>CM075978.1:154476120-154692203 GCA_038087875.1 Malacoraja senta | reverse complement strand
TGTGTCTGTCTGCCTGTCTGTGTGTGTGTGTGTGTGTTTCTGCCTGTCTTGTGGGTGCCAGCCAGCCTTTGATTCGTTGCTGCGCCAACATCACACGCAGAACCGCCGAGATTTTTTCCATTTCGGTAGAGATTTCAATTTTCATTCCAAGTATCCACTCCTGATTAAATTTCGTCATGTTTATGTACACATTTTTAATAAAATCCTTCTCCCCCCCCACCCCCAAAATTTCAAAATGTTTTAAAAAAAACATAGAATGTTGGTGAACGTTCCATCGTGTGATGTCACAATGCCCAATGCTCACAGATGTCCAATCGGAATGGATCCATTTATATAAGCCCTTGCAGCAGCCGCAGCCCCAGCCCCTCCCTTCCACCCCCGCAGCATGTGTCGAAGCACGTCATCACGTGTGTGGGAATAGAGAAAGAGGATTGGGGGTGATAGGGAATGGGGAACAGATGGACTGTCCCTACCCCTCCCCCTTCCACTCTCCCTCCCCACTATTTTCCCTCTCTCCCCCCACCCCTCTCCCCCTCTCCCCCTCCCTCCACACTCTTCCTCCTCCCTCCCCTACCCCATCTCCCTCCTCCCCTCCCTCCCACATTCCTCCCACATCCCTCCCCCCTCCCCCACACCTCTCTCCACCTCCCCATCCCTCTCTCCCCCTCCCCATCCCTCTCCATCTCCATCTCCTCCCCCTCTCCCTCTCCTCCCCCCTCCTCCTCCCACCCCATCCCTCTCTCCCCCACCCCCTTCCCTCCCCCACCCCATTCCCTCTCTCCACCACCCCCCTCACCCCAACCCCCTTCCCTCCCCCACCCACTTCCCTCTCCCCCACCCCCTTCCCCATCCCCACTCTTCCCCCTCCATCCACACTCTTCCCCCCTCTACCCCCTACCCCTATCTCTGCTCGCTCTCTTTGATCTTTATCTTTTTCACTGCCCTCTCTCTCTCTCTCTTCCACTCTGTCTGTGCACACTCTCTCTGCCCCCCCCCTGAGAGGTGAGGGCTATTCGCCAGTGGATAGGGTGGAGACGGGATAATAGAAGCCAATTAAAAAAATTAAGATAATATCAAGGGGTGTGATGAGTGTGTGTGTTTGTGGGTGCCAGATTCCCACCGCGCAACCGTGCTTTGGAGGAACAGACCCAACGGGTGGGTGGTTAGTGTGACTCCGGGGCCCCGCCCAGCAAACGCGCATTGGGGAAACAGACCCAACGGGTCTGCACTTGGTCTAGTCAACTATAAAGGACTCATTGGACAGGAGATTGCAGAGAGTAAAGCTACAATTAACTGTCAGAAATTTAGTTTAGTTTAATTTATTGTCACGTGTACCGAGGTGCAGGGAAAAGCTTTTGTTGCGTGCTAACCAGTCAGCGGAAAGACAATACAGTACATGATTACAATCGAGCCATTCACAGTCTACATGATACTCCAATAGCTCAAATGATACCTCATATTTCACTTGGGCAGCTTACAACCCAGCAGTATGAATATTGACTTCTCTAACTTCAAGTAACCCTTGCTTTCCCTCTCTCTCCATCCCTCTCCATCCTAATTGTCCAACCAGTCTAGCTGTCTTCCTGATTACATTTTATCTTTATACGCTTCGTTGTCATCTCCCCCTGGCTGTCAATGATCCATTCTACATTTTCCTTGAGCTTCATCCCTTTTGATGTCTCGTTTTCACACCTTACCCTTCCATATCTCTGTGTCTCCCTCTCCCCTGACTCTCAGTCTGAAGAAGGGTATCTACCCGTAACGTTATACATTCCTTCTATCCAGAGATGCTGCCTGTCCTGCTGAGTTACTCCAGCATTTTGTGTCTATCTTCAGTGTAAACCAGTATCTGCAGTTCCTTCCAGTACATGATAAAGGGAATAAGAAATGAAACACTATTAAAGCAAGCTTATATGCAGAAGCAGTGTTTTTTAATTAGAATAAAATATAATGCCGGTTTGGATTTGTATAGTATTTCATAATGCAAACAATGTTTTTTAGTAATTCCCAATTATTGGTCATCAGTGGAAAGAACATTGTATTAATGTTAAACTACTGTTTATTTTGCCAGTTGCAGTATAGCTTGGATATAAATTATGTTGGCAAATATTATAAATTGATCAGAGCAATTGCAAAGGATAACATCTCTGAAAATGAACGGGTAGGAATGAAGGGCGGAATGGTGGCGCAGTGGTAGAGCTACTGTCTTACAACACCAAAGACCCATGTTCGATCCTGACTATGGGTGCTGTTTGTACGGAGTCTGTACGCTCTCCCTGTGACCAGCGTGCATTTTCTCCGAGATCTTCAGATTTCTCCCACACTCCAAAGACGTAGAGGTGTGTAGGTTAATTGGCTTGGTGTAAATGTAAAAATTATCCCTAGTGTGTGTAGGGTAGTGTTAGTGCGTGGGGGTCGCTGGTTGGTGCGGATTCGGTGGGCCGAAGGGCCTGTTTCCATGTTGTTTCCCTAAAGTAAACTAAACTAGTGGCACACAATAGGTGATATAAATCTCTGCTCATTTTCACCTGATAATATCAGTTCCAATGCAGAAGATTAAATGTAATGTTGATGAAATGGCATCTATGTTGCACCACTTCCACCTGCGGAAACCAGTAGCTTCAAGTATAAATAGGAAGCTCAAAGAATGTCAGACTACTGATTAATGGAAGAAATGGATTTACAGTCACAGAAACTAAAAAAGATCATTCTTCAGATCAGCAAATGAAAAATCATTTGTGGGACAAATGAAGGAATCCCTCCACCAATACCACACATATTTGGGAGAAAACTCAGGATAGGAAGCAGGGCGGAGATTTAATTTCTGTATTAAATGCCTACATATGATTGAAGAGCCGCCTGACTCTCAGAACACGTTGTACTGGCAGCAAAAAAAGGCAAAAGGGTAAGATTTAACTTTTTAAAAGTTGGTACGGAAAGCTGCTGCTGGACATGTCCTGGTGTCGAGACAACTACCTTTCTCTCCATGTCAGCAAGACTAAGGAGATAGTGATCGACTTCAGGAAGTGAAGCGGTCACATACCCCAGTTTGCATTCACCGCACCAAAGTAGAGATGATTGAATTCCTAGCAGTAAATATCACCAACGATTTCTCCTGGACCACTCATATTGAAGCAACGACCAAGAAAGCACATCAAGGACTTCCGGTGGCGCTATGGAGGCTTGAGCCCAGCGTCAACTAGCTCCGCGCTGAAAAATCCGAAAACGGGAGAAAAATCGGGACCTACCTGAGGCGATTGCGAATTGAACGGCTGCCTGCTGCGAGTGACGTCATCAGGCGCGCGACTTTGCCGGTATGTCGATACAACATACCCCCCCCGGGTGACAAAAAAAGCCGGTAAAGCGAGACAACCGACGGAAGAGGTAGGCCCAACCGAGGCCTCGGCCTCAGGTACAACGATGCTCCAGGAAGACCCATCGAAGAAACCAAAACAAAAAAAATCTGAAATGGAAGAACTTAAAAACTTTATCTCCAATGAGATAAAAAATATTCAAACACAGCTGAAAACCTTTGAAGGAAAGCTGAATTTTAAAGAGGAACTTAAAGAGGAACTTAACTCTTTTAAGGTAGATTTTAAAGCAGAAATGCTCTCTACCGTTCAGGATATATTGGAAATCTGGAAGAGGTCGAGGGACGACGAGGTCAAAGATCAGATGGAAGAGGTGGAAGGCAGGATCGCTTTGGTGGAATCGAGCCTTAAGGGAGAGATTGACCCTATCCTTCAGACACTGAAGCAACATATTATAGCGATAACTGAACTTGAGAAATGTGTGGCGACAAGTGCGGAAACGGTAAATCGACTCCTTACCGAAAATCAACGCCTCTCCGAAATGGTGGCTAAATTAAGTGGAAAGTGTATCGACCTGGAGGGGCGTCAAAGACGCCAGAACCTAAGAATTGTAGGTGTGAAAGAAGGAAGTGAGAGGGATATGGGCACTCGGGATTTTGTGGCAGATCTACTACAAAAATCCTTAAAGTTGGATCAAAAACCTGTACTTGGTCGAGCACATAGAGCGCAGGGGCGTCGTACACGAGATGATGCCTACCCAAGACAAATTATAGTAAAGGTGCAACTTGATCATGAATTTGACGAGATAATGAAGAAAATTGTCCGTACCAGAGACCTCTCTTTTGAAGGAGTGAGGATCAGTATCTACAGAGACTACCCGGCGGAGGTCTTCAAGAAAAGAGCGCTGTTTACTGAAACAAAAAGAATACTGAAGAATATATCGAATTTGAGATACGGCTTGCTTTATCCCGCAACATTAAGAGTCACCTACATGAGCAAGGAACAATTTTTTACAGACCATGAAAAAGCACTGGAATTTGCCAAAGGTATCGGGAATGTGACCACAGACTGAAGAATATACATTACTCCTCAGGAGTCAAGGAATAATGGGACCTCGCCAGGTCTAAAAGGATCTTTAAAGTACTTTTAAGAGCTTTAAAGACGTTTGAAAATTGAAATGGACATTGGAGAAAACTTGGGTTTTTTTGATTCTCGGGTTTTTTATTTTTTATTTTTTAATTTCTCCTAATATCTCTACATTTTTTTTAAATTATTAATTCTTTGCGTTTAGTATAAATTCTAAGAACAATAATATCACAATTATCAAGTGTTACTAATCACTATTATTATTTAGTATTTTCATATTTAACCATACATGTAACTACTAATACTTATTAAATATCATTATTACTATTAAAATTACTAAATCTATATTATTCATAAATATTTTTACCGTGTATGAATAATAACAATGATTAATAACTAACAGTTTCTGGTTAACGTAGAAATAGATTACATACATATATTCCATAGGAATATAAGTAAGAGGTAATTTAGCCCATGTATTAATAAGGGTTGATGGTTTTCCTCTTTATTTTTCAATTAAAAATTAAAAATACATACTTAAAGAAGATATTAATATGGTATTTAGAGAATAATAACGTTGTTAACTTTTACTGTTGTTTACCTTTTTTGGGTCTTCTAAAAGAAAACAAAAATTTTGCAACTCCCAAAGAAGTTATTTGATTGTTAGAAATATCATCTTTTTTTTAATTTTTTTTTTAGCGCGGAGCTAGGATTTTTTTTCTTTTACAAAGGCTACGGAAGTCTTTAGAATTCTAGCCATGCTAGTGTGGCTAACACTAACTACACTAATAGTAGTTGTAGTTTTTTTTCTTTCACCCTATACTAATCATCTATATCACTTTTTTCACTTTAATTATTGTTATAATTTTAAGTTTGAATGGAATTACAAGGTTAATTCAAGGAGATGTGTTCGGAAGAGCGATGTATATTATTTAAAATTCATCTATTTGAGGTTCGGGAGCAGGGTCAGGTTTTATGTGTTGTACCTTCTGCTCGGCTATAGACCACCCTAGAAACAATATGCAAGATGGTAATATGACAAGAGGGGGTGAGGGAATAACATTTTGTAGTTGGAATGTTAAGGGAATCAATGAACCAATTAAGAGAGGTAAAGTTTTGGCACATTTAAATTCAATCAAAACAGATATAATATTCCTTCAAGAAACACACCTTAAAAAGGAATCTCAACATAGACTTAAAGCTAAGTGGATCGCTGAATCGTATCATGCCTCTTTTTCACACAAGTCCAGAGGAGTTGCAATATTAATTCGTAAAGGAATACCTTTTACACATTCATCAACAATAGCGGATATAGATGGTAGATATATTATATTAGTTGGAGAGTTAAATGGGATAAAAGTGATTCTTCTTAATGTATATGGACCTAATTTTGATAATCCTATGTTTTTTAATAAAACATTTAATATAATTCCTGAATTTACACAATATAAATTAATAATTGGAGGAGATTTCAATTGTACATTAGACTCTTATTTAGATAGATCATCAAGGCAAAAAAAAGTAAAATCTCAATCAAGTGTATTTTTAAATTCATTTATTAATACCACTAATATTAAGGATGTCTGGAGAATTGAAAACCCAACTGGACGGGAATATTCATTTTACTCACCGGTACATAAAACATACTCAAGAATAGATTATTTTTTAGTCGACTCCACGTTTATCCCATTTACTTATAACTCAAAATACCATAATATTATAATCTCAGACCACGCACCTGTAACATTCATGATTAAATTAAATGGAATGTCCAAGAAACAAACATATTGGAGATTTAACCCACAAATATTGAATGAAAGATCATGTCAGGAATATCTTATTAAACAGATGCAAACATTCTTTGAGGCAAACGACAACCCTGACACATCAGCCTCTCTTATTTGGGAAACATTTAAAGCGTTTGTCCGAGGCGCATTAATTTCTGCCCAAGTATTTTATAACAAAGAGAACCGGATTAAACAACAAACACTGGAAAGGGAAATAAAGCAACTAGATATAGAAAATGCGAGAATGCCATCTACGTTAAAACATAACAAAATTGCTGTACTGAAATATAAACTAAACAAAATGTATTCAGAACAAGTAATAAAACTTTATCAACATACTAAACAATTACATTTTGAGTTTGGAGACAAACCACAAAAACTATTAGCACGTCAGCTACGAAAAATGGAGGGGGAGAAAATAATTCATAAAATTAGAGCAGATACAGGAGAATTATTAAAATTGCCCAAGGATATAAACGAGAGATTTCTCCAATACTATCATAATCTTTACTCAACTAAAACTGTAGTACAACCAGAAGGAATAGCAGATTTTTTACAAAAATGTAATTTAAAAGGTTTAGATTCAAAAGATAGAGAATTATTAGAAGCGGAGATTACGATAAAAGATATTGAAGAGTCATTTAAAAAATGGTAAAGCAGTAGGACCAGATGGTTTAGGCTCGGAATTCTATAAAAAAAATTATGATTTGCTTTCTCCATGTTTACAAAAGCTGTATGAACATATTTATACTCAACAGAAACTTCCAGATACCTTAAATGAATCTATAATAACACTTATTCCTAAAGCTGATAAGGATCCGGAAGATCCAGGATCATATAGAGCAATTGCACTTTTAAATACAGATCAGAAAATACTAACAAAAATTTTAGCGCACAAATTAAGTACAGTGATGAATAAACTAATACACCCTGACCAAACAGGTTTTATTCAGAAGCGGTATTCATATTACAATCTAAGAAGATTATTTAATATTATATATTCTAAGAGAAATATTAATGAAGATTTAGCAATAATCTCACTTGACGCTGAAAAAGCTTTTGATCAGGTGGAATGGCCCTATTTATTTTCGGTGATGGAAAAATTGCAGCTGGGCGAGAAATTTTGTGCATGGATAAAACTGTTATATACAAACCCTACGGCTAGAATATTAACAAACCAAAGGTTATCATCTAAATTTAACCTATCTAGAGGGTGTAGACAAGGATGCCCGTTGTCTCCATTATTATTTGCGCTTGTTATAGAGCCACTCGCAGAAAGAGTCAGGACCCATCCGGAAATATATGGGTATAACACAAAGGATACAGTGAATAAAATTTCTTTATACGCAGATGATGTATTAATTTACATTACAAAACCAGAAATTAGTATTCCAAATTTATTAAAGCTAATAACCCAATTTGGTTCACTCTCAGGATACAGAATAAATTGGAATAAAAGTGAAATTATGCCAATAAGGGAACATAATAAACATATAATACAACAATTTCCATTTAAAATAGTAAATGAAAAATTTAAATACCTAGGCATTTATGTTACTAAGATATATACATCATTATTTAAAGCAAACTTTCCCCCATTACTGAATAAACTACATAAGAATATTCAGTATTGGAAAACACTTCCTATTTCAATGGTTGGCAAAATTAATGCCATAAAAATGATTTTCTTACCGCAAATATTATACCTTTTTCAAACAATTCCGATATATTTGTCAAAAAACTTTAAAAAAAAGTTAGATTCCATTGTCAGTGACTTTATCTGGGATTATAAGAATCATAGGATAAGCAAAAAACATCTGTGCAAATCAAAAATAAATGGAGGTTTGGTTTTACCAAACTTTTTGTTTTATTTTTGGGCAGTTAACATTAAAAATATGAATTTTTGGTTGGAAGAAATAGATCAACAACCAGATTGGTTAAAAATGGAAAAGGAAGATTGCTCACCTTTTGAAATCGGCTCGATACTATTTGCTACTTCTAAATTAAATAAAAAAAATTATAGGGAAAATCCGATAATATATAGTACTATGCGAATTTGGAAACAATTAAAAAAGACATTAAAACTAGATAATTTATCACTTTTTCTTCCAATTGCGAATAACCCTTTGTTTAAGCCCTCATGGTTGGACAAAGGTTTCACACAATGGAAAAACTATGGAATTAAAAAGATGGGACACCTTTATAAGGAAGGCACTTTTCTTTCATTTCAGGAGTTGCAACAGATTTATGGACTTCAAGTAAATGATTTTTTCAGATATCTCCAACTTAGAGATTACGTAAAAGCAAATACTCTAAATTTTAGAATTAGAAATTCAGAAATTTTTGACGACTGTTGGAATAAACATCCTAATACAGAAAAACTAATATCTTATATATATAATATTTTATTAGACAGCGATATCCCATTGACGGACTTACACAGACAAACTTGGGAAAAAGAACTAAATCAAATAATAACGAAAGATACTTGGGAAGAAAGTTTACAACACATACATCAATGTTCATTAAATGCCAGACATTCTCTAATACAATTCAAAGTAATACATAGGTTACATTATTCTAAAACAAAATTTAATAAAATCTTCCCACATATCTCACCAATATGTGATAAATGTCAACATTTAGAAGCTAACTTATCTCATATGTTTGCAAATTGCATAAAAATTAAAAATTTCTGGGTAAATATTTTCACAATAATATCTAAAGTGACTAGCATTCAATTGGACCCGGATCCAAAATTGATAATACTTGGAACATTAGAACTAAATCAAACATTTACAACAACTCAAAGAAACTTTATTGATTATAGCATAATAACTGGGAAAAAATTAATTCTAAAATTTTGGAAAGGCCCTATAACCCCCACAATTAAAATGTGGATTATAGAAATGACGGAGACCTTACACTTGGAAAGAATTAGACTTGTCCTGTTGGACAAACAGGAACTATTCGTCGGAACATGGTCTCCCTTTATTGACTATTTAAAGGGTCAGAATGGTTCAGCACAGGAACCTGACTAACACCCGTGCCAAGGAATAGATGAAAGGTTATACTCTGAAATGTACGAATATATCTCGAATGAAGTTTTTTATCGTAGTAAATTATTCCATTCTTCTTTATTATCTTTTTTTTGTTTTTGTTTTGTTTTGTTTTTGGTTGGTTTTTTTGTGGGTTTTTTTTCTTGTTTCTTCTCTTTTTTCTCTTTCTTTCTTTATTTCATCTATATCTTTTTAGTTCTATTTAGTTAAAAAAAAAAAAAAAAAAAAAGTATTGGAGACATTGTAATAATAATGGACGATATTTGTAATTTAAAAATGTAAGACTGGTATCGATTTTAATATGATATGTATCTACCTCCAATAAAAAATATCTTAAAAAAAAAAAAAAAAAGAAAGCACATCAATGCCTCAACTTCCTAAGAAGGCTTAGGAAGTTTGGCATATCCCCACAACTCTCACCAACCTCTACAGATGCGCCATTGAAAGCATTTTATTAGGATGCATTACAACTTGGGTTGGGAACAGCTCCATCCAAGACCGCAAGAAACTGCAGCAAATTATGGACCAGCATACAATTCTGCCTTTTTTCCATATACCTCACGATGCCTCGGCAAGGCCAGCAGCATAATCAAGGACGAATCGCACCCTGGCCACTCCCTCTTCTCCTCTCCATCGGGCAAAGGTATAGAAGTGAGCAAACGCACACCTCCAGATTCAGGGACAGTTTCTTTCGAGTTGTTATCAGGCAACTGAACCATCCTATCGCAACCAGAGAGCAGTGCTGAACTACTATCTCCCTCATCTGGGACCCTCGGGCTATGAGAGAATGGTGGAGAGATCATAGTGGAAAATGCAAGATATCAAAACCTAATGATAACACCATGGCCACCAAGCATGGGATGAAAGGAACGAAGATATATCTAAGATCAGGAAGAGAGAGCTGACGATTCATGAACTGGTCTTCAACAATGGGGCGGTGATGGGGAGAGTCAACAGCAACAAGTATCTGATCATACAGATCTTTGAAGATTTGTGCTGGACCCAAAATGATATTGCCTGCCCTTTTGAGGCAGTGCAGTCAACATCAGAAAGCTCATCAATACCTTTAGATAGAATGGGAAAGTTATTGCACACCCAGAGTGGGTAAAATACTCTGTACAATAACTCTATCTATCCCCAAATGGCCCTGTGTGTAGGAAGGAACTGCAGATTCTGGTTTACACCAAAGACAGACACAAAATGCTGGAGCAACTCAGTGGGACAGGCAGCATCTCTGGATAGCAATTCCTTTACCTCCTTTGAAGACAGAGGAGGTTGGCATGCTTATGAATACTGTATGAAACTTCTACAGGTGCATACTAGAGAGCTTACTGTCAGGTTGTATCATGGCCTGGTTCAGGAACTCAAACGCCAAGTAAGAAAGATGGTTGCAGAAAGTAGTGGATATTGTCCAGTCCATGGCGAGTATTGACATCACTTCCATCAAATTGATCTACGTCTAGGAAGCACTGCCTCAAAAGGGCGGTAAATATCATTAAAGACCTCCTCCACCCTGGCCGTGTTCTCATCTCGCTGCTACCATTAGGAAGAAGGTACAGGAGCCTGAGAACAACGACCTCAACGTTCAAGAATGGTTTCTTTGCATCAACTTCAACAAGCACCTTGAAACTCACGGCACAGTCCTATGTCAGCAACAATAGTAAGATTAAACAAGAACATACCAGTTTGAAGTTTGATCTTTATTTTATGAGGAGTTACGTTGAGTGATTACGTGAAGAAGCCCCGCCTGTCCGCACGTGTGTCAATCTTCAAAGCAGCGGTGTGAAATCACAGATAATAGTAGTCGAAGTAACATAGTAAGACTTAGAGAAGACTAGAACTACCGAGTGATCTTTATTAGAGAGGTTTGGGAGCGGTGGGCACGTAATCGCTCAACGTAATTCCTCATAAAATAAAGATCAAACTTCAAACTGGTAAGTTCTTGTTTAATCTTACTATTTTACTTTGGAGTCACGTGAGTGATTCCGTGAAGATTTCAAAGCTCTGTGATTTCACGCCGTGGATACAAGTCCATACGACACACTGCCTCAGTTGACACAGGATGAATAAATAATGCATTCAAACATAATTAAAACTTACACATGTTAATGCTTTAATAAGAAAAATAAACAATAACGACCCCTCTCTCCCAGGGGGAACCTACAAAACAGAACTTAAAATAGAATGCCCAAATACTCCCGACGTGAGAACAGGTTTATTATAAAACCGTTGAAATGTCCGTTGATTGGACCATCCTGCGGCCCCGATGATTTGGCTACAGGGACGTCCAGTGCCCTCGCTGCCGATGTTGATGCCACCATAGTGGAGTGAGATTTAAAAACATCAGTGTCCACTCCGGCACAACTCAAAACTTGTTTCAGCCACCTAGAAATGGTCTGTACCGACACCTTCTTATGAGGTTTTTTGTGACTGATGAGCATTGTAATTTCGGAGCCTCTAAGGCTCTTGGTGACCTTGATATACTGCAGTAGGTGCGTAACTACACATAGCCGTATGTCTTTGGGATATGCCATAAAACTCAGTTTAATCCCTGACGTCCCTGGCCTGCTCTGTTTGATTAAATCATAAATATAAAATGTAATGTTATTTACAGAAGAAACCATACTGTCCAGTCGTAGCTTTTGCAACGTCTGGATACGTTGCGCTGAAATGAGTGCCATGAGCATGACTACTTTAAGAGTGAGTCTTTGCAAAGACAGAGATGTAATTGGAGCCCATTGCCGAAGTAGTGTGAGAACTACACTCACATCCCAGATCTCCGAATACCTAGGCTTCGGAGGATTACAGTTAAAAATACCCTTCATGAATCGGGATACTAATGGATGAGACCCAATAGAGTGTTGTCCCAATCCCTGCCATAGATAGGACGATAAGGCACTCCTGGCACTATTAATGGCACTATAACTCAGTTGCTCATCAAAATATAAAGTGGCAAGGAACTCCAGCACATCAGGTATGCTTGCAGTGTGATACGATATGTGTGACTGCAAGCAGAAGATCTCCCATTTCTTGATATAAGATACGTATTGTTTCTTAGTACTATCCCTCCAGGCCACAGTAATCACATCCACCGTACGACCTGACAGTCCAAGCCCCAGGAACGGTCTCGTCAGAATCTGCAAACCAATAGATCAATACGATCATGTAAAGGATGACTCTCCCCTGTCACAGGGTGAAGCAGCAGGTTGCTGCATTTGGGAACAACCATAAAAGGCTCTGTGACCAGTTTAAGAACGAGTGGGAACCATGGTTGTGTAGGCCAGTCGGGGACTACCAAAACGCCTGAGGCGGAGTCCTGCTCAATCTTAATCAGGCACCAACTAATAAGACAAAATGGAGGAAATGCATAAAAGAACATTTCACCCCAGAATAGCGAGAATGCATCTACCGCTACTGCCCCTGGGTCTGGCTCCCATGAAACATACTTTGGTGACTGGTGATTTAATCTGGATGCAAACAAATCGATATCTGGCAAACCATACCGGGTGACAACATCATTAAATATTTCCGGATTCAACATCAACTCTGTGTGGTCATTGAATTTTCGTGACCTGGTGTCTGCCACCATGTTATATCTACCTGGTAAGTAGATAGCTGAAATCCAGATGTTGCTTGCAATACATCAATGCCAAATAAGGTTAACTAGCTTATCACATGATACCGACTTGATTCCACCCATGTGATTGACGTATGCAACTGCTGTAGTGTTATCAATCCGCAGCTGAACATGCAAATCATGCATAGTAGAACACTACGCCTTTAAGCCATAGAATGCTCCCAGCAACTCTAAATAATTAATACCATGCGCCTGAAGAATGAATGCCTCATGCACATTCGACCTGCCCCCGCAGCTAGAATTGGTATCAGTGGCTCCCCATCCCAAGGCACTAACATCAGTCTGTAAGACAACCGAAGGTTGATCAATCAGAATTTTGCTAGAGCAATGCGAAACATTCATTATCCACCACTGTAACTCAGTAATGGTTTCAACTGGCAACCGCATTAGTCTATTGAAATGACCTGCATGTGTTTTTAGTGCATGTTCTTTAGCACGTTGTAAATTTGGAAAATGTAAAGACCCAAATTGTACCCCAGGGAAAGCAGCCACTAATTTGCCAATTACACTAGCCACCCGTCGAATGGAGGACTATTGCTCATCAACGAGATTACTACAAGCTTCAATTAACTCTAATCTCTTGCCTTTAGGCAGAGTCACTGACATGTGAGTTGAATTAATGGTGAATCCCAAATAATCAATGATTATAGATTGTATCAATTTGGATTTAGCTGGATGGATAAGAAACCCCAACCTCTCAAACATACGTTTAGTAGCTAAAACAGATAATTCAGCTGATTCCTGAGTCTTGCCTATGATTAGAACATCATCCAAATAGGCCATCACAATATGATTCTGAGCCCGGAGTAAGCCCAATACCGGTTTCAATAACTTTGTAAATAGTCTAGGAACTGAGGTTAACCCATTAGGCAACGCTTTAAACTGCCACAATTGTCTCATCCAGCTAAATTTCAAATATCTCCGGTACTGGTAATGAATCGGTACTGAATAATACGCATCTTTCAGATCTATACATGCCAAATAGCATCCTTTGGAAACCAGTTGTTCAGCAGTAACAAAAGTTTCCATTTTTAAATGTTTACACTGGACATAGGAGTTAAATCTAGTTAGATCAAGAATGATTCGACACCCACCATCCTTCTTTTGTCTAGGAAATATATTAGACACAAATTGGTGAGATTGATGAACCGACTTCTCAATTACCCCTTTTTGAAGTAACATTTCAATTTCAGCTTTTACCTGTAAAGACTCTTGTTGTGAAAAAACCAATGTCCGCCTTGGTGTATGTTTTGTAGGTGGACGCAATTTGAAAAGAAACTCAATTCGGAACCCCTGGATACTGTCTAGTATAAACAAATCTGATGTTATGCAGCACCATTCATTGAAGAACAAATGCAATCTTCCCCCAACTTGTGACTGATCCATATATGGCCTGTCCGGAACAGAACGAGATCCACCTACCTCCATAGACATCGGTGGATACTTTTGCCTCCGAGTTCTGGAGGGAATGAACGTTGGCATACGCCAATGGCTTGGTCCTTGACCCAAACCAGCCTCAGTGAACCGTCTATAAGGGTGAAACATTCGAAAGGGAATTTTACCGGTCGGCTGAGTTTTAATGAGGCTGACAGTCTTTGCCTCATCATCAAGGTCTCTGACCTGTTTGGACAGATCCTCACCGAACAGCAGGTTTGGTGGATGAACATTGGTTGGTTTGCACAAAGCTGCAAAAATTTTGGATTCAGAGTTGGCCGTATTGCACTTTTCCTGTGACAATTCAACTCAAAATGTGCATTGCACATAAGGGCCAATGCATCCTGCTGAACCCCAGACAGGGGCACCCCATCGACCAATCTTGCAAAGGCAGTAATGCCCGACCCAAGCAGCTTTCGGATCTTTTGGAGCCTTAATTCTTGGGCTCTAATGCTTGCACCCATGTGCCCCCAGATGGCATAATTTACTGTAGGCACCTTGATTGAGGCACAGTTAGCGGGTGTTTCGTATTTCTTCGCCATTTCCTCCATCGTCAACTCTTGCAACTGATGGGAAGCCATGTAATTAATGGTGCTAGCCAGGTCATCTGCCAATGGCTCACCAGTCCCAGTTGATATGACGAATTTTGATGCCATGCCTGGCACCCCTGGTTCTTGGTTTCCGTGCCTTGGGGTATGCTGCTCTGCAATACCTCCAACTTCAGGGTCAGAACAAAACTGCCCCGGTAAGCTCACCTCATCCATGAGGGAGACATTATGCAGCCCTTGAACAGGCACTGCTGCCATGGGCCCCCAAGAAGACCCACAGATATAAGGCTCCTCTTCATGGAGCAGATCTTCCCTATACAGAGGCTGCTGCCACGGGCCCATGAGGTGACCCACGGATATAAAGCTCCTCCTGGAGCATGTCGTTATGGAGCATCCTCTCCATCAGGTGCTCCATCTTTGCCAGACGTCCATAGACGTCGCTCCTAGTGGGAGGGGAATCTTCCTGGCCCGACTCATCAGAGTCCACGGGACTTACTGATTTCTTAGTGGCCTTCCTCCCCACAGGAATAGCCACAGTGCTCATAGTCGGCACCGGAATAAGTGCCGCTGGCCGTGCTGCCAGCGACTCAGAAATCGAAATGGGCGCCCGCCCGCTACCCGCACTCCCGCGGTCTTCTACAGCTGTTTTACCGGCGGCGCGCCTCGCCCTTCCCTTCAACGTCTTCTCTATGGTCCTGCTCCCACCTGTAAAGAAGACTCACAGACCGCAAAAGACGACCACTGCGAAAGTTTTAAAACTTACCTGCAGGTTTAACTTACCACTGGTGGAGCAGCGCCCTGCCAGCCCGTCGTTTGCGCCATGAGTCAGACGTAATGACGCGCATGCAGACAGGTGGGGCTTCTTCACGGAATCATAAACGTGACACCGAAGTAAAATCTACTATGGATCTTGTTTTGGTTGCACCACATACCTCGGTTTGCACTACTATGGTCTGCCTACCTAGTATTACTGATAAATTATTGCATTATTGATTGTTTTATATTTATTTGTTAATATTGTGTTAATAGGCATGTTAGGCTGCAGTCAGTAAGTCATTTAATTGTTCTCTTCCTGGTGCTTATGATAAATCAACACTCTTGACTCTTGAGATCACATGATCTTGGAATATTGTAAGGCAAGATAAGGTTACAGTTATAGGACAGGGCACCTCTGCGCTTGTTATCTCATATCAATTCCATCCGCAGGTAATGGTGACGTACTCTTCTTTAAAAGTGTGGTAACGGCGTTTGCTTCTTAGGTGGAGGATGGGACTGCAGATGCTGGTTTAAACCGAAGGTAGGCCCAAAAAACTGGAGTAACTCAGCGGGTCAGACAGCATTTCTAGACAAACGAAATAGGTGATGTATTGGGTCGAGGCCCTTCTTCAGACTAAGGGCCTTGATCTGAAACATTACCTATTCCTTTTCTTCAGAGATGCTGCCTGACCCGCTGAGTTACTCCAGCTTTTTGTGCCTATTCTTTGCTTCTTAGATGTCAGGGAGGCATTGCTCTATGTGTTTGGGGATTGATCTATTGAAGTTTTCCAGCATTCTCAAGAATCAAACAGCAGTTCATTACTAATTGTGAAGCACATCCTAGCTGTTTAAAATGATCAGATAATGTTGTGCAAGGTGGGCTCGGTGGCCAAAAGGTGGACACCAGAACTTTCCGTTGAATATTCCAATCTGTTTATTTCTTATCCCTACTTTGTGAGAACGTCTGCCCTTCTGAAGACAGAGTCATAGAATCATAGAGTGATACAGTGTCGAAACAGGCACTTCGGCCCAACTTACCCACACAGGCCAACATGTCCCAACTACACTAGTCCCACCTGCCCGCTTTTGGTCCATATCCCTCCAAACCTGCCCTATCCATGTACCTGTCCAACTGTTTATTAAATATTGGGATAGTCCCTGCCTCAACTACTTCCTCTGGCAGCTTGTTCTGTACACCCACCATCCTTTGTGTGAAAAAGTTACCCCTCAGATTCCTATTAAATCTTTTCCCCTTCACTTTAAATCCATATGCTCTGGCGTGTGTGTGTGTGTATGATGTATTACTGATCACTCAGCTGCAATCATGTCCTTAGCTCTGTTCGTCAGATACTGCTGAGACACGGAGCTCACATCACAAAATCCCATTCCTGGGATCACAGTCACATTCTGTGCATTCTGTGCCTTGGCAAGGAGGAAAATGGTGTGCTGTCTTGCAGAGGGATCACAGCAGCCATTGAGAACAGAATGAACTTGTGGCATAGAATTGTGATCACTTTCTCTGTCGGTGTCAGCAGTTTTTGAGTCTGACATTAACTACAATCGTAACTGCAAGCTTTACAGTGATCCTGCTGGATGGAGAGTGTTGGAAATGTCGGAGTCTTTTCCAGTTCCACCATATGACTTTGCCTCTTCATAGCCAACTGCTGCCCCTCTTCCTCCAAGAATATAAATCGTCAAGTATGATTTTAAGTGGGAAATCCTAAATACAGCGCTCTGATTAATAATTATGTTGAAATAAAAATGCTTTTCAAAGTTATTACAAACTTTAAGGTTTCTTAAGTGAACATTTCCAAATATGACAAGGGTTTCACAGGTTGTGTTAGTTCAACACCATCTTTTAACCAACTACTTCCATTGTGAAGAATGGGTCATTTCATCTCTTGATTTTCTGTATTAATTTGAATGAACATAAATATTTTAAATTCAATAATACATTTTGTTTGACATGAAATGCCCTTTTTATCTTACAGATTTAATGTGACTTTGTTGTTGAATTATCAAAAGTTACATTTAACAGATGTAAAATGTATTTAGCATTCTTTAAATACTTTTAAAAACCCTCATTTAAATGTCAATGTAACGGGAAGCCTGAGGTTTGAGATATATCTCCTGATTCAACAACAGATGATGAAGGCATTTGAGCAACACGAGGGCACAATTAGTAGCGCGTCACCTGGGTTCATATCTGAGTTTGGCTGGTCTTTGTGAGGAGCTTGAATGTTCTTCCTCTGACTGTATGGGTTTCCTCTGGGTGGCTTTGGTACTTCCCACATTCCAAAACATTGGTAGGTTACTTAGCCTCTGTAAATAGTAAGGGTGTAAGGGTGCCGAGGGTCAGGGGTTATGGGGCAAAGGCAGTAGAATGTGGTTGAGAGGGAAAGATAGATCAGCAATGATTGAATGGGGGTAGACTTGATGGGCCGAATGGCCTTATTCTGCTCCTAGAACTTACGAACTTATGAACATATAAATCGCCCCTAGTGTGTAGGTGAGTGGTAGAATTGGGGAGCTGGGCCATTGACAGGTAGATAGGGAGAATAAACAGGTTCAATATAGGATCGGTGTGAAAATGCGTGCTTATTGGGCAGGTAGTGCAGGAGTCCCCTGCGGTCATCTCCCTCCTAAACAGATATACCATTTTGGATACTGTTGGGAGAAATGGCTCATCAGGGGAAGGCAGCAGCAGCCAAGTTCATGGCACCGTGGGTGGCTCTGCGACACAGGAGGGGAGGAAAAAGAGTGGAAGGGCAATAGTAATAGGGGATTCAATTGTAAGGGGAATAGATAGGTGTTTCTGCGGCCGCAAACGAGACTCCAGGATGGTATGTTGCCTCCCTGGTGCAAGGGTCAGGGATGTCACTGAGCGGCTGCAGAACATTCTGGAGGGGGAGGGTGAACAGCCAGTTGTCGTGGTGCACATTGGCACGAACGATATAGGTAAAAAACGGGATGAGGTCCTACAAGGTGAATTTAGGGAGCTAGGAGATAAACTTAATGTGGCAGGGGAATGGGAGCATGAATAGAGAGACAGAGGGGTGTAAAATGAGGGTAGAAGCAACAGGTTGCAAGGTGAAAAGTAAAAGTGGCAGGCAGACAAAACCAGGGCAGAAATCAAAAAGGGCCACATTTCAACATAATTGTATGAGGGGTAAGAGTGTTGTAAAAATAAGCCTGAAGGCTTTGTGTCTCAAAGCAAGGAGCATTCGTAATAAGGTGGATGAGTTGAATGTGCAGATAGTTATTAATGAATATGATATAGTTGGGATCACGGAGACATGGCTCCAGGGTGACCAAGGCTGGGAGCTGAACATCCAGGGATATTCAATATTCAGGAGGGATAGACAGAAAGGAAAAGGAGGTGGTGTAGCGTTGCTGGTTAGAGAGGAGATTAACGCAATAGAAAGGAAGGACATTAGCTTGGAGGATAGCCACGTTCTTGGGGAAAGGGGGTTTTAGGACATTGGTTCCTTTCCCATTAAAGAAGAAGTAATATCCTTCCTCCGTATATAATGATCCATTACAGCCCCTTCAGGTATAAATGACTTCCCCCCCTCCAGACCAGTCCCTCCACGCTTCACCGATCCCATTGCTTTAACTGGGGATTGGCAGGTGATGGGATCCTACCGTCAGATGGGTCCCATTAGCCCATCCACACAACAGCTGAAATCCAGCATTTACAGGGATACATTCCTTAGACACCTTACATTGGACTCCTTTATAGGTAAGGTTACATGCGGAGCCGTGAACGGGCCCTTGCAGAGCGCAAGTGAGGTTATATTTTAACATTTATGACTATACACTCGTGTCCTTGGTTACTAAAACAATTTTCATATTGCCTGTTGTCATTATTGATGGTGAAGTTACCTGGCCTAGCCGGTGCTCTTGACGCCGCCCTAGATCCATGATAGCAATTGTCGTAGGAGTGGTTATTGTTCTTAGGGAGCGGTAAGCAGTTGGCCGGTGGAGCGAGAAGCCTATCATAGCTGATGATAACGGGCTTGACAGGGACCGTTTTTTTGTCCTGACACTTCACCAGTCGTTCAGTTCTGCCCCATGCAGGGGATGGGGTAAACAGGGAGGTAACTGATGTCATTCGTGGATAACAAACCACCTGCCCCTACCCGAATAGCTCGTTGTGTGCCTGAATAAATAGATTGGAGTTTTCTCGTTCCCCTTTCTTTTCTCGTTTGTTCCGTCCGTATTCAGGCTTTGTCCATTTCCAACTGAAACCGATTAACCCTGCTGTGCTCGTCACACATATTAATGCCATGAAGACCCTCATCTTAGCGATTTATTTCGTATCTGCGAACACAAGGGAGGGGAAAAGAAAAGAACGTGCAATTTCATAGCAAAATTAATTCGTACCATACTTTTCATGGACCGTCCCTCTCCCTGACCTCGACCGGATCCCTCTCCCTGACCTCGACCGGATCCCTCTCCCTGACCTCGACCTCCCCCCTTTGCTTGGTGTCACCAAGCACTTTACAATGGTACAAATGCACCCATGTCGATCGTCCTTCCACCTTTACCGCGGTGGGGGTGGTAAGGAGAACCTGGAAGGGGCCCAACCATCGAGGAGAAAGGGTGTCCTTACGAACCCAATTCTTAATCAACACATAAGAACCCGGGGTGATCCGTCCATCAACGGGAAAGTCTATGTCGCCCACATAAGCGGCCTTGACCTCCCCATGAATCTCATGCAGGGCCCTTGTAAGGGCAAGGACGTAAGAGACCATCTCCTCCGTCATATGATGCAATGTCGTTGTGGCCGGGATAATGTCCGTCCAGGGGTTGCGCAGGGGTCGGCCATAGATGATCTCTGCAGGAGACAACCTTGTCTTCCCTGTTGGAAGGACTCTGATCTGAAACAAAGCAACAGGCAACATTTTAACCCAGGTGGAGCCCGATTGGTCCACCAGCTTGGCAAGCTTGGTCTTCAGGGTCTGGTTCAAGCCTTCCACCATTCCTGCAGCCTGTGGGCGATAAGCACAATGCAGCCGCTGGGTTACACCCAGCTGTCGGTACAATTCTTTATTAATAGCGGCAATAAAGTGAGGGCCGTTATCCGAACTGATGGTGTTTGGAACCCCAAAGCGAGGAACAAACTGCCGTAACAAAATAGACACCACCGTAGAAGCAGCGCCATCAGTGGTTGGAAAGGCTTCAATCCACCTAGAAAACACATCAACAATAACAAGCACATGTTTATAACACTGACACTTAGGCAAATCAATAAAATCCATTTGTAAGGTTTCAAATGGAGCAGTAGGTAATGGAGTACGACCCGTCTGGCAGGCAACTCCCTTACCAGGGTTGTGTGTAGCACAGGTGAGGCACCGTGCACTAGTTTGGGCTGCCAAAACCTTAAGTCGAGGATGCCACCATGCCCGTAAGAGAGCGTCTACTAGCAAGGTGGCCGCACAGTGAGTGGCTAGATGTAGGCAATCAACAACCCAGGTCGCTAACTGGTCTGTCATACAGGTCTGTCCGGCCGGCGTGAGCCACAGTCCGGAGTCAGCCTTCCGACAGCCCAGCTGCTCCCATTCCATTATAACATCAACAGAGGCGTCCCCCTGTAAGAGCAGTGCATCATTCATTGTTGGCATAGGTTTCTCAGATTCAGACGAGCCCATATAAAGGCTTTTCACCTGTCTCATCATACTGCCCACTACTTTAGATATACCACGTGAAGCACACTTAGCCGCTTCGTCAGCCAACCTGTTACCGATTTGGACCGGGGAATCTCCTGTCGTGTGGGCCGCACATTTGATTACGGCTACCGCAGAGGGCAGAAGGATAGCATTCAACAGGTCAGAGGGGGGAGGTTTAATCTTGGATCAGGTAGCGGGAATAGGAGGAGCGGACACGGGACTGGCAACGGGGGCATGCTGGTTCAGTGGCGTGCTCCATGGACTCCCCAATGGTAATCCTCTACCTCCTCCTCCTCGTCACCTCCCAAATCTATGCCAGCCACCGACTTACGTAAGTCTTTATCTACCTCGGCCTTATTTTGTCTCTCTCGCTCCTGGCGATTCTTATTCTCCTTAGCATGCCTACATTCCTGTTTTAATACTGTCACCGACTTCTCCTGACCCCCTTCGGTCAGGGGTATTCCTAGTCTCAAGGCATTACTCTGCCAACTGGCCGTTAAAGACCGTGCCTTTTCCACGCTACAATGATCGGTCCACAACTGAATGGCATTTTTATACTTTAAAAAAAAATCCTTTTTCCATATTACACTCTGGGCCCTTGACAACACACCCATATCCTTGGAACCCCCTTCAGGCCATTCATCCTTCCCCAGTTTATGGATGAGTCCTCCCGACATACGCCTGAAGGTCTCCTCCATTTCCGGATGCAAGAAACATAGCTGATGTAATGGCCGGTCCGGGTGACAACTGGTGTCTATACCATTACCCATTTTTATACTTATACTATTACACACCAATATTTCAGGGTCAACCGTGAGTCCTTGGTTCCGCTGTATCTCACTCTGTCACTTCAATTCTGGACCTTCGCGTGGAGGATTTCCTCTCTTAACAACCAGTCTAAGGCGGACTTTCTGTGAGATACGGCGTACCTTGGTCTCGGTTAATGTCTCAATACTATTAATCAGTCGCCTTCTTCCCGACGATTCAAATAACCATTACATTCCCATCCTACCCCCAGTGCACTCCTTTTATATACCGTCTACGGTCTCCCTCTACGGGGTGTTTTATCCGCTCGATCAGACTAGGACAATCCTCGAGACGGCCCTATCCCAGTGCCCACAACCGGAACGTTCGGATGTCGTCCCACCGACTGACGCGCGCCGGCGAATTACCCTGCTGTGCCGGGATACGAGGAAGGACCAAGAGGTGATTTAACTAAATCTACTCACTTGGCTGCGCACCCTTCACATCGATCCCGTCGCCCAGTGGATTCACTCGCCGGCTCGATCAGTTGCTGGTTGACATCCCACTTCTGACACCAAATGTGAATCTCTCGATTTCCTCTTACATCGGTTGTTTCGACAATAATCGACCGGACACCTGGGTTCGTTTAAATGTACGTTTATTCAGCAGGAGTCTTTACACAGGTTCGCAACCAAGCAAAGAGTCAAGCTCATTGCCTTAATTCGTAATGCCTTATATACTTTAAGGCTACAGTTTATGCCTCCCATATTACTGAAACAAAGCAACAGACACATACGCAATGGTCAGGATCACAGGCATGTACATATTGGGAGGTGTTATTTAGTGGAACAATACTAGAGATAAGACAGGTATATTCCTCAGACTTCTGGGCGTGGCGGTTTGTATATTCCTCAGACTTCTGAGAGCCAGCTATCTCAGTCAGACGGGTGCAGTTAATACCATAGTCGCGAATATGCAGTAACAACAGGACAATGTGTATTTCTCCTGACCACAACTTCCTGAAACCTGCAGCTACATATTCAGCAATTTTGGTCAGCAGACATTTTATGTTTTAATCCAGTCCACCTGGCCAAACCATTTTACCTTCACAGAACAATCTTACAGCGTTTATTCAAGATTTACATTCACAGCACAACCGTGGATAACAATGGAAATTAGGGATAGTATCAAAACAAAAGATGAAGCATACAAATTAGCCAGAAAAAGCAGCCTACCAGAGGACTGGGAGAAATTCAGAGTCCAGCAGAGGAGGACAAAGGCTTAATTAGGAAAGGGAAAATAGATTATGAAAAAAAACTGGCAGGGAACGTAAAAACTGACTGCAAAAGTTTTTATAGATATGTGAAGAGAAAAAGATTAGTTAAAACAAATGTAGGTCCCTTGAAGTCAGAAACTGGTGAATTGATCATGGGGAACAAGGATATGGCAGACCAATTGAATAACTACTTTGTTTCTGTCTTCACTAAGGAAGACATAAATAATCTGCCGGAAATAGCAGGGGACCGGGGGTCAAATGAGATGGAGCAACTGAGTGAAATCCCGGTTAGCCGGGAAGTGGTGTTAGGTAAATTGAATGGATTAAAGGCCGATAAATCCCCAGGGCCAGACAGGCTGCATCCCAGAGTACTTAAGGAAGTAGCCCCAGAAATAGTGGATGCATTAGTGATAATTTTTCAGAACTCTTTAGATTCTGGAGTAGTTCCTGAGGATTGAAGGGTAGCAAACGTAACCCCACTTTTTAAAAAGGGAGGGAGAGAGAAAACGGGGAATTACAGACCAGTTAGTCTAACATCGGTAGTGGGGAAAATGCTAGTCAGTTATTAACGATTGGATAGCAGCACATTTGGAAAGTGGTGAAATCATTGGACAAAGTCAGCATGGATTTATGAAAGGTAAATCATGTCTGACGAATCTTATAGAATTTTTCGAGGATGTAACTAGTAGAGTGGATAAGGGAGAACCAGTGGATGTGTTATATCTTGACTTTCAGAAGGCTTACGACAAGGTCCCACATAAGAGATTAGTATGCAAACCTAAAGCACATGGTATTGGGGGTTCAGTATTGATGTGGATAGAGAACTGGCTGGCAGACAGGAAGCAAAGAGTAGGAGTAAACGGGTCCTTTTCAGAATGGCAGGCAGTGACTAGTGGGGTACCGCAAGGCTCAGTGCTGGGACCCCAGATATTTACAATATATATTAATGAACTGGATGAGGGAATTGAATGCAACATCTTCAAGTTTGCGGATGACACGAAGCTGGGGGGCAGTGTTAGCTGTGAGGAGGATGCTAGGAGGCTGCAAGGTGACTTGGATAGGTTAGGTGAGTGGGCAAATGCATGGCAGATGCAGTATAATGTGGATAAATGTGAGGTTATCCACTTTGGTGGCAAAAACAGGAAAGTAGACTATTATCTGAATGGTGGCCGATTAGGAAAAGGGGAGATGTAACGAGACCTGGGTGTCATGGTACACCAGTCATTGAAAGTAGGCATGCAGGTGCAGCAGGCAGTGAAGAAAGCGAATGGTATGTTAGCATTCATAGGAAAAAGATTTGAGTATAAGAGCAGGGAGGTTCTACTGCAGTTGTACAGGGTCTTGGTGAGACCACACCTGGAGTATTGCGTACAGTTTTGGTCACCGAATCTGAGGAAAGACATTCTTGCCATAGAGGGAGTACAGAGAAGGTTCACCAGACTGATTCCTGGGATGGCAGGAATTTCATATGAAGAAAGACTGGATAGACTCGGCATGTACTCGCTAGAATTTAGATGATTGAGGGGGGATCTTATAGAAACTTACAAGATTCTTAAGGGGTTGGACAGGCTAGATGCAAGAAGATTGTTCCCGATGTTGGGGAAGTCCAGAACAAGGGGACACAGTTTAAGGATAAGGGGGAAGTCTTTTAGGACCGAGATGAGAAAATCATTTTTCACACAGAGAGTGGTGAATCTGTGGAATTCTCTGCCACAGAAGGTAGTTGAGGCCAGTTCATTGGCTATATTTAAGAGGGAGTTAGATGTGGCCCTTGTGGCTAAAGGGATCAGGGGGTATGGAGAGAAAGCAGGTACAGGATACTGAGTTGGATGATCAGCTATGATCATATTGAATGGCGGTGCAGGCTCGAAGGGCCGAATGGCCTACTCCTGCACCTATTTTCTGTGTTTCTATGTTTCTATTGATTGGCACAAAAAGCATGTTTCCATGCTAAAGACCTTTCAGCTTCCCAAGCACCTTCTCCTCAGTAACAGCCACTCTTGAACTTCTGGCGCGTTGCTGGTGTCTGCCACTGTGAAGACTGAAGCAAAAAACGGATTCAATTCCTCTGCCATTTCTTCATTCCCCATCATTTTCCAGCGGTCCAACGTTCACTCTTGCCTCTTTCTTTCTCTTTATATATCTGAAAAAAGTTTTACTACCCTCTTTTATATTATTGGCTAGCTTACTTTCACATTTTATCTTTTCTCCTCCCATTTGGCTTTTTTAGTTCCCATCTGTTGTTTTTTCAGTGAGAGGCCAGAGCTTCCCAATCCTCCAGCCTCTCACTAATCTTTGCAATGTTTTATGCCTTCACTTTTACTTTGTCTTTGACTTCTCTTGTCAGCCATGGTCACCTCATTCTCCCTAGAATCTTTCTTCCTCTTTGAGATGAAAAGATCCTGCATCTTCCGAATTGTTCCCAGAAATTCCTGCTGTTACTGTTCCACCGTGAATTCTGCTAGGGTCCCTTTCCAAGCAACTGTAGCCAGCTCCTCCCTCATGCCTTTGTAGTCACCTTTCTTCAACAGTAATATCAACACATCTGATTTCATCTTCTTCCTCTCAAATTGCAGGTTGAATTTTATCATATCATGGTTACCACCTCCTAGTTCCTTTACCTTAAGCTCCCTAATCAAATCCATTTCATTGAGCAATACCAAATCCAGAATTGCCTTTTGTCTGTTAAGGGCCTGCCCCACTTGGCCGTCATTTGCGCGCCATTTACACGATCTGGCAGCGTGTGGGTAGCGTGTGGGTAGCGCGGGATGGGCGCATGGAGTGGCGTGGAGGAGTGTGGAGTTGTGCGCGGTATCGCGCAGCTCGCCAGGATTTCGTGCTGCACAAAATCTTCGCGCACCACCGGCCTGTCGCGTAAATGACGGCCAAGTGGGACAGGGTGACGTTTCGGGTCGAATGGGTGACGTTTCAGGTCGAGACCCTTCTTCAGACTGAAACATCATCCATTCCTTCTCTCCAGAGATGCTGCCGGTCCCGCTTCAATTTAAACCAGCATCTGCAGTTCCTTACCACAGATTAATTTAGTCGACAGCTTGCTACTTTTCATTCACCTCTTTTTTTGAATCGGGGCATTACATCTGCAGTTTTTCCAATTGCTAGCATCACTCAAGAAACTGGAACATTTTAGAAAATTACCATAAATATCATAAACTGAGTATATATCATAAACTGGGTATTCAAATGACGTCACCGCTCCAGACGGCTGTGCGGACGCATGATGACGCACGCGATAGTCACTACCGGCCTGTCGCGTAAATGACGGCCAAGTGGGACAGGCCCTGTAGGCTAAACTATAGGCTGCTCTAAGAAACCATCTCGTAGGCATTGAATATATAGAACAAAAAATTGTACAGCACAAGAACAAGCCCTTTGGCCCCCAATATCAGCGCCAATCATAAAGGCAGGATCAACTCTTATATGCCTGCACTTAATTCATATCCCTCCATTTCCTGCTTATCCATTTGTTTATCCAAAAAGTCTCTTAACTGCTCCTAACATATCTGCCTCACCACCACTCCTGGCAGCGCGTTCCAGGCACTCACCGCCCTCTATGTAATAAAACCTGCACCGCACATCTCCATTGAATTTTGCCCCTCTCACCTTAAAGCTAGGCCCTCTAGTATTTGATGTTTGTATCCTGGGAAATAGTTCGGACTGTCGACCATATCTACACCTCTCAGAATTTTAAATACTTCTATCTGGTCTCCCCACAACCTCTGGAATTGCAGACAGAATCATTGGTGGATACGGGTGAGGTGCCAGGCGTGAGTAATGCTGTAAGGCTAGGTGTAAGGCTAATGCTGTGATTCTATTTAAAAAGGGCTGCTGGGAAAAGCCTGGGAACTATAGACCAGTGAACGTAATATCTGTAGTGGGCAAGTTACTAGTGAGAATTCTAAGGGATAAGGTATTTATGCATTTGGATAGACAGGGGGTGATTAGGGATAATCTGCATGGTTTTGCATGTAGCAGATCGTTTCTCATGAATCTGATTGAGGTTTTTGAAGATGTTGATGAGGGCAAAGCCATAGATGTTGACAACATAGACTTCACCAAGGCATTTGATAAGGTTCCGCATTATAGGGTGCACTGGAAGGTTAGATCGCATGGGATCCAGGGAGAGCTAGCTAAACTTGGAACAGGCTTAGATTCATGGAAGGAAACACAGTGTGGTGGTGGAAGGTTGTTTTTTGGACTGGAGACCTGTGACTAGTGGTGTGCTTTAGGGATTGGTGCTGGGCCCGTTGCTGTTTATGCTTTATATCAGTGATTTGGAGGAGCATGTAGAAGACATGATTAGTAAGTATGCAGAAAACACTAAAGTGGGTGATATCGTAGATAGCGAAGATGGTTATCAAAAATTGCAGCAGGATCTTGATCAGTTGGGCTGAAGAATCTACCAGGGGCACCGCAAGATTGGCAGCCCCACCAACAGTCTGTTTGTTTTTTTATCTTTAAAATTTTTTTTAGTGTGTGTTAAAAGTTTGTGTAAATGTTCTCCGGTTTGTTTTATGTGGGGGGAGGGGTCGGGGTCAGGGGAAACTTATTTTTCAGTTTCTTACCTTGCCGGTGATGCGATTGATTTTCGGATTGCATTCTCCGGTCGCTCTGCGGCCTACCATCAATGGGACTGGAGGCCTCCTTGGACTGACCTTGGGCCCCACTGCGGGGGGTGGACTTACATCGGAGTCGATCCCTCGCCTGGGTTCGCTCCAACCGCAGCCTGCGGACTTTACATCGAGAGCTCGCAGTCTCGGGAGAGGCCGTGGATGTCGGGAGCTCCAACGTCGCGGAAGGTTCGACCAGCCCCGACACAGGGTTCGATTGTCTGGCGCAGGGGAGCTGACACCCCCCCGATGCAGGAGCTGATCACCTTCACGCGGAGGTCTCGCCGCCGGCTACAGGAGTCAAGCTCATCCCGTCAATGAAAGGCTCGAGGCCCTCGATTTGAACTTTTTTTCACCTTCCATCACAGTGAGGAATGTGGAGGAGTCACTGTGATGGATGTTTATTCTAAAATGTGGTTTTATGTATTCCGTTGCTTTTTATTTGTATGGCTGACTTGGCAAATGAAATTCGTCGTATGTTGCAAAACATACTTGGCTAATAAAGTATTATTGTGATTGTGAAGAATGGTTAATGGGGTTTAATGTAGATAAGTGTGAGGCGTTGCATTTTTGGAAGTCAAACCAGGGCAAGACTTTCACAGTGAATAGCAGAGTTCTGGGTTGTGTTGTTGAGTAGAGGGATGTAGGAATGAAAGTACATGGTTCCCTGAAAATGCAGTCACAAGTAGTTAGGGTGATCAAGAAGGCTTTTGGCACATTGACTGCATCAGTCAGAGTACTGAGTATTGAAGTTGGGAAGTTATGTTACACGAAACGTTGGCGAGGCCACATGTGGAGTATTGTTCAATTTTTGTTACTGTTATAGGAAAGATGTTGTCAAGCTGGAAAGGTGCAGAGAAGATTTATGAGGATGTTGCCAGGACTCGAGGACCTGAAATATAGGGAGAAGTTGAGCAGGCTAGGACTCTATTCCTTGGTGCACAGGAGGATGGGGTGATCTTATGGATATGTACAAAATCATGAGAGGAATCGATGTGGTAAATGCACAGAGTCTCTTGCTCAGGGTAAGGGAACCGAGAACCAGAGGACATAGCTCAACATAAGTTGAAGTGGAAAAGATTTAATAGGAACCTGAGGGGATAACTTTTTCTACCTGTACTGCTAGTAAAATGAAATTCTTATTAGCTACAGCTTTACAGACATGTTAGATGCAACAACAACAAAAGACAATAACATATCAATTATTCTCACATGGTTTCCTTATCACTCATAGGTGTATATTAATTTGTTGGAACTCATTAAATGTTTTTCAGACTGGATAATTTTAAAAAGATGTATTGAAAGAATTTCATGTTACATTCTGTGGAACAAGAGGCTAGTTTTCTAAAGTACTTTTCAGCACAAAGTATATAGTACAATAGTGTCTTATGAATCCTTTCTTTGTCACCACCTCCGCTGCTCACCGTGTACCAGATTGTGGGGAACTAGCTGTAGCACTGTGTGAGCTTAATAATATCATGTTATGAGTTCCCCTTGTGTTGTTAGATAAGAAGTGTCTACATTCTGACCTTGTCATGATGAAGAAATAGCTCTACTGTGTGTGAGAGAAGGAGGTCTTGGTAAGTCCACGAGGCCCTTCTTCTTCCATGCAACAGAGATCATCTGTCGAGAAGAATCCATGATGAAATGTAACAGTGCAATTGAAACCACTTTGTGTTGGTAGTGCGGGGACTGAATGTTTACGATGATGAATACGGTGGTAATCATGAGGGCAGCTTTGCTTGGGATGTTGCCAAGTTACCTTAACCTGGGAGTACAGCACCCACATGAACAGGAGCTCCATTCATCCTGGCAAGTGGAGAGTATTTCACATCAATCCTGCCTCGCCTTGTCGTGGCTTTGGAAAGCCAGGAGTTGTGTTACTGGAGCCAGGAGATCAGTCATTGCAGTCACTGCAGAATGTGCAGGAAGGAACTGCAGATGCTGCTTTAAACCTAAGATTGACACAAAAAGCTGGAGCAACTCAGCGGGTCAGCCAGCATCTCTGGAGAAAAGGAATTGGTGACGTTTCGGGTAGAGACCCTCTACTGAAACATCGCTTATTCCTTTTCTACACAGTCACTGTAGAATACCCAGTTCTGCTCTTACAACCACGTAGTTTGGTCTAGTTAAGTTCATGGAATATTGTTAGCTTTAGTTATTGTGGGAGATTCAGCAATGGCAATGCTGTCAGATATCAAGGGGAGCTAGCCGGGATCAGTGTTGTGTGAAATGGCCATTGCCTTGCACTCATGTTTCATAAATCACACCTTAAAACACAAGCCTGAATGTTAATCTGATCTTGTTGCACATGGGAAGACTGTTTCATTATCTGAGGAGTTTTAAAAGTGAATCAATATACTGTAAACATCTGTCAACGTTCTCACCTCTGAATCCATGGAAAGAAGCCATTGATAAAGTATTTGAAGATGGATTGGTTTGGGGTAAAGAACTGCATCAATATCCTATGGTTGAGATATCAAACTCCCCACAACAATAACAATATTCCTTGATATGATGTGCATCTCCAGCCAATTTCCTTCCATTTCCCATTGTCCTCAATGTTCCTTGGTCTTAATACAGTACTCAGTATCAAGCCGAACGCTGCTTTCATGTCAAAGGCATTTACTCTCGAATGCAGCTTTATTTTTGCCAACATGTTGATCAAGCTTTTGTTCAGAGTTGGAGCTGTGTGGCCCTGAAAAAATCCAAGCATAACGTCAATGAGGAAGATAGTGATGAGAAAATGCATTTGATCGTCTATGACACAGTTGATCAATGTTTTTGATAATCTAGGGGTAGACTGATTGGCCAGTAGTTGGTTGCATTAGATGCATTGGGCATTTTATCACTTTGTCTGATGGACGCCTGTTTTGAAGCTTCGGGTACAGCTTGGCCAAAGGCATAAGCAACTCTGTAGCCTGCGTCTTCAGCACCAGAGCTAGAATTTTATTATTTTACAAATTATGAACATGTCCAATTGATTTAGGACTAGTTCTATTTTCCCACCCATCCCAAAGGCATCGGCTTGATGTTGAGTTATTGTTCCATGTGTGCCAGTATTGATCCCTGATACAGACATGATGGTAAGAAGTCATTTGGCACACTTGACTTCATTCGTCAGCGCATTAAGTGCAGGAGTTGGGACATCACGTTATAACTGTACATGTCACCAGTGACACCATACTTGGAGTACTGTGTGGAGTTCTGGACAGGCAGCATCTCTGGAGAGAAGGAATGGGTGACGTTTCGGATCGAGACCCTTCTTCAGACTATTTGGAGGTTGCAGTGTTTAATAACCTGATGGCTGTAGGGAAGAAGCTGTTCCTGAACCTGGATGTTACAGTTTTCAGGCTCCTATATTCTTCCTCCCAATGGCAGAAGTGAAATGAGAGCATGGTCAGGATGGTGTGGGTCTCTGATGATGCTGGCTGCCTCTTTGAGGCATCGACTCTTGTGGATCCCTTTCATGGCGGGGTAGATAGACTGGGCAGTGTTCACAACTTTTTGCAATCTTCTTTGTTCCTGAGTGTTCGAGTTGTCGAACCAGGCCGTGATGCAAACAGTCAACATGCTCTCTACTGTAGCAATTCAAGAGAGTATTTGTTGAAATACTGGATCTTCTCAAGTAGAGGCATTAATGGGCTTTATGATTGACAGAAGAGGTAGAAGAGGTAAAGAGGAGGGTGTGGGTAGTGTTCTTAGAGAAACAGTGAATGGTGTGTGTGGCTACTATTGTGTAGTTTACAGCCATTTTGGAGAGACTGTTTTAACAAATAAAACTCATTCACTAAATAAAACTTGTATAAACAACATCAGACAAATACTTTACAATGATAATCACAAAACTCAATTCAACTTTGCAGTCATAGGTATGCAATAAAAGTCCAAATCACAAAAATTATGGACCAAAATTTGCTTAGTACAGGCGTCAGGGGTTAATGGGGAGAAGGCTGGAGAATGAGGTTAAGAGGGAAAGATAGATCAGCCATGATTGAATAGCGGAGCAGACTTGATGGGCCGAATGGCCTGATTCTGCTCCTATCACTTATGACCTTATGAAAATGTTGGCACAGAGCAGTGTATTTATAATGGTTTCTGTCGCTTGAAACTGTCCATGATGATGGTTGCTTTTCACCACTTGTAATGGTAAAGAATATTATCACACAATTTGCCAATGGAAGTATTTAGTTCAATACACAAGTTAGGCTTGATTTTATTTTAACGGGTTGACCCAGTCAAGTTCAACACAGTAATCTCCTATTATTCATCCAAATTGTATTTAAGCTACACGATGAGAAGCTTGTATCTGGCAGCTGTGTACTTTAGAGATACAGAGTCCGCAGCACTCTCGTACACATTAGGGACAATTTACAATGCCTACTGAAGCCAATTAACCTACAAACTTGTACGTCTTTGGAATGTGGAGGGAACTGGAGCACCTGGAGAAAACCTGCGTGATTGTAGGGAGGACATATGAACTCGGTACAGACAGCACCCGTTGGCAGATCATACTCAGGTTGCTGGCACTGTAAGGCAGCAACTCTACCGCTGAGCCATCATGCTGTGTAGTGGGCAAATGCCTGGGATTTCTGAGAGCAGAGTGAAGTGCAGTGTTTTGATGGGCTCTGTGTTGCCACGGGGCATCTGTGACACACTATTGCACTTCCATTGGAGTCCAATGAGGGAGTGGAGACTTATGGAAATATCGTAGTTCTTGGGCCGAGCATATGTCTGCTGAGCTGTGCCAAGCTAGTCTTGGAACAAATGCAGCATTCCCGCTGGGATTGGAGCAAACAGCTGCAGACAGAAGGGTGAATAGGCATTGCATTTGATACAAGTCAAAACATTTCATCTATTTAATTATTTTAACTTTTTTATGATTTAATGTCTTAATTTTATTTTCAAAAATATTTTTTTGCTTATAGTTCCCCAAACATTATTAATGCTTGTACATATGAAAATACATTCACACACATTAGAGTTCAGTGATGGCTTTGACAACTGGTGGGCTTGGTCATGAGGTTTTTGCAACTGTCTAAACTATTCTGGGAATGCAGGCAGCTACTTACAGTTAGGGAACAACTCCACTGCACTGCCCTGTGAAGCTGGGCTTCTCCGACCAGTTGCAGTGGAAAACAATGTCTGAAAGAAAGTTTATGCTTCAAAGGCAGGTGATTAGTGGAACTTCCGTCCCGTTTTCTCTGTGACCATTCACTAGGAGACCTTGTTTTGTTTTCTGTGACACGTTACTATATTTGGGGGAGAATACAGCAACACGGTGGCGCAGTGGTAGAGCTACTCCCCCGACTACAGGGGACTAGGCTGTCACCACATGGTCACCGGGGTGTCGCCTGTATGGTTTCCTCAGTCGCCCAAAGAGTCGTACCTTTTTTCTGGTCGCCGCTGGATTTTAAAATGTTCCAAACTTTTCGGCGACAGTCGCCGTCCGTGGGTTTGACGCCAATGATTGTAGCCTGACGTAGTGCTGTCGCCAGGATGACGTAGGTTGTCACCAGGATGATGTAGGTTGTCGCCAGTGCTGACTTTGGTGAATTCCATTGGCGACTACATACGTCAACCGGCGATAGGTACCGGCGACTGAATTGTCGTAGCTTGTCATAGCTTGTTGCGGGTGGACGTAGGTTGTCATAGGTAGACGTCCTAATGGGTCAGTAGCTTGCCGTAGCTTGACGTCGACTAGGAGGTCGGTTGTTGTAGACATTGTCGTAGGGGGGCCCAGTTGCCGTTTTTTCAGCGACCTGCTACGTCTATGACAGATCTGGTTTCGATCCTGACTATGGGTGCTGTCTGTACGGAGTTTGTACATTCTCCCCGTGACCTGCATGGGTTTTCTCTGAGAACTTTGGTTTTCTCCCACACTCCAAAGACGTACAGGTTTGTAGGGTAATTGGCTTGGTATAAAATGTTTTAAAAATATTGTCCCTGGTGTAGGATAGTGTTAATGTGCGGGGATCGCTGGTCGGTGCGGACGCGGTGGGCCGAAGGGCCTGTTTCCGTGCTGTATCTCTAAACTAAACAAAAAACATAATTTTTGTAATTGGCAGAAAAACCAAAGGTGAGGGTGAAATACTTGTATCGTCATACACTGCTCTCTCAAGGTCTTCAAGAAAGGTCTCAACCCGAAACGTCACCTATTCCTTTTTTCCAGAGATGCTGTCTGACCCACTGAGTTACTCTTTTTGTGTCTATCTTAACTGCCTCATGATGCGTAACAATATTTAAGAATCCTGCCCACCAAGCTACATTAACCAAGTTGATATGTCTATCATGAAGAGTAAAGCCTCTCATGGATATAATTTACCTATGATTGCAGCTTCTACTGTCTTAATAGTTGGTGTAATAATAGTACATTTACAGTGAAGCAGAGCTGTGAAGTACAGCCTTCAGTATATTTAGATCCTTGTTATCACTTCTTTCCATCAATGTACAATGAACAATGTTAAGCTGCTCCAGTGAGAATCGTAGTGATCTGATCTTCTGAAGCAGTTGTTATTGGGTAGGTCCACAGACAACACATGGGAGTCATTTAAAGGCCAGCTGATCAAAGTGCAGGATCCGCATATAAGGTGGACAGATAAAGACGGCAAAGTGAGGGAACAGTGGATGGCCAAGGAGGTTGTAAACTTGGTCAGGAAGAAAAAGGAAGCGCATGTCAGGTTTAGGAAGGTGGCATCAGACGGGGCTGATGAGGAATATAAAGCAAGGAGGAAAGAACTCAAGGGGGCGATTAGAAGGGACAAAGAGAGCCATGAAATATCGTTGGGGAGTCGGATTAAGCAAAATCCCAAGGCTCCCAGAGGATTAGAGAGTAGCCATTGTTGTTCTTTTATTTAAGAAGGGAAGTAGAGGAAATCCAGGGAAATATAGGCTGATGAGCCTCACGTCAGTGGTAGGGAAACTACTAGCGAGAATTCTTTGAGATAGGATTTACTTCCAATTGGAAGAGAATGGGCTAATCAGGGGTAGCCAGCACGGCTTGTATGTGGCAGGTCATGTCTCACTAATTTGATTGACTTTTATGAGGCAAAGGGGATTGATGAAGCTAGTGTGCTGGATGTTGTATACATGGATTTTAGTAAGGCTTTTGATAAGGTTCTTCATAGTAGACGCATTTCAGACTGGTGACGTTTCGGATCAATACCCTTCTTCTGATTGGTCTGAAGAAGGGTCTCGACCAGAAATGTCTACCATTCCTTCTCTCCAGAGATGTTACCTATCCCGCTGAGTTACTCCAGCTTTTTGTGTCTATCTTCGGGATAGACAGTCGGAGCCTTTTCCCCAGGGTGGAAATGTCCAACACTAGAGGGCATAGCTCTAAGGTGAGACGGAGATGTGTGGGGCATTTTCTTTGACAGAGTGATGGGGGCTGGGTGGAGGTGGGAGCAGATACAATGATGGTGTTCTACAGGGTTTTAGATACACACATGGAAGTGCGCAGATAGAGGGATATGGATCATGTACAGGCAGATGAGCAGTTTAGCTAGGCATGGTTTTCGGCACAAACATTGTGGGCCGAAGGGCCCGTTCTTTGTTCTTTGTATGTTCTAAGATCATTCCTTGCTCACCTTATGCCATGATTAAGAAAGGAATATACTAGATTAATTATTAAGGAATCACTCTGCAACTAAAATTGCTGAAACAATAAAGGCAGATAATTACAGACCAAGATTAAATAGCTTTAAAAACAAATGTGCAGATCATAGAAGGACAAAGTATATTACTTGGAAACTAAACTGGGGAAATCTGCAGGAGGGAAAAAGTATGTTTTTCTTTAGTTAAAACAATTTTCACATTTAAAACCCATTGCAACAGTGTTAATTGTCAGAAAATTAACTAAGTGTTAGTAGCAAGTGGCTTTTAAAAAAAATTATGAACAAATCATGAGCGAGCATTCTCAGCCAGGGAGAATATTAATAATTAAATCAATCTTCAAGAAAGAGAGAGATTAAATTTAGCAAGAAATTCACTGCATCTCTCTCAATGTTGAATATATATTATTTATGTCACGTCAAGATTCTCTTCCCGTTCACTGACCCTACTTTTATCAAATTGCATTTGTTTCGCTGAACACCTTCGCTCAGCCCGCCTGGACCTACCTGATCTCCTGGTTGCCAAACACTTTAATTCCCCTTTCCATTCCCACACTGACCTTTCTGTCCTAGGCCTCCTCCATTGTCAGTGTGAGGCCAAACACAAATTGGAGGAACAGCATCTCATATTTCACTTGGGCAGCTTACAACCCAGTGGTATGAATTTGATTTCTCTAACTTCAAGTAAGTCCTAGATTGCTCTCTCTGTATCCCACCCCCACCCAAGGCGCACCAGCTTCTCGTTCTCACCTAGCAAACAGCTAACAATGGCCTGTTTCCTTTACCATCGTTACTTTTTTGCATATCTTTCATTCATTTGTTCTACATCGCTCTACATCACCGTCTATATCTCTCGTTTCCCTTTCCCCTGACTCCTAGTCTGAAGGTAGACACATAAAGCTGTAGTAACTCAGCGGGACAGGCAGCATCTCCGGAGAGAAGGAATGGGTGGCGTTTCGGGTCAAAATCCTTCTTCAGACTTAAGAATGGTCTCGACTCAAAACGTCACCTCTCCAGAGATGCTGCCTGTCCCGCTTAGTTACTCCAGCATTTTGTGTCTATCTTCTATTTAAATAATCATGTTTACACATTTTTTTGATTAAATCAATACTTTGAACCTACAACTATCTGGTAAAGCCTAAATCGTGACTTTATGTGTTTGTCTATTAATATTTAAGTGAGAAATAGAGATGATTTTGTACATTTATAAATAATAATACAGAATTGGCTTTAAGGAAGGACGGTGGTGGAGGAGGTCTGTGACTAGTTAGTGTCTCATGGATTACTGCTGGCTGGGCACATTGCTGCTTGTCATCTATATCAACAAATTGGATGAGAATGAACAAGGCATGATTAGTAAGTCTGCAGGGTGGCAAGGTGGCGCAGCAATAGAGTTGCTGCCTTACAGCGCCAGATACCTGGGTTCGATCCCAACTACAGGTGCTGTGTACGGAGTTTGTACGTTCTCCCCGTGACCGTATATCTTCGAATTGTTCCTACACGGTGAATGGTGGGGCTTGTAGAGCAGAGAAATCCAGGAGTAGGGTGCATATTACCCTGAGGTGGTTAAGAAGGGTTGTTAAGAGGGCTTTTGGTACATTAATAATAATATTAATACATTTTATTTATGGGCGCCTTTCAAATCTCAAGGACACCTTACAGATTTTACAGTAAACGGAATGAAATAAATAGTAAAGACATCACAAGTACACAAATTAAAACAGAATTTTTAAAAATATTGGCCTTCATGAGTCAGTGTATTGAGTATAGAAATTGGGATGCTATGTTACAATTGTACAAGACGTTGGTGAGGCAACATTTAGAGTACTGTGTTCAAGAGCAAAGGAACAATACTTTTTTGAACATCAGGGCGCAGCGGTAGAGTTGCTGCCTTACAGCACTTACAGCACCAGAGACCCGGGTTCGATCCTGACTGCAGGTGCTGACTGTACAGAGTTTGTATGTTCTCCCCGTGACCTGCATGGGTTTTCTCTAAGAACTTAGGTTTCCTCCCACACTCCAAAGACGTACAGGTGTGTAGGTTAATTGGTGTGGTATAAATGTAAAAATTATCCCTAGTGTAGGATAGTGTTAATGTGCGGGGATCGCGGTGCGGGCTCGGTGGGCCGAACGTCCTGTTACCACGTTGTATCTCTAAACTAAACTAAATTAAATCAGGTTAGGAATTTTAAAAGATCTCATTTGAAGCTCTGAATTTGCGTCATCATAACCGATGAAGGGTCTTCGACCTAAACCACTAACTCTATTTCACTAAGGAGGCCTGACATGTTCAGTACTACCAACATTTTTGTTTTTATTTTAGATGACCAGCTTCTGCAGATATTTGCATTTGCATCAGCTTCCCAGGTTAACAGCTAATAAAACCAAATGCAAATTATATCTGGATATTTGATCTCATTGGCTGCCATTAAACAGTGATTAGCTTTCTAACATTAATTGATGATGTATTTATTCAAGTATTTTAATATTTTCTTGTCACGGATAAAAATGAATTTAACCAACATTCAGATGTTAACTAGATTTTGGATGCCTGTAAATAACATTATTACCTGACCTGTACTGTATGGAAGCACGAGCCTGCCAGTTCATACTAACTAATAATGCTGCAGGGAGCAAAGTAACATGAGAGCAGAAATAAAATGCCATTTGATCCCCAGGAGAGATTTCCTCTCCATCTGTTTGTGCCTTTAAAACTCAAGAAGCATTTCTACAATTGATTAATGCAGTGATATTGAAATTGCAGGGCTTGCATGTAATATGCTTGCTGGGGAAATGTTACTGCAGTGTCTTTGTCAGCAACAGTTGCATTGCAGAAATGTGGAAAACCAGATAATACTGGTTTCCCATTTATACATACCAAGTCCTTTTGTGTAGGAAGGAACTGCAGATGCTGGTTTAAACCTGGTTTAAACCGAAGATAGACACAAAACGCTGGAGTAACTCAGCGGGTCAGACAGCATCTCTGGAGGAATGGAATAGGTGACGTTTCCGGTCGAGACCCTTCTTCAGACTGAATCTGAAGAAGGGTCTCGACCCGAAATGTCACCCTTTCCTTTTCTCCAGAGATGCTGTCTGACACGCAGAGTTACTCTAGCTTTTTGTGTCTATCTGGGAACTCATGATGTTAGTTGATACCGAGACCTAACTTGAGGCTGTGACTTGGCACTTGGGTAGCCGCAACATTGGTTGTACTAGTGTGGTTCTGAGTGGCAACCACTGATAATGGAACCCACAAAAGTTCCATAAATGTACAAAGGTTTCTCGTTCAGAGCTGAGCATTCCAAGTAGTTACCTCAAAGCCTAATCAGGTTGTCAGGGACATACCCTGTAGAGGTCAGTGATTATTGTCCCGACACATATTTATACCTCAACTAATCTTATTAAAACAAAGATTACCGGTAGGATATCCCTCAGTGGAAGCCTACTCCATGTAGATTGGCTGCTTTGTTTCTTATGTTACAGTATTAACTACATTTAAAAATACCTTGTTCTATTGTTAATATAAGATACAATAAAAAGACACATAATATCTTTTATTTGAACACAAGCCTTTCAAGAATATACAAAAAGATTAATTAACCCACATAATGGAGTAACATTACAGTGCAGGAATATTGATAATGTGATTAAGTAATAACATTTGGACAGAAGGTATATTGCTTTTGGAGTTAAATCTGGATTTTAGTGTAGCAATCATTTCACTATGTTTTAATGGTACAGTAGGCATTGAACTCTGCCCTGCCGACATGCTGTAGAGCTCATGTGGTATGACATTACTTGTTTCTCATTTTTTCTCAGTTCTTACCATGCAGTACATTCAAAAACCTGTAACTCAGATACCTTACATTGTAACTTGTTAATAAAGCAATCAACGTATTCAAAAGCTACATGCACGCTTCCTTTGCACGCTTGCTCTCTACATCCTGAAAACCATATTTAAGTAAGCTTGTAATGCACTTAACGGCAAAAAGGTGACTCCTGCAACCACCATTAGTATTTCCCTCCCTTGCCATGGGTTTCTAACTGATTCAGTTCGGTTCAGTTCAGTCCAGTTTAGTTTATTGTCACTTATACCGAGGTACAGTGAAAAGCTTTTGTTGCGTGCTAACCAGTCAGCAGAAAGACAATACACGATTACAATTGAGCCATTCATAGTGAACAGATACATAATAAGGGTATAATGTTTAGTGCAAGATAAAGTCAGTAAAGTCAGATCAAAGATAGTCCAAGGGTCACCAATGAAGTAGATAGTAGTTCAGGACTGCTGTCCAGTTGCGGTAGGAATGGTTCAGTTTCACAATAACATCAGGGAATTCTGAATCTGCAATCATGTGAAGTTCCACAGAACTGTTGTCACATTGATCAGTGTGCTGCGTTGATTAAATAGTGCACTGATTAAAAAAAACAAAAAGCAGCTGCACATCTGTCCTTGTGGAGTGGGGTGGATGGGAGGTGGCTCATGGTGAGTTGGTAGGTGTAGATTTTTCAGGCTACAGTGCCCCAGAGATCATTCTGAAGCCCTTGCAGACTCTGGATCAAACCTGGACAGTTCTCAAGTGGAGCTATTATTCAGAAATCTCCTCTAGCACAACGATTTCAATCATTTCGTGTAATGGAGGAGAGTTCCTCAGTGGATAATGGAAAATGGCCAATAATTAGCATTGCACTATAGCTAAACGCATACTGTACAGGCATATGTAGGATGTGGCAACCCTGTGAAATATACTGTATGTAGGAAGGAACTGCAGATGCTGGTTTACACCGAAGATAGACACAACATGCTGGAGTAACACAGTGGGCCAGGCAGCATCTCTGGAAAAAATGAATAGGTGATGTTTCGGGTCATGACCCTTCTTCAGACTGAGAGTCAGGGGAGAAGGAGTCCAGAAATATGGAAGGCAAGGAGTGAAAATGAGAGATCAAAGCAGATGATAAGGAAATGTAGAATGGTTCATTGTTAGCTGATGGGAAGGTGACAACGAGGCATACAAACAGTAATATTTAATCAGGAGGACAGTAGAACTTGTCGGAGAACTAGGATGGGGAGAGAGGGAAAACAAGGGTTACTTGAAGTTAAAGAAATCAATATTCATACTGCTGGGTTGTAAGCTGCCTTTTGTGGCTTTTCATGGGTTTCTCCAAATATTATTTTATTATTATCAGCCTGACAACAATAGTTGCTGTCATGAAATTTAATATTTTTCAAACGTTTTCCTCCAGCAGTTTCTCCGGGCTGCAGGCTCTGCCTGCATCGGTGTTGCATATTCATTAATATAAAGTGCGTAGGTTTTGCCTGGTCTCAATCCTGCACCACCTTTCCATTAACCACACGACATCTGATACTGTTGCATTTTCCCCATCCTCCCCACAGCTTCATGTGGATTGGCCTCACCTGCGTTGATGCATTGACTATTAAATGTGCGGATGTGAAACCATAATTTTGCAGCTGACATCCCAATATTTGCAGAATGCTTCAAGACCTAACAATCTGTGCTGCTGCCTGAGTCGCGATGATCCGAGGAATCGACTGATCATTGCAATAATCAGCTGTAACAATGAGTTATTCAGAAGTTCCTAAGTTCAACAGTCAAGAGTCAAGAGAGTGTTTTATTGTCATATGTTCCAGATAGGACAATGAAATTCTTAAGGCCTTGTCCCACTTTCCCGAGTAACTCATGAACTCTCCCGAGTTTTCCCCTTGATTCGAACTCGGGGAATGTCGGGTAATGTCGGTAGCGAGCCCGTAGGAGTCCGTAGATGTTTCGTAGCGGCTCGTAATGCCAGCCGTAGGAACTCGGGGCATCAGGTAAGTCGGGACGTATTTTCAACATGTTGAAAAATGTCTACGAGTTAAAAAAATAGCCCCGAGTATCTACGAACGGCTATTACCGTCATTCTCCGAGTTCGAATCAAGGGGAAAACTCGGGAGAGTTCGTGAGTAACTCGGGAAAGTGGGACAGGGCCTTTACTTGCTGCAGCACAACAGAATATGTAAACATAGTGAATAATGGGAGAAGAAAAATGTTCATTGTGTGCATACACATGCACACATACTGAATACATAACAAATATAATGCAATAATATTAATAGTGTGTTGCAGTTCAGAGCTTATTCGTTGTTGTGTTTAATAGTCTGATGGCTGTAGGGAAGAAGCTGTTCCTGAACCTGGACGTTACAGTTTTCAGGCTCCTGTACCTTCTTCCCAATGACAACGGAGAGATGAGTGCATGGCCAGGATGGTGTGGGTCTTTGATGATTTTGGCTGCCTTTTTGAGGCAGCGACTTCGATAGATCCCTTCGATGATGGGGTGGTCAGAGCCGGTGATGGACTGGGTTGTGGTCACAACATTTTGCAGTCTTTTCCGCTCCTGGACGTTGAAGTTGCCGAATCAGGCCACGGTGCAACCAGTCAGAATGTTCTCTACTGTGCACCTGTAGAAGTTCAGGAGAATCCTCTTTGACGTGCCGAATCTCTGTAATCTTCTCAGGAAGCAGAGGTGCTGATGTGCCTTCTTTATAATTGCATCAGTGTGTTGGGTCCAGGAAAGTTCTTCGGAAATATGCACGCCCAGGAATTTGACGTTTTTGACCCTTTCCACCATTGTCCCATTGATTTAAACAGGATTGTGGGTCCTCAGTGGAAAATCCAAAATGAGGATAAGACTTAGACCATTTAAGACTGAGCTGAGCAGAACTCGTTTATACAAATAGACTATTGGAATTCTCTTTCTTTGACGTGTTGTGAATGTTAGCTGGTGTCATGCTTATAATGCCAAAATTCAGAGACATTTGAATTCATAAGTACATAAGTACATAAGTGATAGGAGCAGAATTAGGCCATTCGACCCATCATGTCAACACCGCCATTCAATTATGGCTGATTTATCTTTCCCTCTCAACCCCATTCTCCTGCCTTCTCCCCATAACCCCTGACACCCATACTAATTGAGAATCTATCTGTCTCTGCCTTAAAAATATCCATTGACTTGGCCTCCACAGCCTTCTGTGGCATTGAATTCCACAGATTCACCACCCTATTGTATTTTTAAGCATGTAACTAGTGCACACACACTTGAAGCATGGAACATGTCTCTGAATAATAATATAGCAACATTAGTGAGATGAGGCTTCCGTGTAAACAGTAACATCGACCAATTTGACCTAAATTTCTTGTAGCATGGTTACCACTAAGCCTGTGATGTATAAATATTCAACAAAATGGATCACTATTTTATAATTGGATTTTTGCATGATTAATTAATGAGAAAGTAACAGTTAAATTATTGCCACAGTTATATTGGCTTCTATTGAGTGGGTGGCAGTTAAAATAATGAACATTTGTTATGCCCATCTTTCCTGTGTGTACCCAGATGAAAATGTACCTTCGAGCAGTATATCCATGTGCAGGAAATAGAGATAAAGATACACACTTTAACTCGCCCTCCCATTCCCACATTGACCTTTCCGTCCTGGGCCTCCTCCATTGTCAGAGTGAGGCCCAGCGCAAATTGGAGGAACAGCAGCTCATATCTCGCTTGGGCAGCTTACACCCCAGCAATATGAATATTGACCTCTAACTTCAAGTAATCCTTGCTTTCCCTCTCTCTCCATCCCTCCCCCTTCCCAGTTTTCTGACCGGTCTGACTGTCCCTGATTACATTTTATCTCTGTTTACTTTGTTGTTACGATCTATTGTACATTTTCCTTGATGTCCACCCCCTTTGATGTCTCGTTCTCACATCTGACCTCCTTATCTATCTTTCCCTCCCCCTCCCCTGACACTCAGTCGGAAGAAGGGTCTCGATCCAAAACGTCACCCATTCCTTTTCTCCAGAGATGCTGCCTGTCCCGCTGAGTTAATCCAACATTTTGTGTCTATCTGCAGGAGATACAGTCTGGTTTTAAATGGTTGGAAAAGACACAATCTCCAACATCAAACAAATACTTTGACACCATCATGGGCTGGAGGGAGCCAAGCCAATGTTACATTTTCTCAAGAATTCTTTTGGATTGGAAGGGAAAGTATTATTCCTCTGGGTTTAATAAGGAGGCTAAACTGGCTGCAATATTCCAGTGCCTGCCACCCGAATCAAGAATGAGGGCATAGATTTGAGGTTTGATTGGGGCTGACGAGGGATAGTCAGAAGATAGACACAAAATGCTGGAGTAACTCAGTGGGACAGGCAGCATCAAATGTAGAATGGTTCATTGTTGGCTGAGGGGAAGGTTACAACGAGGCAAACACACAGTAAAATTAATCAGGAGGACAGTGACACTAGTCGGAAACTAGGGTGGGGGAGGGACGGAGAGCGAGGGAAAGCAAGGGTTACTTGAAGTTCGAGAAATCAAAATTCATACTCCTGGGTTGTAAGCTGCCCAAGCAAGATATGAGGTGGGAAGGGATGAGTTAACCGGGGAGTTGCAGGGGGAACAGTCTCTGTGGAAAGCGGAAAGGGGTGGAGATGGGATGATGTGAGGTGGTGGGATCCCGTTGGAGATGGCAAAAATGTCAGAGGATTATGCGCTGTATGCGATGGCTGATGGGGTGAAAGGTGAGGACTAGGGGGACTCTGTCCCTGTTGCAACTGGGGGGGAGGGGGAGCAAGGGCGGAGCTGCGGGATATCGAGGAGACCCGTGTGAGGGCCTCATCTATGATGGAAGAGGGAAACCCTCATTCCATAAAGAACGAGGACATCTCGGATGTCTTGGTATGGAACCTCATCTTGGGCGCAGGTGCAGCGTAGATGGAGGAATTGGGAGTAGGGGATAGAGTCTTTGCAGGACTGCATGGTTTTGTACCTGGGAGATCGTGCCATGAATTTGTTTGAGCTTTTTGAAGAAGTAACTAAGAAGGTCGACAAGGGTAAGGCATTCTCTATTTAAACAGTACGACTTCTGATACGGTTCAGCATGGTTGGCGGCTCTGAAGGGTTAAATTGCATGGGATCCAGGGGGAGCTAAGTGACTGGATATAGAATTGGCTTCATTAAATGAAGCAGAGGAGGGTGATGTTAGATTGCTTTTCTGCCTGGAGGCCTGTGACTACTGATGTGCCTCGATCGGTGCTGAGCCCATTGCTGTTTGTGGTATATATTATCAACAATATGTTTGAGAATGTACAAGGGTTGATCAGTAAGTTTGCAGCTGACACGAAAGCAGGTGGAGTCGTAGACAGTGAAGATAGTTATCAATAATCACAGCAGGATTTTGATCAGCTGCGAAAAAGTTGGCTAAGAAACGTTGAATGTAGTCTAATGCAGATAAGTGCGAGGTGTTGCATTTTGGGAAGTCAAACCAGGCTACGATCTTATCTGTGAATGTTATGTACCAGAGAATATTGTAGAGCAGAGGGATCTAGCAGTACATGTACACAGTTCCCTGAATTAATGTCAGTGGTAAAGAAGGCTTTTGGTGCATCAGCTTTCATCAGTCAGGGTAGTGAGTATAGAAGTTTGGATGTCATGTTACAGTTGGTGAGACCACATTTGGAGAATTGTGTTCAGTTCTGGTCACCCTGCTATAGGAAGGATGTCGCTGAGCTGGACAGAGTGCAAAGAAGATTTACGAGGATGCTGCCAGGACTCAATGGCCTCAGCTATAAGGAAAGGTCAGGCAGTCTGGAGTTTATTCCTTGGAGCGCAGGAAAATGGTGATGTTATGGGTGTGTATAAAATCATTCAGGGATTTGATAGGGTGAATGCATAGTCTTTTTCCCAGGGTAGGGGGGTCAAGAACTAGAGGGCCTAGGTTTAAGGTGCAAGGGAAAGATTAAATAACAAACTGAGGGCAGCATTTTTTACTCAGAGCATGGTGGATATGGATATGGAATGAGCTGTTGGAGAAGGTAGTTGAAGCAGGCACCATAACAACATTTAAAAGACATTTGGACAGATAAATGAATAGAAGGTTTGGAGGGATTTGGGCTAAATGCGGGCAAAGGACTAGTTTAGATGGTGCAAGTTGGTTGGTGTGAACGAGATGGGCCAAGATGTCTGATTCTGTGCCGTTTGTCTCTCTCTTTCTGATGAGTTGATACATCATGTTAGTTTAGTTTATTTCAAAGATACAGCATGGGAATAACACGTTGCTTATCAGTTATGGTACAGGATAGAGATTGCTTCTGTCCCATATTATCCATAGGTCTATCTTAGTCTTGATTAAGTTGGAATGTACTGACGTTTTCAGAACAAGGTTCGATCCATACTCCATTTGTTCTCTCAAAAGCTCAGGCAATAATGTTGTGTATATTAGTGTTTTTGTTGTGTGATTTTCAGGTCTTTCTGTGGAGATATATTTTGATTATTGAAATAATATACCTTCTGCTTAGTTTAGTTTAGTTTAGATTAGAGATTCAGCGCGGAAATAGGCCCTTCGGCCCACCGATCCAGCGATCCCCGCACATTAACACTACCCTACACACACCAGGAACAATTAATATTTATTCCACGCCAATTAACCTACAAACCTGTACGTTTTTGGATTGTGGGAGGAAACTGAAGATCTCAGAGAAAACCCACTCAGGTCACGGGGAGAACATACAAACTTCGTACAGACAAGCACCCGTTGTCAGGATTAAACCCGGGTCTCTGGCGCTGTAAAGGGCCTGTCCCACGGGCATGCGACTCCATGCGGCAAGCGCGACCTAACCGCAAGCGGGGGCCGCGCAGGGGCCGCCCGGAGGTCGAGTGATCCCCGTACAGGGTCGGTCCCACCAGCATGCGGTTGCATGCGGCAAGCGCTACCAAATCGGAAGCGGGGGCCGCGCGGAGGTCGAGTGACGTCAAGACGGTGCGTACGGCGGCGAGGCGAGGCGGTGTGCATGGCCGTTGAGGCGGCTGCGTCCGGCGTCGAGGCGGTGTGCACGGCCTCGAGGCGGCTGCGTCTGGCGTCGAGGCGGTGCGCACGGCCGTCGATACGGTGCGCACGGCCTCGATGCGGCTGCAGGGCGGCAGGCTGTTGCCGCACGGAATTTTTGAACAGTGTCAGTTTTTCGGAGCCCCGCGCGATGTCGGGACCAGCTCTGCACAACTCCATACGGCTCCGGCGATCGAAGTGGGACCGGCACCGTGACCTCTGCGCGGCCCCCGCACGGCCCCCGCTTGCGGTTAGGTCACGCTTGCCGCATGGAGTCGCATGCCCGTGGGACAGGCCCTTAAGGCAGTAGCTCTACCGCTACACCACTGCCCATCGCTGTGATGTGCTGTGTGGTACCTCTTATGTTATGTTAATCTTAAGTGGTGTAGCCCAGAGCGAGAGTAACGTAAGGTTTGTATCTTTCTTTGTGTGATGTATATATACCACTCTCTGGCACAAGGCCAATAGTCACAAGGGTCAACGGACCTCCAAGAACACATCCCAAAGTTGTTTAAACATGTCGAGGGCTTCTGCTTTCACCAGTTCAGTTTAGTTTAGTTTATTGTCACGTGTACCGAGGTACAGTGAAACCAGTCACCGGAAAGACAATGCATGATTACAATCGAGCTATTTATAACATTTAGTGCATGGTAAAGCCAGTAACGTCTGAGATAGATAGTAGTTCAGGACTGCTCTCTAGTCGTGGTAGGTTGGTTTATTTGCCTGATAACAGCTGGGATGAAACTGTCCCTGAATCTGGAGGTGTTTAAGAAGGAACTGCAGATGCTGAAAAAATCGAAGGTAGATAAAAATGCTAGAGAAACCCAGCGGGTGAGGCAGCATCTATGGAGCGAAGGAAAAGGTGACGTTTCAGGTCAAGACCGATATGGGAAGAAGAAAGGAAGAGGCGGAGACAGTAGGCTGTGGGAGAGCTGGGAAGGGGAGGGGAAGGAGGGAGAAAGCAAGCACTACCTGAAATTGGCGAAGTCAATGTTCATACCGTTGGGGTGTAAACTACCCAAGCGAAATATGAGGGGCTGCTCCTCCAATTTACGGTGGGCCTCACTCTGGCCATGGAGGAGGCCCAGGACAGAAAGGACAGAAAATCTGGAGGTATGCGTTTTCACAGATCTATACCTTCTGCCCTATGGGAGACCATCCTTTTAGGTAATGAGTTCCAAATCTCTACTGGATGTAATAAATTCTCCTTATCTACCTTTTGATTTAACATTTATTCTAAATTGTATTTTGCCTTCTCTGCTGAAGGAAATAGATCATTGCTATCCAGTCCAGTCTACCCATCAGCCTTGACCTACTGGCAGGCAGGTTCATTAGTGCTACATGGGTGGGTTTAAACTAGATTGGTGGGGGGTGGGCTCTCATACAGGACAGTGGCAGGTGAGAGGTGAGAAGCTGGTGTGGAGGATGATGAGAGAAAGTTTAGCGGACAGAATAACCAGGAGAAAGGCAGGGAGCGAGCAAGGAAGAAATGCATGTATTTAATGCAAGGGGCCTGACGGATAAGGCAGATGAGCTGAGGGCATGGATAGGTACGAGCGACTGGGACCTTGTAGCCATTACTGAAGCCTGGTTAAGGGAGGGGCAGGACTGGCAGCTCAATGTTTGAAGGTACAGGTGCTTCAGGAGAGAAGGGGGTGAGGGAAAAAGAGGAGGGGGGGTGTTGCATTATTGGTTAAGGAGGATGTCACGGCAGTAGTGACATTACAGACGGTTCGTCTAGTGAGGCTATACGGGTGGAGCTGAGGAACAAGAAAGGGATGATCACCTTGTTGGGGGTGTACTACAGACCCCCGAATAGTCAATGGGAATTAGAAGAACAAATGTGCCAGGAGATTGCAGACAGCTGCAGGTCTAATAAGGTTGTTGTAGTCGGGGATTTTAACTTTCCCAATATTGACAGGGAAAATCATAGTGTGAAAGATTCAGATGGGGTGTCATTTCTCAAAAGTGTTCAGGAGAGTTTTGTCCAGCAATATGTGGAGGCCCCCACAAGTGAGAGGGCAACACTTGTTCTAGTATTGGGAAATTGGGACAGGCAAGGGAATGAAGTGTGTGTGGAGGAAACTTTCGGGTCCAGTGACCACAGTTCGATTAGGTTTAAGATAGTTATGGAAAGGGATGGAGAGGGACCACGTGTTAAAATGCACAACTGGGGTAAGGCCAACTTTGGGGGTATGAGAGAAGGTCTCGCTCAAGTTGACTGGAGCAGGTTATTTGAGGGGAAAGGAACATCGGCCAAGTAGGATGTTTGTAAAAGTGTGCTGACAAAAGCTCAGGATATTTACATCCTCGTTAGAGTGAAGGGCAAAGCAGGCAAACGTAAGGAAGCTTGGCTGACGAGGGAAATTGAGTCATTGGTCAAAAACAAGAAGGATGCATGGGACAGGTATAGGCAGCTGGGATCAAGTGCATCCCTGGAGGAGTTTTGGGAACTAAGGAGTAAACTAAAAAAGATCAGAAGGGCAAAAGGGGCCAGGAGATAGCTCTGGCAGGTAGCATTAAGGACAATCCCAAGATAAGATATTCTATGAATACATAAGGGGGGGAAGAATAACTAAAGAGAGAGTGGGACCCCTCAGGAATCAAAGTGGTCACTTCTGTGTGGAGACACAAGAGATGAGTGAAGGTCCTCAATGAATATTTCTCCTCTGTATTTACCGAGGAGAAAGACAGGAGGATGGAGGAACTTGGGGCAGTCACTGGCAGTGTCTTGAGAGCAGTCAGTGTTACGGTCAAAGAGATGCTGAAGGTACTGTCGTGTATGAAGGTAAACAAATCTCCAGGGCCTGATCAGATATATCTGAGAACATTGCGGGAAACTAGAGAGGAAATTGAGGGAGCCCTGGTTGAAATTTACGAGTCGTCCTTAAATACAGAAGAGGTGCTGGAAGACTGGAGGGTGGTAAATGTTGTGCCTCTATTCAAGAACGGCTGCAGGGAAAATGCTGGGAACTATAGGCCGGTGAGCTTAACATCTGTAGTTGGTAAGTTACTGGAGAGTATTCTGAGGGATAGGTTATACAGGCATTTGGATGGGCAAGGTCTGGTTAGGGATAGTCAGTATGGTTTTGTAAGTAACTGATTGCGTTTTTTAAAGACGTGACCAAAAAGGTCGATGAGGCCAGAGCTGTAGATGTTGTATACATGGATTTCAGCAAAGTATTCGACAAGGTTCCACATAGTAGGCTGCTCTGGAAGGTTAGATCGCATGGGATCCAAGGAGAGATAGCTGAATGGATAGAAAATTGGTTTCATAGAAGGAAGCAGAGGGTAATGGTGGATGGTTGCTTCTCGGACTGGAGGCCTGTGACTAGTGGTGTGCCTCAGGGTTCGGTGCTGGGCCTGTTACTGTTTGTCATCTATATCAATGATTTGGATGAGAACATACAGGGCACGATTAGCAAGTTTGCAGATGATACAAAAGTGAGTGGTTTTGCAGATAGTGAAGATGGTTGTGAAAGATTGCAGCAGGATCTGGATCGATTGGCCAGGTGGGCGGAGGAATGGTTGATACAGGGAAATGTGAGATGATGCATTGTGGGAAGTCTAACATGGGCAGGACCTACACAGTGAATGGTAGGTCCTCGGGGAGTATTGTAGAGCAGAGGGATCTAGGAGTACAGGTGCGTGGTTCTTTGAAGGTGGAGTTGTAGGTGGTCAAAAAGGCTTTTGCCACATTGGCCTTCATCAGCCAGTATCGAGTATAGATGTTGGGAGGTCATGTTGCAGTTGTATAAGATGTTGGTGAGGCCGCATTTAGAGTATTGTCTGGCCACCATGTTATAGGAAAGATATTGTCAAGCTGGAAAGAGTACAGAGAAGATTTACAAGGATATTTCCAGGATTAGAGGGTGTGAGCTATAGGGAGATGTTGTATAGGCTGGGACTCTGATCCTTGGAATGCAGGGCGATGAGGGGTGATCTTATAGAGGTGTATAAAATCATTAGAGGAATAGATCGGGTAGATGCACAGAACCTCTTGCCCAGAGTAGGGGAATCGAGGACCAGAAGACATAGGTTTTAGGTGAAAGGGAAACCATTTAATGGGAATCTGAGGGGTAACTTTTTCGTACAAAAGATGGTGGGTGTATGGAACAAGCTGCCAGAGGAGGTAGTTGAGGCAGGGACTATCCCAATATTTAACAAGCAGTTAGACAGGTACATGGATAGGACAGTTTTGGAGGGATATGAACCAAATGCAGGCAGGTGTTACTAGTGTAGCTGGGACATGTTGGCCGGTGTGGACAAGTTGGGTCAAAGGGCCTGTTTCCACACTGTATCACTCTGTGACTCTATGACTCTATGCAGTTTGCCTACTGTTAAAACAGGTCCACGGCTGATGCCATCTCTGATGTCAAATAAAGATGAGACCGAGTACAGGAAGGAGATTGAGAACCTTGTGGCCTGGTATCAAGCCAACAACATTTCTCTCAATGTTAGCAAGACAAAGGAGATAATGATTGACTTTAGGAAGTGAAGTGGTACGCTTACTCTGGTACACATTGATGGTGTTAAAATAGAGATGGTTGATAGCTGCTCGGAGTAAATATCACCAAATATGGACGACCCATATTGAAGCAATGGCCAAGAAACAATGTCCATGCCTCTTCTTCCTTAGAAGGCTCAGGAAGTTCGGCATGTCCCCAAGAGCTTACACCATCATCTAGAGATGCGCCATAGAAAGCATTATATCAGGATGCATCACAGCATAGTTTGGGAACAGCTCCATACAAGACCGCAAGAAATTGCAGGGAATGCAGCGCAGACCATCACAAAAACCAACCTCCCTTTCATTGACTCGATTTACACTTCATGCTGACTCGGCAAGGCCAGCAGCATAATCAACGATGAGTCGCACCCTGCTCATCAACTAGAGAGCGGCCCTGTGCTGCTATCTACTTCATTGGAGACCCTCGGACCATCTGTAATCAGACTTTACTGGACTTTATCTTGCACTAAATGTTATTTGCTTTATCATGTGTCAGTACACTGTGGACGGCTTGATTGTAATCTTGTGTAGTCTTTCTACTGACAGGTTAGCTTGCAACAAATAGCCTCTCACTGTACCTTGGTACACCTGACATTCAACTAAACTAAACTAAACCAAACTGTCTGGGCCCCTCATCATGTTATACCACTGAATTGCCCCCTCATTTGCTCCATAGAGGTAAATGGTAGTATTTTATCTTTTCTCATGACAACAGTTTTCCAGTATATACCTATAACAACTTTGTAAATACACCCTGCAACTTTGCTCTAAAGTGGTTATCAGACATCAGCCTAAATAAGGTTGTATACAGCTTCCAACATAATTGACCTACTCTTATGCCACAGCTAAAAATGATAGCATCACGCATGTCTTTATTGATCTGCCATGCTACCTTTAAGGATCTTTCAGCACATGCTCCAAGGAACATTTGTGCTTCACCAGTAATATTCAATCCTCCTGCCTTATTGCACATCCAGAAATACAATACCTACCACTTCCTGGGATTACCTTCCATTTGCTATTTTCCTGACCGGATTGGGTACATTTTCTTGCCGCCTAATGCTTCCCATGGGCCAAATTTTGGTTCTGACATTTTCCTGCAGATATATATATATTTTATTTCAAGGAAGACAATTTGATATGGATTCATGCAGCATGGAAACAGGCCCTTCGGCCCAACTCATCCATGCTGAAGAAGATGCCTCATCCCTGTGCAGACGTGGCGTTGAAGGACGAGAAGCCGAAGCGAAGATGTCGACGCCAAATAACCGAATGGAAACTAAGCTGAAACGCCAAACAACCTAAAGCATACGAAGCCGAAACGCCAATGAACCGAAAGGGTGGGACGCCTAAAAGCAAACTCACCGCATGGCCGCTCTGCCGAAACGCCACCTAACCGAAAGCCTACAAGCCAACTCACCGAATGCCGCACTGCCGAAAAATCAAATAACGGACATGACGACGCCGAGGGGCGGGACTTGTCAGCGTTTGTTCCAGACCCCCGCGTCCATCACATCACTGGCCGGTGGAGACGGGAGGGTGGGGGTCATTTTCCCACACAGGCCACAGGTGACTGGGCAATCTGAACCCAAGCACCAAGTTGTAAGCGGCCGAAGGTGCGCATCCCTCGGGACAGCCCCCACTCTCCCACGGCTACGGCCGCCCTCCGCCTCGTCTCCCCCGTGCGGCCGCACTGTGACGGGCTGTGTGTCGGGTGGAGCGGAGGTGTGGGACAGGCTGGTCCCTCCGCCCACCCAGAGTCACTGACCGCGGTGCACCGTCATCAGACCCCAACCCCCACACCAGGGATCCCCCCCCCCTCCGACCCCCAGACCCTGACACCCACACTGGGTGATTCACCCCCACCCCGGCCGCGGGAACAGAGGGCTCGTGGCATTAGCAGCCATAGTAAATTGCTTTTAAAACATGGGGGGGGGGGGGACACAAATTTCCTGGTGGGCCGATGAGAAGTGTGCATGACAGCGAACAATTTTATCTCCTCCCACTCCCCCCCCCCCCCCCCCCCCCCTCCCCGGCCATTCGATGAGTTCGCTTTTAGGCGACGCAGCCTTTCGGTTAGTTTGCATTTAGGCGTCCCACCCTTTCGGTTCGTTGGCGTTTAGGCGTCCCACCCTTCCGGTTAGTTTGCATTTAGGCGACGCAGCCTTTCGATTAGTTTGCATTTAGGCGTCCCACCCTTTCGGTTCGTTGGCGTTTCGGCTTCGTATGCTTTCGATTATTTGGCTTTGACTTCTTTACTTCGGCTTCTCGTCTTTCGACGCCACGTCCGGGTACCGCCTCATCAAAGCTACTTCTATTTGCCCGCATTTGACAGTGGGAATTAAGGGACCAGATGTGTAGTTTAGTTTAGAGATACAGCACAGAAACAGGCCCACCGAGTCCACACCGAACAGCAATCCCCGCACATTAACAATATCCTGCACATACTAGGGACAATTTTACATTTACCAAGCCAATTAACCTACAAACCTGTACGTCTTTGGAGTGTGGGAGCAAACTGAAGGTCTCGGAGAAAACCCACGCAGTCACGGGGAGAACGTACAAACTCCGTACAGATGGCACCCGTAGTCAGCATCGAACCCGGGTCTCTGGCACGGTAAGGCGGGACCTCTACCACTGAACCACTGTGTCACCCTGTAGGGAGATTGCAGATAATTATGATAGGGCTAATTGGTAAAAGGGGAGAATTAGTCAACAATGTTAACTTCACTTTTATTGACTAGGTTTCCCTTGCACAGGTAAAGAGCTTGTTTATTTTATTCTATCAGGTCACATATTTCATTGGAAGCAAGGGAAAAAACATTCCAAAGTAATGCTAGACAATCAGAACCTTTATCCCAGAGTGTAAATGCCCAACATTAGAGGGCATTGCTGTACGTGAGAGGGGAAAAGTTCAATGGAGATGTGAGGGGTGAGTTTCTATACATAGAGGGTAGTAGAGGCCTACAATGCATTGCCAGAGGTGGTGGATGAGGCAGATACGATAACGGTGTTTGAAGCTTTTAGATAGGCACATGGAAGTATAGGGGATAGAGGGATATGAATCATGTACCAGCAGGTGAGAGATCAATTTTACTTGGCATCATATACAGTAGAAACAAAGAACTGCAGATGCTGGTTTATACCAAAGATAGACACAAAGTGTTGGAGTAACTCAACATATCAGGCAGCATCTCTGGAGAAACAGGATGGGTGATGTTTTGGGTTGGGACCCTTCTTAAAGGTCCTGACTCAAAGCCTCCAATCTTAAAACAACCTGAAACATACTGTAACCTATTCCTTTTCTCCAGAGATGCTGTCTGACCCGCTGAGTTACTCCAGCTTTTTGTGTCTTTCTTCCATAATGGTCACGGTGGCGCAAATGCAGTGGAGACCCGGGTTCGATCCCCACCATGGGTGCTGTCTGTATGGAGTTTGTACATTCTCCTCGTGACCTGCGTGGGTTTTCTCCAAGATCTTCGGTTTCCTCCCACAGTCCAAAGTCGTACAGGTTTGTAGGTTAATTGGTTTGGTAAATGTAAAAATTGTCCCTATTGCGTGTTGGATAGTGTTAATGTGCGGGGATCATTGGTCGGCACGGACCCAATGGGCCGAAGGGCTTGTTTCCACGCTGTATCTCTAAACTAAACTAAACTAAACTAAACTAAACTCACCTTGGATTCCATCCAATATAATTGTCCTGGACAAAAAACATCCTTTTTCTCCAGAGATGCTGCGTGACCCGATGAGTTACTCCAGCACATTTTGTGTAACTCGGCATCATGTTCGGCACAAACATTGTGGGCCGAAGGGCCTGTTCCTGTGCTGTACTGGTCAGTGTTCTATGTTCTACGTTTGGTCAAACAACCAAAAGTAGCGAGTCAGGTGGACATAGGATTGATGAAGTTGTTTGACAAGCCAGGGAACTACAGGTCAGTGAACCTGACATCAGTTGAGGGAAAGTTGTTGGAGGGGATTCTAAGAGGCGGAATCCAACAGCATTGGGAAAACTATTGAATTCAAAAGTTGGAACATCATGATGTCGCTGTGTTGGTGAGACGACACTTGAAATACTGTGTGTAGTTCTGATTGCCCAGGTAGAGGGAGCGTGTCATTATGTTGTAAAGGGTGTCAAAGAGATTCACCAATACGTTCCCAGGCCTTTAAGGCTTGAGTTAGAGGGAAAGGTTTGATATGCTGGGGCTTTGGAGCGTAAAAGGTTGAGGGGTAACGTTATTGGGATGTACAAGATCACGAAAGCATGGATAAGTTGAATATTAACAGTCTTTTTCCCAGGGAAGAGATTCTCGCTTCTTTCGGGGAACTATGGATCTGTACATTCAGATTTGTGTCTATCCAGAGCTCCATCATTTACTGTGAAAGTCCTGCCCTGGTTTGACACACCACACACTTCACACTTGTCAATGTTCAATTCCATTCCCCTTATCGTGAGCCATCTTCCCAACTGATCTAGATCTTAGTTTAGTTTAGTTTAATTTATTATTGTCACATGTACCAAGGTACAGCAAAAGCTTTTTTCCCCCGTGCTATCCAGTCGAAGAAAAGACCATATAAGAATACAACCAAGCTGTCCACAAATAAAGGGTTGAACATTTAGTGTGAGAACGTTGGAATGCTGTAAACTAAGCTACTTGTCATCAAATCGTTGATGAATATAAATAACAGCAGTGGACCCAGCACTCCAGTGGTCACTGGCCTCCTATCTTAAAAACAACCTGAAACATCACCTATTCCTTCTCTCCAGAGATGCTGTCTGACTCGCTGAGTTACCCCAGCTTTTTGTGTGTATCCTTCATAAGTACCCTTTGACCCTCCTCTAAGCCAATTTTGAATTCAATCGGATAGCTCCCCTTGTATTCCATCCAATATAACCTTCCAGTTGTCAAAGTACTTGCTAAGGTCCATATAAATCCTCAGTGACTACTACAAAGATCTCTATCAGATTTGTGAGACTGTCCATATTAGTCCGTGCCTATCCAAATGGTAGTAGATCCTGTTCCTAACAGTCCCCACCAACGTTCATACTACCGACGTCAGTCTTACCAGCCAAGAGCTCCCTGACTTAGTTTAGTTTAAAGATACAGCGCAGAAACAGGCTCTTCGGCCCACCCAGTCCGGGCCATTTAAGATTTTAAGTTATAGGCAGTCATATCCTTCTGCATAGGTACTTTAAAACTAATGAAATGATGGTCTCTGCCACTAACCAGTCGGCTTCGGCAATTGTCTACGAAACTGCTGACCGCCTTCCTCGTGGTTGTACGCCAGCCCGTCCTGTCACTGGCACGGGTTTCCAGTTCTTTAGGGGCTAGGCCTGCGTGCTGGAGGTGGGCCGTGATGCAGTCCTTGAACCGGTTCTTTGGGCGTTTCCCTGGGTTCCTTTGACCCTGTGACTGAACTCCATAAGGGGTTGACAAGTTATGCAGGATTCATCCATCTTGATCACATGGCCTGTCCATGGAAGCTGGGCCTTTATGATCATTGCTTCGATGTTCGTGAAGCCAGACCAGTCCAGCACTTCCACATTAGTCACCCTGCCTTGCTAACGAATGCCCGTGATGGACCGCAGAGAGTCAGTGCATGCGGCATTTCTCAATCTGGCGGATGTGATTCCTGTACATGATCCATGTTTCACGTCCATACAGCAAGCTGGAGAGTGCTGCAGCTTTGTAGACTTTCAGCCTAGTTGGCAGCTTGCTGTTGTGGTGGTTTAACACTCGTGCTCGGAGTCGACCAAGTGCTTGACTGGCCCTGCTGACTGGTCGACATTTCATTGCTCAGCGAGTCATCAGAAAATATTACGCTGCCCAAGCACTTGAAAGCATCAACTGTTTTCATCTGTGTGTTGTCAATGTGTACACCTGGGGCTGGCTCGTTGGTGGGGACTTCTGTCTTACTGAGACCAAACAACTGTGCCGCCTCTGCAAATCTGCACACGATTAATTGGAGGTCAGGCTCCTAGTGTGGCAGGAGAGCGCAATCATCTGCAAAGACCAATGCAGCCTCAATGCAAGAAGAATGACTGCCAGCATAATCAATACATAAATGTTACTTCAACAGAAATGGATGGAATATGCTTTCCTAGCTACCCCATTTTCCCTGTTCATTATTCACACCTAGATGAATTGAACAAAAATATTTAAATGACATAAATCTCAGAGCAGAACTGCATTAATTATCCTTGGGTAAGAAGGAACTGCAGATGTTGGTTTAAACTGAAGATATACACAAAAGCTGGAGTAACTCAGCGGGACAGGCAGCATCTCTGGACACAAGAAATGGGTGATGTTTCGTGTCGAGAAGAAGGGTCTCGACCTGAAACATCACTCATTCCTTCTCTCCAGAGATGCTGTCTGTGTCGCTGAGTTACTCCAGCTTTATGTATCTATTTTCAACTAATTATCCTTGCCTTTGCTCTGCAGAACAGTTTTCCAATGGGTGTTCTCGCCATCATGTTAGACAGTTCCCTCATCCTACGCTCAATTAAAACAAAAAAGATGAAAGGTTACTTCATAAAACGCAGAATATAGAACATAGAACGGCGCAACACAAGACTTTCAGCCCACAATGTCAATGCTGAACATGATACTAAGTCCATCACTTATCTACCTGCATATAACCTAGATCCTTCCATGTATATCCCTGTGCTACCCAAAGGCCTTTTAAATGCCACTAACATATCTGCTTCATCCACTTCCCCTGCCAGTGTATTCCAGGCACTCACCACCCTCTGTGAAGAAAATATCCCCGCACATCTCATTTAAACTTTGCCCCTCTCACGTTAAAGCAATGCCCTGTCTTTGTGCAGGAAGGAACTGCAGATGCTGGTTTACACCAAAGATAGACACAAAATGCTGGAATAACTCAGAGAGACAGGCAGCATTTCTGTAGAGAATGAAAGGGAGACGTTTCGGGTTGAGACCTGTCCCGCTGAATACTCCAGCATTTTGTGTCATTTTGTGAAAATTCTATCAGCAGTAGCTTCAGCCATTTCTTTCCCTTCATGCTACATTTAATACATGTCCTAAATTACTTGTATACTTCATCACAATTTTCTAAAAGTAATCCTTCTTCGCAATGAATCAATAACAACTGCTGACTGAAAATTGTTTTCATCAATAAGTTTGATTTTAACCCATTTTCCATTCCTTGTTAGCTACCAAAGCAATTTGATTTATCTTATTTGTTTCAGAACTTCAGCTTAGTACCGAGGTACAGTGAAAAGCTATAGGTCCAGTCGCCAAAAGACAATACATGATTACAATCGATCCATTTACAGTGTATAGAAACAGGATAAGAGAATATCGTTTAGTGCAAGTTAAAATGGAGCCTCGCCAATGGTGGGAGCCTCGCCGAAGGTGGGAGCCTCGCCGATGGTGGGACCCTCGTGGGTCAACCTGCGGTCGGCGGTCGATGAGGCGTGGGGGAACTCCATGGGGAGGGGGAGGGGGAGAACAAAGGGGGAGCTGGCAGGGGTACTTTGTAATATTGTCTGCGCCGTTTATGTGGCGATTATTTGCATGCCATGCGTATGCAAGAAAGGATTTCACTGTGATTGTCACATGACAATAAAGTATTCAATTCCATTCCAAAAATTAATCAATTTGGTTAATCAATAGACATCAAAACACTGGAAAATAATAACTTTCATAATGGAATGTTTATGATATTTATTGTAATTAAGAGCAATTAAAAACAAAAATGGGTACAAGTTATTTTAGTGCAAGATGTCTCGCTTGAGTGGAGTAAAGATGGCACAATATTCTGCCAGGAGTTGCCATGAACTAAGACTGATGGTTCACTGGCTTTCTTCTCACTCCTCCTGATTACGAAGCAAGCATTAATGATTTATGAAGCTCCAAAATATGAACTGAGCCATTTCATTGAAGTTGGTCATTAAGTAAAAAGCTAACTAGTGATGATGTCACCATCTCCTTTATTGACTTTAAGATAAAGAAACAGCTTTCTTTCAGTACACAGATCCATTAAATCGTTGAATGTTCAAAATTAATTTGAAAATTCAAACAAAAGTTACATTCTTCTCAATATTCCTCTTTACAACTAAATCTTTTATCTAAATAGCTTTAAAAAGAGACGTGGGTCAGGTATAGGAAGCAGGCCCACAATGTCTGTGCCGAACATGATGCCAAACTAATCTCAATTGCATGCACATGATCCATTACCCTCCAAAGGACAAAGGACAAAGGACATTGATTGTCACATACCCCACCAATTGGTGCGGTGAAATTTGAGTTACCATGCAGCACACAAATAAGATAAACTCAACACTATAGAATTTAACATAAAACATAAAAATATCCCCCCACAGCGGAATCAACGTTTCCCACTGAGAGGGAAGGCAACAAAGTTCAGTCCTCTTCCTCAGTTCACCCGTGGTTGGGGCCTATTGAGGCCTCCGCAGTCGCCGCTAAGAGCCCGATGTTTCAGGCCCTCGAACACTCTCAGCGGCCCGGAGCCTCCGAATCGGCCGCTTCCTACCGGAGACCGCGGCTTCGAGCTGGATGGAGATTCAACGCTGGCGACCTCGGCGAGAGATCCCAGGACTCCGCGATGTTAACGTCAGCGTCAGCATCGCCCGCGGCTGGAAAGTCAGCGCCACCTGCGTCTGGAAGCTCCGCAGACCACAGCTCCACGGTGTCAAAGTTGGTAGTCCCAGCACTCCGGAACTCCAACATGGCGATTCCCAGCAAGGCATCGTTCGCTCCGCGATGGAATCCCGTGCTGTGCCACTGCTGAAGCTGAGGCTTTGGCCGGTCTCCGGCAGAAAAGGCCGCACCAATCCAGGTGGTAGGCCGGGAGGAGGGGGGCGAAGATGCGGCTCGGAGAATAGTCGACCAGGAAGTGACCAAGAAAACACTTCCCTCCCCCCCTCCCCCCACATAAAAAGACTAAAAGATCTCCAAAACAAACTTTAAAACAGACTAAAAAATAACAAAAAGAATTAAAGGACAGACAGCTGCAGGCTAGGCAGCCACACTCAATGGCACCACCACTCATTACCATTCCCCGAAAATCAATTTGCTTGTCTAAAAGCCTCTTAAACTCCACTATTGTTTCTGCTCAAATGTATCCATGGAGGAGTAAAGGGGATTGAGGAGCATTCTTATGGGCCTGTCCCACTTAGGTCACATTTTAGGCGACTGCAGGAGATTATGCAGTCGCCACATGGTCGCCACATGTTGGTTGCCGGGGAGTCGCCTTCATGCTCGTGAGTTCCCGCATTCTGGGAACTAGTCGCGGCCTCTTTATGGTCGCCATGAATTTTTCAACATGTTGAAAAATTAGCAGCGACTAGAATGAAGCCGCCATGGAGAGTAGCGAGAATTCTCGTGCCGTAGGTGGGTCGCCAGGAGGTCCTAGTGGGTTGTCAGTAGGTCGAAGGTTCTCGTAGGTTGTAGCCGGTGCTGACCGGTGAATTTCATTGGCTCATTGGGAAAAAAAACGTAAGCAGTAGTTTTTAGAACCAAGGAAAACCGACTGGTAATGTTAATGCCTGCCGAGCTTCACAGCCGTGTATCTCTGGCTTCTTAAAAGTTGTCTCCACTCCTTCTCCCCGCTCTCCCCCCCTCTTTTAAAGGACTTACTGTACACTGTGCTTTCACCGTCTTAATTACAGCGCCAACCTTCCTGTTCATCGCAGTGTGTGTCTGTATCACATTGGCTTTGCACCGTGTGAATTTCACTCAGACAGCGCTCACCCCGCTTGCCCTGTCCCCCGCCTGCATAACGGGCTGGTGAAGGAAGCGATGTGTTGTGTGTGTGTGTGTGTGTGTGTGTGTGTGTGTGTGTGTGTGTGTGTGTGTATGTGTGTGTGTGTGTGTGTGTTGTGTGTATGTGTGTGTGTGTGTGTGTGTGTGTGTGTGTGTGTGTGTGTGTGTGTGTGTGTGTGTGTGTGTGTGTGTGTGTGTGTTGCACTCTGACAGTCGCCGTTCCAGTTGCTGTTTTTTCAGGTGACTGCAGGCTCCACAGACAGTCACCTGTAAAAATCGCCTAAGTGGAACAGGCCCATTAAGAAATAAATCTGGAGGGCAGAAAGGGGGCAGAAAAGATTATGGAGAATCCAAAGAGATATTAAGAGAAAATGGTAACTTGAGAGAGAATAGAACCCCTCAGAAACCAAGGTAGTCGTCTACATGTGGAGCCACAGGAGATGGGCAACGAATATTTCTCCCCTATTTTTATTGAGGAGAAACACAAAAGTCTTGGAAACTTGGGACTTTAATGGAGTTGTCTCAAGGGCATTCCGCGTTATAGTCAAGGAGATGCTGGACACCTGTGACTTATGAAGGTAAATAGCTATCTAACTGGCGGCCTCTGCTGGGGGCCGACTTTGGGAGCTCCAACCGCGGGAGCCTGCGGACTTAACATCATGGTGCTCGCGGTTCCTGGTTAGGGACCGACTTCGGGAGCTCCAGGTCGCAGGAGCTTCGACCGCCCCCGACGCGGGAGCTTCGATCACCCTGACCGCGGGAGAATAAAGAGGGAAGAAGATTAGACTTTATTGCCCTCCATCGCTGTGAGGAATGTGGTAAATCCGCTGTGGTGGATGTTGATGTTAATTTTTATGTAGTTGTGTGTCTTGCTGCATTTTTTAGTATGGCTGTATGGTAATTCGCATATCACTGCACCTTAATTTGTACACGTGACAATAAAAGGACCTTTGGAACTATCCCAGGCATGATCAGATATATCCAAGGACACTGTGGGAAGCTAGAAAAGAAATTGCAGGAGTCCTAGCTGAGATATATGAATCATCGTTCGATATAGGTGAGGTGCTGGATGGCTGAAGGGTTACTAATGTTGACCCTCTATTTAAGAAGGACTGCAAAGAAAAACCTTAGAACAATAACAGTAAGCCTAACACCTGTGATAGGAAAGTTGCTGGAGAGGATTCTGAGGGATAAGATACACATGCATCTTGAAAGCTACGGGTAGTAGCATGGTTTTGTGCATTGGAGATCGAGTTTCACAAATTTGATTGAGTTTTTTGAAGAAGTAACCAAAAAGGCTGATGAGGGCAGGGCCGTGGAGATAGTCTGTAAGGACTTTGGCAAGGCCTTTGATAAGAAGGTGTTTTTTAGCCTGGAGGCCTGTGACTAATGTGTGCTTCAGGGATCGGTACCTGGGCCCATTGCTGTTTGTCATCTTTATCAATAACTTGGATGGGAATGTACAAGGCGTGATTCATTAGTCTGCAGATGACACTAAAATATGTGGTATCATAGACAGTGAAGATGTTTATCAAGAATGACAGTAGGATCTTGATCAGCTGGGTAAGTGGGCTGCCGAATGGCTAACAGAGTTTAATTCAAATAAGTCTTAGCCGATTAATTAAAAACATAGAAAATAGGTGCAGGAGTAGGCCATTCGGCCCTTCGGGCCAGCACCGCCATTCAATATGATCATGGCTGATCATCCAAAATCAGTACCCCATTTCCTGCTTTTCACCCATATCCCTTGATTCCGTTAGCCCCAAGTGCTAAATCTAACTCTCTCTTGAAAGCATCCAGTGAATTGGCCTCCACTGCCAATTCTGGGATGATTCTGAGGGATAAGATACACATGCATTTAGAAAGATGTGGGTAGATAGGGGTTGTGCATTGGAGATTGAATCTCACAAATTTGGTTGAGTTTTTGAAGAAATAACCAAGAAGGTTGATGAGAGCAGGGCTTCTCCAATTTTGGGAAGTCAAACCTTCATTGTGCATGGTAGGATTCTGGGTAATGTTGAGCAGGGAGATGTAGAATCTAAGAGTTCAGTGCATAGTTCCTGAAAGAGGCATCGCACGCAGATAGGTAGTGAAGAAGGCTTTTGGCTTACAGGGCTTCATCCGTCAGGGATTTGAGTGAAGAAGTTGGGACATGATGCTGCAGTTGTTCCAGACATTGGTGAGGTCATACGTGAATTATTCTGCTTAGGTTTGGTCACCCTGCTATGGGGAAGATGGCACAAGGCTGGATATAGTACAGATTTATGAGGATGGTGTCAGGACTTGAGGGCCTGAACAATAGGCAGAGGTGGGTCTCGGTATTTATTCTTTGGAATGCAGGAGGCTAAGGGGTGATATTATATTTGTAGCAAATCATGAGGAGAATGGATTGGGTGAGTGAGGGGAATCAAGAACTGGAGAGCCTAGGTATAAGACGAGGGGAAAGATTTAATAGGAACCTGGGAGGGCAACCTTTTCAACCACAGGGTGGTGGTACATGGAACGCTGCCAGAGGATGTAGTTGAGGCAGGTACAATAAGAACATTTGAATGGGTGATCGGTGGTCAGCGTGGAGTCAGTGGGCTGAAGGGCCTGTTTCCATGCAGTATCTCTAAACTTAACTAAACTAAATTTAAAAGACATTTGGACAGGGACATGGATAGACTTTTAGAGAAATATTCCTGATGCAATCAAATGGGAATGATTTCAATACGCCATCTTAGTCAGCATGGATGAGTTGGGCCGAATGGCCTGTTTCCATGCTGTACGACTATGACTCAATCAAAGGGCAGTTTCTTATAAGAATGCTGCATTTATAGATGGGTGGTACGTTGATGGGGGTGCAAGAGCTAAAATGGGATTAGTGTAGGTGAGCATGATGCCGACAATATGGGTGAAAAGTTTGTATCCGATGAGCTATGTCTGAGCTACGGGCTCTTCATCTGTTCTAATGTAAGACAGTTAGGAAAGATGCTTTTTCTGTTATTAGTATATATTCACAATTTTTATGATTTGATTGTTTAATGTCAATGGTGAAAAGTTTGTTATTGTAAAATCAAGATTTTCAATGTGTAAAAAACATGAGGATAGAAAAACACAAAAGCAAACCTTCCTTCGATAATTTTGTGTGAGGTTATAGCACACAAAATATTTGTTCTGATAATTAAGATAAACATTAGATATGGATCCAAAATTGGTGGACTGGTGACAAAGGATAGAGATATTTGCAATCTAACTTTTAATCTTTAGAACAAATAAACTAATAATGGGTTTATTCTTACAAAAACATAATGGCCAAACTACCTTTGTGTTTAGGATAGAAAAGATAGGAATGACAACCTAAGGCGTGACTTATCAGCAATGGGGTCTTACATTTAATGGGGAATGGAAGTTGTAGACTTGGTCACAATAGTGCTTTGATTTTGATACATTGGTGAATGGCTATGTCATTGTTGTTAAAGATCTGTAATTCTTCACCTTCCTTACAGGACATCTCATGCCAAATCAAAATCGGATGTGGCTGATACAGCTGCTCAAAAAGCTCAGGATGAGGCCCAGCTTGCCAGGATCACTGCCAAAGAGTTCTCACCATCCACACAGCAACCAGGCAACGGTCAGTACAATGATGTTGCTCAATTAGCTGCCGCCATCAGTATGGATAATGAGGTTGACACAATTTGTTTCAAACAATGTAACTTTTGCTGCTGAACCGCCTGTTCTGTAACGTAATGATAAATATATGGTCTGCTATTGCAGGATATGAGAAGCCTGGTTTAGCACTTTCATTACATTTTAATATAACATTATACTCGGCAGAGGAGGTAATACTCACTTTGCAAGATGTTTATATTCTGAAAAGATGCCCTCAACCAGGTGAACTCACCTTGTTGAGAATTTCAGATCTTTATAGAAATGTGGAAAAGAAGTCAGCACGGAGGTGTAGCGGTAGAGCTACTGCCTTACAGCGCTAAAGATCCGGGTTAGATCCTGACTACGGGTGCTGTCTGTATGGAGTTTGTACGTTCTCCCCGTGACCTGCGTGGGTTTTCTCCAAGATCTTCGGTTTCCTCCCACACTCCAAAGACGTGCAGGTTTGTAGGTTGATTGGCTTGGTGTAAATGTAAATTGTCCCTAGTGTGTGTAGGATAGTGTTAATGTGCGGGGATCGTTGGTTAGCGCGGACCCGGTGGGCCGAAGGGCCTGTTTCTGCGCTGTATCTCCAAACTAAACTAAAGAAAATAAATGAGTGTCAGCTGTACTTGTTTGGTGGCATTCACTTTCCCATGTCAGGACTTTCAAATCCTATTCAGAAAGTCGAGTTAGTTCAGTTGTGAGGGACTGCTACACTGTCCGTGATGCCATTTGTCAGATGAGATGTTGAGGCAAGGCCTCGCCTGCTCTCAGATGGAGAAAGGTGCTGCCATGGCACTTTTGAATGAAGACCAGGTGAGTTATCCTCAGTGTCCTGGTCAATATTTATACCTTGGTCAGTATCAGAAAAGCAAATTGACACTAAATGCTGGAGTGACTCAGCAGGACAGGAGATTTCTGGAGAGAGGAATGTGTGACATTTGGGGCCATTCCTTCTCTCCAGAGATGCTGCCCATCCTGCTGAGTTACTCTAGCATTTAGTGTCTATCTTCAGTGTAAACCAGTATCTGCAATTCCTTCCTATACATCAGAAAAGCAGATTATCTTGTTGTTATCATATTGCTATTTATGGCACCTTATTGTGTACGAACTGGCTATACATTTTTTACACTTTTCTGGCTGCAAAATGTTTTAGAATATAGCATAAAGGATGTGAAAGATGATACACAAATGTAACAACAAGATAACAACAAAATGGTCCCGTTTGTTACCTTTTGAATCTTTTACCTTGTTGTCACCTATATGTAGTGAAGTCAGCCTTTGGAGAAGTGATTGTTTATTGGTAGAATGTTATCAACTATGCTGGGCGAGTTGAAGACATAAGTATAGAGGTTATGGTTCGGTTATATTGGACATTGACAGGATCATCCATACTAGCCGGAAAGGGTACGGAGAAGATTTACGAAGATGTTGCCGGGACTAGAGGGAACTACAGGGCTACAGGAAGAGGTTGAGTAGGCTGGGTCACTAATACTTGGAGCGCAAAAGGATAAGGGGTGATCTTATAGAGGTGTATAAAATCATGAGAAGAATAGATCGGGTAAATGCCCAGAGTAGGTGAATCGTGGACCAGAGGACATAGGTTTAAGGTGAAGGGGAAAAGATTTAATAGGAATCTGAGGGGTAACTTTTTCACACAAAGGGTGATGGGTGTATGGAACGAGCTGCCAGAGGAGGTAGCTGAGGCTGGAACTATCCCAACGTTTAAGAAACAGTTAGGTCTTCTTCTTCTTCTTGCGTATGGCGTGCACAGCCTAAAGTTGTAGGACAACTTGTTCTATTTGATCTTATTTGATTGTGCACGCCGGGTTGGTTGCATTCGTCGAAACAGGGCGGACCACGTGAAGGTTGCAATCTTCCACCCCAGTTAAACAGGTACATGGATAGGACAGGTTTGGAGGGATATGGGCCAAAAGTGTAGCTGAGACATGTTGGGCAAGTTGGGCTGAAGGGCCTGTTTCCACGCTGTATCCATGACTATGAATACTGTACACCATATTGGTCTCCTTATTTAAGGAAAGTTACATACGCATTGGGAACATTGCAGAGGAGGTTTGTTCCATTAATTTCTGGATGGGGTGGGGGGGAGGGGGGGTTGGCTTGTGATGAAAAAAGTGGACAGTCTCGTCTTGTCTCCACTGGAGATTACAAGAGGGAACCGTAACTTGACTGAAACATGTAAGAATCTGAGGGGTGACTTTTTAAAATAAGGCAGAGAGAAGGCAAAATATTTTGTACGAGGGCTGTGAGTCTATGGAACTTTTTTTAAAAGGGCAGCAGAAGCAAAGTGGCCACATTTCTATGTTTGAAGCTGAGCTAGATAGATACTTGATAAGGAAGAAGACAAAAGATTATGATGGGTAGGGTGGAGTGGAGATTACAATCAAATCAGCCATGGTCTTGTAAAACACTCAAAGGACTGAGTGGTCGATTCTTGCCCACAATGCATGTGTTTGAATTATAAAATGTGAATGTGAAAACAGCTGCTGGAAATGATGAAATATAATTAATGTTCCAGTCTGATGATATCTCTGCCGAGTGTCTCCAGTACTTCTAGGTTTTTAATTTTAGTAAAAATGGTCAATTACTTTTTCACAATTAATAGAGTTAAATCATAATTAAGGACTTTACTCCAACTCACGTTATTTTACCTTATTTGAATCCTTGAACTAGGACTGGAGGCCATAGCCTCAGAATTAAAGGACGTTCCTTTAGGAAGGAGATGGGGAGGAATTTCTTTATTCAGAGGGTGGTGAATCTGTGGAATTCTTTGCCACAGAAGGCTGTGGAGGCCAAGAATGGATATTTTTAAGGCAGAGATAGATAGATTCATGATGGTGTCAGGGGTTATGGGGAGAAGGCAGGAGAATGGGGTTGAGAGGGAGAGATAGATCAGCCATGATTGAATGGCGGAGTAGTCGATGGGTTGAATGGCCTGATTCTGCTCCTATCACTTATGACCTTATGAATCATAATATTTACTATTTTAATCAAATTCTCGGTCTTTTTCTTGTCCCTGCTGTTTATTTTCTTTCCTTTTTACCACCTCTGTTCTTGTCATCCCTTTCTTTCCTCGTTTTCTTTCTTTTTTTTGACAAAGTGACTGAATTGTTGTATTAAGTAATTAATAAATAATACCAAGGTAGATGGCTCCCCCCAGCCCTGAAAATCCAGGCCACTATTTCTCATTTGCTTCCTTTAAAACTTTCTGATCAGCTGTACATTCCTCATTGTATTTCAGATCATCATTAAAAACGTAATATTTCGTAATATTTCGATATTTCAAATATTTCAAAGGGATGGCACGGCATGTAGGCACTAAAGTTGATGCCGTACAGCGCCAGAAACCTGAGTTCGATCCTGGCTACCTGTGCTGTCTGTACAGAGTTTGTACATTCTCCCCGTGACTGCGTGGGTTTTCTCTGGGTGCTCCGGTTTCCTCTTACACTCCAAAATGTACAGGTTTATGTAAAAATGGCTTTTGTAAAAATTGTAAATTGTCCCTAGTGTGTAGGATAGTGCTAGTGTACAGGGATTGCTGGTCGGTGTGGACTTGGTGGGCCGAAGGGCCTGTTTCCGTACTGTATCTCTAAAACTTAAACTAAAAACCTGATCCATAAAACACTTCTTTTGGAAGCTGGAATTCCCATTATATCCACAGAGGTTGCCAGGGCAATCAAATTGAACCCTGTAAGATCCTTAAGTTAAAACTTAATAGTTGAAAGTTAGTATTATTCTCCCCAAACTGGGATGGACCTGTTATTATTCACCACTTGACGAAAGGCAAATTAATGTTTGAACTTATACCCATGATTATCCTTTTACTGTTGAGATATTTGACAGTGTTTGAGAATTTTAACCTTCATTATTAGTGGTATCGTCTGAATGTTTAAAGAGAACATCAATCCTGTCATGTTGGATTCTTTACACTTTCTTCTGTACATGTACATGAATGATATATTAGCTTTATTAATCTTACCAGAACTGCAGATGCTGGTTTGTACAAAAGGACACAAAGTGCTGGAGTAACTCAGCGAGTAAAGGGCCTGTCCCACTTGGGCGGCAATTGCGCGTCATTTACGCGACATAATTTACGCGTCACGACGGACGACACACATGTCGTGACGTGCACGTGATGCGCATTACGCGCGCATGGTGCGTGGTGACGTAGACAGTGACGCCCCAGGATTTTGGGATGTACAAAATCTTCGCGAGCCATCTGTGTGACGCGCAAATGACTCCCAAGTGGGACAGGCCCTTCAGGCAGCAACTCTGGAGAACATGAATAGGTGACGTATCAGGTTGGCACGCATCTTCAGATCAGAAGAAGCGTTCCAACCCAAAACATCACCTATCGTCCTGCCAATTCCTCCGTCTGCGCCGCATCTGCGCCCAAGATGAGGTGTTCCATACCAGGACATCCGAGATGTCCTCATTCTTTAGGGAACAGGGGTTCCCTTCTCCCATCATAGATGAAGCCCTCACACGGGTCTCCTTGGTATCCCGCAGCTCCACTCTTGATCCCCCTCCACCCATTTGCAACAGGGACACAGTCCCCTTTGTCCTCACCTTTCACCCCATCAGCCGTCGCATACAACATATAATCCTCCAACATTTTCACCACCTCCATTGGGATCCCACCACTAGTCACATCTTCCCATCGCCACCCCTTTCCGGTTTCCGCAGAGACTGTTCCTTCCACAACTTCCTGGTTACCTTGTCCCTTCCCACCCGAACCACCCCCTCCCCAGGTACACCCCAGGAGATGCAACACCTGTCCCTATACCCCCTCCATCAAATCCGTAAAGGATCGCGACAGTCCTTTTAGATGAGGCAGAGGTTCATTTGAACATCCTCCAACCTCACCTACTGCACCTGCTGTTCCAGGTGTGGACTCCTGTATATCCGTGAGACCAAGCGCAGGCTTGGCGATCGTTTAGCTGAACACCTGTGCTCAGTCTGCCTAAACCAACCTGATCTTCCGGTTGCTAAACACTTTAACTCCCCTGGACCTCCTCCATTGTCAGAGTGAGGCCTAACGCAAATTGGAGGAACAGCACCTCATATTTTGCTTGGGCCACTTAATCCTTCTGATTAATTTTACTGATTGTATGCCTCCTTCCCCTCACTAACTATGAACCATTCTGCATTTCCTTAGCATTGTCTGCTTTGATCTGTCATTTTCACACCTCGCCCTTCCATATCTCTAGACTCCCTCTCCCCTGACACTCAGTCTGAACAAGGGTTTCACCCGAAACATCACCTATTCCTTCTCTCCAGAGATGCTGCCTGTCCCGGTGAGTTACTTCAGCATTTTGTGTCTATCTTTGGTGTAAACCAGCATCTGCAGTTCCTTCCTACACATCACCTATCCATGTTCTCCAGAGATGCTGCCTGCCCCAGTGAGTTACTCTAGCACTTTATGTATTTTTATAGCATAAGTAATTCTGCCAGCTAGTGATAACTCTTGAAATATCATTGAGAATAAAAAGGAACAAATAAGGTCAAACTACCATTTTTTTGTACCCATGTTCTCCTTACATATTGACACAGGCAACTTAAAAGATTCCCTGGCATTTTTTAAAATAACTTATGACATAAATGACACTGGGCATCACATAGTGTATCATTACAAGAAATATCTATAACCTTTCTGGTGTTTCTTCTTTCTGAATCAAATTAAGGTTTACCAAAAATATGTCTAAATAACTAAAAATTTAAGTAATAGGACTACAAAGTCTTTAAGGATGTATAACATCTTAACCTGGCAAAAAAAAAACAATTCCTTGTCTAAATATTTACAAAGCTTGTGACCGAAAATGGAAAATAAAAACACCAACATGGTGGTCCCTGCCCCACTTTCCCGAGTAACTCACAAATTCTCCTGAGTTTTCCCCTTGATTCAAACTCGGAGAATGACCGTAGGAGTCCGTAGCGCCTCCGTAGATATTTTGTAGTGGCTCGTAATGCCAGCCATAGGTACTCGGGGCATCTGGTAAGTCGGGACGTTTTTTTCAGCATGATGAAAAATGTCCACGAGTTAAATAAATAGCCCAGAGTACCTACGGCTGGCATCTCCGAGTTTGAATCAAGGGCAAAACTCGGGAGAATTTGTGAGTAACTCGGGAAAGTAGGACAGGGGCTTAACATGAAACTAACATGGATTAATCCTTGATTACCTATTTCTTTTTTTAGGTGCCAGAAACCTTAAAATTAAATTAATGAAAATTAATAATTCAACACTTATAAAGTAATATGTTCTATTTCATTACAGACACATGCATTAGCTCAGAATTCTATCTATAGCATCCACCTTCCAAGTAGTTTTATAAAATCCCAATTAAAATCCTTACATCTACAAAAATGTCATTGTCCACTTTCTTGTGCTGCTCTGTACAATTAAAAGAATATAAAAGATGAATTATACTGCAGAAATTGAAGAAAAACAGAACACGTTTAATGCAAGTAGAATCTAAATGCTAAAACAAAGCATGTTCCATTATTATAGTAAAACTGAAATAATAGCTTCACAAACAGATATATTCCAAACAAAAAGAGTATCAAAATGGCATTGTGCTGTGTGTAAATGTGTTCTGCTGTGATATTGTAGTGGTGTTTTCCCCCAGCCTAAATACAAATCAATCAATAATCATTCAGCATATACCCATCTTCTTAAACCAAGATAAGGTGTTAACTCATTGTCCTGACATATGATTAATAGAACTTGGAAAGTGCCTGGGTGTCTGATTTTGAACTGCAGATCATTTAATTTCTGAGGTAGACAAAAATGCTGGAGAAACTCAGCGGGTGAGGCAGCATCTATGGAGCGAAGGAATAGGTGACGTTTCGGGTCTCAACCCAAAATGTCGCCTATTCCTTCGCTCCATAGATGCTGCCTCACCCATTGAGTTTCTCCAGCACTTTTGTCTACCTTTGATTTTTCCAGCAACTGCAGTTCTGTCTTAAACATTTTAATTTCTGATTTACTTTTAAACTGAAATATTTATTGGCTAATGAACTATCTAACACCTGATTAAGCTTCTGGTCATTGGTGATCTCCACGAGACAGATGGCAGGGGTCTCAACCAACATAATGCTGTTGAATGTCATAGTCCAGATTAGTTTAGTTAAGTTTAGAGATGCAGCGTGGAAACAGGCCCTTTCGCCTACCGAGTCCACGCCAACCAGCAATGCCCGCACACTAACACATATTAGGGATCATTTACAATTTGTACCAAGCCAATTAACCTACAAACCCGCACGTCTTTGGAGTGTGGGAGGAAACCGAAGCTCCCGGGGAAAACCCACACCGGTCACGGGGAGAACGTACAGACTCCGTACAGGATCAAACCTGGGTCTCTACCTCTGTAACACTGTGCTGTCCCATTAGTAGTGAGACTCCCTTTGTTGAACATTACCATGGCCTGAAAAAATGTATTGCACCATGTAGAACAGGATTCTCACGGGATAAAACTTTTCCAAAAATGCACTTCATCAGCGAGCTTGTGATTCTGCTGACCCGCAGTTCCAGAGGATATAATTCTTTATTTATAATTGTATGCGGATATTGAAAACTTGTTCACATCGATTATATTGCTGATTATGTGAAAACATTGCTAGATGCTTGCAACTTGCCAATCATATAACCCAGGTCCGCAAGCTTTTAACGGATTGCTATTCTGTGCTTCATGGTATGTAGGAGCCATTACGTAGAAACTGCCATCACATGGGACATGGAACATAGAACAGTACAGCACAGGAATTGGCCCTTCAGCACACACATGATCCATGTCCCTCTATTCCCTGCACTTCTGTGCCTATCTAAAAGCCTCCTAAACACCACTATCGTATCTGCTTCCACCACCACTCCTGGTAATGAGTTCCAGACCACCACCACCCTCAGTGTAAAAACACCTACCCCTCACCCCACACCTTCCCCCTCTCATCTTATAGCTATGGTGTCAAGTGTTCAACATTTCCGCTCTGGGAAAAGGGTTCTGACCATCTATTGTGTCTATATCCCTCATCATTTTATATCCTGCTATCATATCTCCCCTTGACCTCTGACGTTCTACAGAAAACAATCTATCCAACCTCTCCCTGCAGCTGAAACCCTGTAATCTAGGCAGCACGCTGGTAAACCTCCTCTTCAATGGTTCAATTGTTCATTATTGTCACGTGTGCACTGCACGGTCAGATTCTTTTTGCATAGATCACACATGCATGTTGCAATACTTTGGTGGCATGTTTAAAAAGTCCAAAGTCCAGGCACTCGATATACTGGAAAGCCACCTGATCCGGGTAAGCCCCAGGCTGCTGTTCCCTCATCATCATCGACCAGCTCGCCCCGTGAACCCACGTCCCTCTCCTCGCCCGACCACCTCTATGTCCCAGGGGCTTCGCCTGCAGCCAACACCCCAGCCCCTCTCCTTGCATCTGTCATTGCCAGTGGCTCCTCCACCTTGGCTCTCCGGTTTTCATGGACGAGCCTGGCAGCATCCCAGCTGCCCCCCTGCAGCATCCCAGCTGCCCCCCTGCAGCATCCCAGCTGCCCCCCTGCAGCATCCCAGCTGCCCCCCTGCAGCATCCCAGCTGCCCCCCTGCAGCATCCCAGCTGCCCCCCTGCAGCATCCCAGCTGCCCCCCTGCAGCATCCCAGCTACCCTCTGCAGCATCTGAGCTTCCCCCATGCAGGATGCGGCACGCTCGGTCTGTCTCCGTGGCACGTGGACGCACCGGCTCTTCTGGCGGCCTGCTCAGCGATGTTTCCCGGCAGCCTTCTGCTGCAGCGAGACCTATCAAAGGAGTCTTCTGCCACTGCTTCCACATCTAATGGAGTGATCAGAACAGAATGCAATACTCCAAATGCGGCCTAACCAAAGTCCTGTAGAGCCTTTATATTCAATGCCCTTAGCAATGAAGGCAAGAATACCAGATGCCTTCTTTACCATCCCATGTACATGTGCTGCCACCTTTGTTGAACTATGAACTTGGACTACAAGATCCATCTGCACATTACTACTGTTAAGAGTCTTGCCATTAACTGTTTGCTCTCTCCTTACATTTAACCTCCCAAAGTGCAACCACCTCCACACATCCTCAGGTTAAATTCCATCTGCCATTTCTCCTCCCATTTCTGCAGCCATATCCCACTGAATCTTCTGACAGCATTCCTCACTGTCTGCAACTCCTCCAATCTTGGTGTCATCAACAAATATATTCACCAACCCATCTACATTCACATCCAGGTCATTTTTATCACAAACAGCAGAGGTCCCAGCACAGATCCCTGCAGAACTCCACTGGTCACAGACCTCCAGCCAGAACTTCCTTCCACCAGAACCATCCGTCTTCTATTGAATAAGCCAGTTCTGAATCCATACGACCAAGTCATCGTGAATCCTGTACATCTTAATCTTCTGGATCAGCCTACCATGATCAACCTTTTCAAAAGCCTTCCCAAAATCCATGTATACAAGATCCACCACGCTACCTTCATCAATCTCCTTAATCACCTCCTCAGAAAACTCAATCAAGTTACAGAGACACGACCAGCTGTGTACAAGCCGTGCCAGCTATCTGTAGTTAGTCCATTCTCTTCCGAATGGGAGTAAATCCAATCTCGAAGAATTCTCTCCAATAGTTTCTCTATCACAGACATGAGGCTCACCGGCCTATAGTTCTCAGGATTCTCTCCCTTTCTTAAACAAAAGAACAACATTGGTCACTCTCCAGTCCTCTGGGACCTGGCTTGTGACAAGAGAAGAAACAAAGATCTTTGATAAGGCTCCCGGATTCTCCTCGTTTACCTCCCTCAATAACCTGGGATAGATTCCATCAGGTCCCAGGGATTTATCCACATTAATGTTCTTCAAGAGTCTCAGCACCACCTCCTTCTCCATCTCAAACTGCCCGAGCATATTTGTATTCTCCCCACTGGTCTCGCTATCCTCCGTGGCAGTAAGTACACGTCTGCCACCGCACGTGGACGCACCGGCTCTTCTTGCGGCCTTCTCTCGGTGAGTATAGATAATTACTCATTTAGTTCCCCACCTACATCCTCCAACTCCAAGCATAGATTTCCTCCTTTATCTTTGAGTGTTCCTATCTTTTCCCTGGTCACCCTCATATTTTTTAATATGTGCCCAAGGATTTTCTTTAATCAGACACACCAATCACATTTTATGGCCTCTTTTGGCCCTTCTAATTGCCCGCTGGCATTCTTTCCTACTCGCTTTATCTTCCTCATCAGCCGCATCTGAGGTCACCTTCTTAAACCTGACATATGCTTCCTTCTTCCTGACCAAATTTACTACCTCCTTGGTCATCCATGGTCACCTTACCCTGCCGTCCTTATCAATTTTTTAAAAGATTTCAATCTAAGGTTTGAATGGTAATTTCACCAGATTTATTGGCATAAATCTCCCATTATGATAGTATGCGTGTTACATTTATGGACCTAATTAACCTTTCTCTTGTATAATTTATTTGACGTCACGAGAACGTTAATTAATCATTCTTACACTGTTGGATTTTTTAATTGGGACTAAGAAGTAAACACTACTTCCTCTAATTTTAGTTTGAGGCTGAAATTGAAAAGGAGAATAACATGAAGGATTTATACAAACATTAACAGGTTAGAATTGTTTCAAAAATGCCCCAGTGTAAACTTAAAAAATAAGCAAACTAAATCTACATCTGAACGGATTTTACTCAGGGAGTGACAGACAAACATCATAAATTGAGAATGCTGATGAGCTCCAAAGTGCTGGAGTAACTCAGTGGGTCAGGCAGCATCTCCGGAGAACATGGATAGGTGATGTTTCAGGCCGGGGCCCTTCTTCAGACTAATGGTGGGGGTGGGCGGAGAAAGAAGAGGGTAGGGGCAGGACAAAGCGTGGATGATAAAAGGTGAACACAAGTGAGGGAGGTTTTTGATAGGCCGATGGTTGGACAAAGGCCAGTTGTGAATTGTGATGCCAATTGGGGAAGGAATGTAGGTGGAGGGAAGGGGAAAGGGAGAGAATGGTGTGCGTCCAGGTGGGATACAGGGGAGAAAGAGGGGTGTCAAAGAGTCATACAGCATGGAAACAGGCCCTTCAGCCTAACTTACCTATGCCAACCCAGATGCCCCATCTACACATGTTCCTCCGGCCCGCGTTTGGCCCTTATTCCTCTAAACTGTTCCTAGCCATTTACCTGTCCAGGTGTCTTTTAAATGTTGTCATAGCACCTGCCTCAACTACTTCCTCTGTCAGCACATTCCCTGTACCGACCACCCTCTGGGTAGGGAAAAGTAGCCCCTTAGGTTCCTATTAAATCTTTCCCCTCTCACCTTAAATCTATGACTCCTGGTTCTTGATTCTCCTACTCTGGATAAAATACTGTGTATCTACCCTATCTATTCCACTCATGATCTTATACACCTCAATAAGATCACCGCTCATCCTCGTGCGTTCCAAGGAATAAAGTCTTTGCCTGGACAACCTCTCCCTGTAGCTCAGGTCCTGAGTCCTGGCAATATCCTCACAAATCTTCTCTGCACTCTTTCCAGCTTCACAACAGCTTTCCTATAACAGGATGACCAAAACTGAACACAATACTCCAAATGTGGCCTCACCAATGTATTGTACAACTGTAACATAACATCCCAACTTCTATACTCATATCCTGACTGATGAAGGCCAATGTGCCGAAAGCCTTCTTGACCACCCTATCTAACTGTGACGCCACTTTCAAGGAACTTTCACGGGCGGTCACGGTGGCGCAATGGTAGTGTTGCTGCCTTAGAGCGAATGTAGCGCCGGAGACCCGGGTTCGATCCTGACTACGGGTGCTGTCTGTATGGAGTTTGTACGTTCTCCCCATGATCTGATTGGGTTTTCTCCAAGATATTCGGTTTCCTCCCATCTCCAAAGACGTACAGGTGTGTACGTTAATTGGCCTGGTAAATGTAACAATTGTCCCTAGTGGGTGTAGGATAGTGTAATGTGCGCGGATCGCTGGTCGGCGCAGACCCAGTGGGCCGAAGAGCCTGTTTTCTTGCTGTATCTCTAAACTAAACTAAACTAAACGAACTATGTACCGGCTCTCCTCGATCCTTCTGGTCTACAACACTCCCCAGAGCCCTGCCATTTACTGAGTAGGTCCTGCCTTGGTTTGATTACCCAAAATGCAACACCTCAGACTTAGCTGCATTAAACCCCATTAACCGTTCGTCAGCTCACTTGCCCAACTGGTCAAGATGCTGCTGTAATTTTTAACAACCATTTTCACTATCTACAATACCACCCACTCTAGTATCATCTGCAAACTTATTAATCCTGCCTTCTACATTCTCATCCACATCGTTGATATAAATGACAAACAGCAATGGGCCCATCTCCAAACCCTGAGGCACACCACTAGTCACAGGCCTCCAGTCCGAAAGGCAAGCTTTAACGTCATCCTCTGCTTCCTTCCATGAAGCCAATTTTCTATCGTCGACTAGTTCTTCCTGGATCCCATGCGATCTAACCTTCCGAGGAGCTTACGATGCAGAATCTTATCAAATGCCTTGCTGACATCAATATTGACTATATCTATAGCTTTACTTTAAAAAAAAAAATCAGTTTCACGAAACACAGACAACCATGCTGATTATCCCAAATTAACCCCTGTCTATCCAAACGCATATATATATATATTATCCCTCAGAATACTCTCCAGTAACCAGCTTACTATCACAGATGTTAGGCTCACTAATCTATAGTTCCCAGGCTCTTCCTGGCAACACTTAGCCACCCTCCAGTCTTCCAGCGCCTCAACTGCATTGAATGATGATTTATAGATCACAGACAGGGCTCCTGCAATTTCTTCTCCAGCTTTCCACGGTGCCCGAGGATATATCTCATCAGGCCTGGGGGATCTATCTATCTTTATCTGCTTTAGGACATTCAGCACTTCCTCAACGTAATACAGACTGTCCTCAAGACACCCCCATTAACTGTCCCCAAGTTCCCCATCTTTGTCCACAGTAAACACAGAGGATAAATATTCATTGAGGGATTTGCTCATCTCCTGCAGCCCCGCTTTGGTTTCTGAGGGGCCCGATTTGCATAGTCACCCTATTTCCTTGTAAAATCTGTTTAGCTTTAATATTATCTGCCAGAGCTACCTCCTGCCCCCTTTTCCCCATCCTGATTCCCTGCTTGAGTATGCTCCTCTGTTCACAAAACTCCTCCAGGAATACACATGATCCCAGCTGCCTATACCTGCTCCATAACTCCATTGACCAGGGCCTGAATGTCTCTCATCATCCTTGTTTCTTTACGCCCACCTACCGTGCCCTTCACGCTAACAGGAACATGCATGCCTTGAACTCTTGTTATCACACCTTTAAAAGCAGCCACTTTCTGGATGTTCTTTTACCCACCAACAACCAGGTCCAATCAACTCGAGCATGTTTCTGTCTAATACCATCAAAGTTGGCCTTGCCCTGATTCCGAATTTTAATTAATGGGCCCGCCCTGTCCTTATTCTTCACTGAATTAAAGCTAATAGAACAGTGGTCACTGGTCATAAGGGGCTAACCTGGGGCGAAGGCAGGAGAATGGAGTTGAGAGTGAAAGATAGATCAGCCATGATTGAATGGCAGAGTAGACTTGATGGGCTGAATGGCTTCATTCAGTCACTTGCCCTTCCCAATTTCTTAAGAGTAGATCAAGCTTTGCCCTCTCCATGTAGGCCCTCTACATATTGCCTGAGCAAACGTTCCTGAACACATTTGACAAATTCCACCCCATCTGTCTTTTTCACCATGGCAGTCCCAGTCTATATTGAGAAAGTTAAAAACCCCTACTATGACAACCCACCCGTGAAACACTCGCGGACCTGCCTACCAGGATGTCGGTTCCCCCAGTTCAGGTGTAACCCATCAGTACATTCATCTGTCCGATCTTCCTACCACTGGCATGTGGCACGAGGAGTAATCCGGAGATCACTACCCTAGAGATCCGGCTGTTTTAGTCTTTTGCCTAACTCCCTATATTCATTTGCAGGACCTCTTCCCTTTACCTACCCATGACATTTGTGCCAACATGCCCAACAACTTCTGGCTCTTCACCCTCCTCCTTGAGGATGTCACACAGCCGCTCCGAGATGTCCTAGACCCTGGCACCAGGGAGGCAGCACACCATCCTGGAGTCTCGACATGCTGCTGCAGATTCTACTGTCTGCCCCCCTAACTAGTGAATCTCCTCCCACTGTGGCTCTGCCTGACACTACCCCTCCTTGCTGTGCCTCAGAGCCAGGATCAGTGCCACAGCCCTGCCTACTACTGTGAGCGAGAAACGGGATGGGTGGGGTTGTTGGAAGTTATCTAAAATTGGCAAATTCAATGTTCATAGCATTGCGTTGTATGAGGTGCTGTTCCTCCAGTTTGTGTGTGGCTTAATTCTGGCAGTGGAGAAGGCCCAGGCCAGAAAGGTCAGTGTGGGAAGGGGAAGAGGAGTTGACACCAACCTTTTCCTCAATATCAGCACGACAAAGGAGATAGTGATCCACTTCAGGATGGGAAGTGATGCACATACCCCGGTATACATTGATGGTGCAGAAGCAGAGATTTTATTTTATTTTATTTTATTTTATTTTATTTCTTGTCATTTGAACCTCAAAGAGGCTCAAACGAAACTCCGTTTCCACAGCCATACAAACAAAACAATTCCTACACGACATACAAACAATTCAATTTACAGAAAAACATCCATCACAGTGAATCTCCTCCTCACTGTGATGGAAGGCAAAGTCATTTCTCTCCCCTGCACCATTTTTCTCCCGATGTTGAAGCCCCAGGCGGGCAATGTTAAGTCCCACGGCCGTTGAGGCCACGCCGGGCGATGTACTGCCTCGTTCCGGGCCCAAAAGTCACAAGTTGGAGCCCCGGCGGGCGCTGGAATGTCCCGCGGCTTTAACATTAAAGCCGCGCCGGGCGATTTACGGCCCCGCTCCGGGTCGTTCCAACCCCGCGACTCGAGCTGGAGAAGTTGCGTTGCGGGAGCTCCGGAAAGCGGTCTCTCACCCGGACCCGCGAACTCCCGATGTCCCAGTCCACGGGTCAGCAGCTGCAGCTGGAGCTCTGGAGTGAGCAGCAACGAGTCACCACCGCTCCCCGCGCTCCGAGGACGGCCAGCCCCACGATGGTGAGTCCGCAGCTCCACAGGCTCCGCGACTGGAGCCCCCAGGTCGTCCTGGTCGGAGGCCGCTCCACGGAGCTAGGCCCCAACGACAACGGAGACCCGACAGGGAAAAGGTCGGGTCTCCCGTGCAGGGAATAGATTTTTTTTAAGTTCCCCCTCCCCCCCCCCCCGCCCCCCACATATACACAATTAATACAGTACAAAAACCCCACAAATAACTACATTTAACTAGACAAAAATAAAAAAAAGACAGACGGGCTGTAGGGGCCGCTGCAGTAATCCGCGCCGCCGAAACTTGGTTGAAAGTTTCAAGTTTCTCAGAGTTAATATCACCAGCACTTGTCCTGGACTAGCCACATCGATTGGCCACGAAAGCACATCAATGTTCATAACGCTGGGGTGCAAACTGCCCAAGCGAAATATGAGGTGCTGCTCCTCCAATTTACGGTGGTCCTCACTCTGGCCATGGAGGAGGCCGAGGACAGAAAGGTCGGATTCAGAATGGGAGGGGGAGTTGAAGTGCTGAGCCACCGGGAGATCAGGTTGGTTAATGCGAACCGAGCGGAGGTGTTCGGCGAAGCGATCGCCAAGCCTACGCTTGGTCTCACCGATGTAGAGCAGCTGACATCTAGAGCAGCGGATGCAATAGATGGGGTTGGAGGAGGTGCAGGTGAACCTCTGCCGCATCTGGAAAGACTGCTTGGGTCCTTGAATACAGTCAAGGGGGGAGGTAAAGCGACCTTCTGTGCCTCAAGGTATCCCTTCTATTGACTCCATTTATACCTCACGCTGTCTCGGCAAGGCCAGCAGCATAATCAAGGACGAGTCACACCCCGGACACTCTCTCTTCTCCCCTCTCCCATCAGGCAAGAAGTACAGAAGTTTGAAACCCACACCTCCAGACTTCACCTTGCATTAAACATTATTTGTTTTATCCGATATCATGTATCTGTACACTGTGGATGATTGTAATCATGTGTAGTCTTTCCACTGATAGCACGCCACAAAAAGCTTTTCACTGTACCTCGTTACACGAGACAATAAACTAAACTAACCAACTCACTAAAAAATTGTGTAGGAAGGAACTGCTGGAGTAACTCAGTGGGTCAGGCAGCATCTCTGAAGAAAAGGAATAGATGATGTGTTGGTTCAAGACTCTTCTTCAGACTGAGCATCAAGGGAAAGAGAAACGAGAGATATAAACGGTGATGTAGAGAGACATAGAACAAATGAATGAAAGATGTGCAAAAAAGTAATGATGATAAAGGAGACAGGCCATTGTTAGCTACGGGCTAGGTGAAAACGAGTTACAGACAATGAAACTCAACAAGATGACTGACGCTGGTACAACAACTTGTGTGTGGGGGGTGTGGGGTGATGGAGAGGGGATGCAAGGGTTACTTGAAATTAGATAAATTAATATTCATGCCGCTGGGTTGTAAGCAGCCCAAACAAAATATGAGGTGCAGTTCCTCCAATTTGCATTTGGATGCCCACAGCAAACAATGCTGTCTGACCAGCTGAGTTACTCCATCTTTTTGTTTCTGACTAAAAAAATGGTTCGGTTGCATTTATGAAAAGAAGAAAAGAGATAATGTTGCTTGAAGACAGGGCAACATAAATATTGCTGATAGGATTGTCATGCACTCAAGATGTAGCCGTCCTGTGGTCAAAGGGGTTAAAAGGGCCAATTAGAGAGTGATAACGCAATCCAAGAAACATGGCACTGCAGCCTATAGGGGGACCGCGGCCGATCACAACACCCGGCGGAGCGCAGCCAATACCGGTGGACTGCAGTGAAAACGCAAGGCCCGACGGACCACAACCGACCATAAGACCCGGCGGACCATAAGACCTGTAGGGCGTAGCCGCCAAGCTCGCCCATGCTTGGAGGACCCGGTGGTCCGCAGCTTGGAAGTGGAGCCCATTGTGAGCCATCGCTGCTCTTTCCCCGAAGACCAGAGGCCAGGAGGATGGAGCCGGCAACGACGACGGATGTGGCGGGAGAGAGGCGAGGCCGGTAGGAGAGGAGAGGGAACCGGAATCTGGCCTACCGCGTCCTCAAGGTCGGCTGCAGGAGACTCCCCCGGGAATAAAGGTGGACGGGCGAGGAGAGGACTTTGCTTGCTGGTCGACCAAGGAAGGCAATGGCTGGAGGCCCACGGCAGTCTGGGACTTGCCTGAATTACCACCACTCAAAACAAATGGAGTGTGGACTGGACTTGGAAAAGGGCGTCAAAACATGGCACCTCATGCATGCAGGCTCAGTAGACTACTTCTGGGCAATTGCTAATCGGGAGTGTGCTTAGTTATGGCAATACTCAACTGGACTGTTTGTAAGAAAATAATGTCATAGTGCGTTTGCACTTCACACATGTGATAATGAAGCACCATTGAATGTTCTAATGGCGACTGTACAAATGGATAACCAACATCACACACTTACAGCAGAAATGGTCAGCTCTGACACACACAGAAAGAGCTCATTATGTGAAGATGAACATCTTCAACCAGATAAGTTAACTCTCTTTATCGTTGCACAGATGCTGACATGTTTCCAGCAGTGCAGTTGCTGCTTTTATTTCAGATTTCTTTATAGATACATAGATACATAGAAAATAGGTGCAGGAGTAGGCCATTCGGCCCTTCGAGCCTGCACCGCCATTCAATATGATCATGGCTGATCATCCAACTCAGTATCCCATACCTGCCTTCTCTCCATACCCCCTGGTCCCTTTAGCCACAAGGGCCACATCTAACTCCCTCTTAAATATAGCCAATGAACTGGCCTCAACTACCCTCTGTGGCAGAGAGTTCCAGAGATTCACCACTCTCTGTGTGAAAACGTTTGTTCGCATCTCGGTCTTAAAGATTTCCCCCTTATCCTTAAGCTGTGACCCCTTGTCCTGGACTTCCCCAACATCGGGAACAATCTTCCTGCATCTAGCCTGTCCAACCCCATAAGAATTTTGTACGTTTCTATAAGATCCCCTCTCAATCTCCTAAATTCTAGCGAGTATAAGCCAAGTCTATCCAGTCTTTCTTCATATGAAAGTCCTGACATCCCAGGAATCAGTCTGGTGAACCTTCTCTGCACTCCCTCTATGGCTATAATGTCCTTCCTCAGATTTGGAGACCAAAACTGTATGCAATACTCCAGGTGTGGTCTCACCAAGACCCTGTACAACTGCAGTAGAACCTCCCTGCTCCTATACTCAAATCCTTTTGCTTTCTTCACTGCCTGCTGCACCTGCATGTCTACTTTCAATGACTGGTGTACCATGACACCCAGGTCTCGCTGCATCTCCCCTTTTCCTAATCGGCCACCATTTAGATAATAGTCTGCTTTCCTGTTTTTGCCACCAAAGTGGATAACCTCACATTTATCCACATTATACTGCATCTGCCAAACATTTGCCCACTCACCCAGCCTATCCAAGTCACCTTGCAGTCTCCTAGCATCCTCCTCACAGCTAACACTGCCCCCCAGCTTAGTGTCATCCGCAAACTTGGAGATGTTGCCTTCAATTCCCTCATCCAGGTCATTAATATAAATTGTAAATAGCTGGGGTCCCAGCACTGAGCCTTGCGGTATCCCACTAGTCACTGCCTGCCATTGTGAAAAGGACCCGTTTACTCCTACTCTTTGCTTCCTGTTTGCCAGCCAGTTCTCTATCCACATCAATACTGAACCCCCAATACCGTGTGCTTTAAGTTTGTATACTAATCTCTTACGTGGCACCTTGTCAAAAGCCTTCTGAAAGTCCAGATACAACACATCCACTGGTTCTCCCCTATCCACTCTACTAGTTACATCCTCGAAAAATTCTATAAGATTCGTCAGACATGATTTACCTTTCGTAAATCCATGCTGACTTTGTCCAATGATTTCACCACTTTCCAAATGTGGTGCTATCCCATCTTTAATAAATGACTCTAGCAGTTTCCCAACTACCGATGTTAGACGAACTGGTCTGAAATTCCCCATTTTCTCTCTCCCTCCCTTCTTAAAAAGTGGGGTTACGTTTGCTACCCTCGAATCCTCAGGAACTACTCCAGAATCTAAAGAGTTTAAAAAAATTATCACTAATGCATCCACTATTTCTAGAGCTACTTCCTTAAGTACTCTGGGATGCAGCCTATCTGGCCCTGGTGATTTATCGGCCTTTAATCCATTCAGTTTACCCAACACCACTTCCCGACTAACCTGGATTTCACTCAGTTCCTCCATCTCCTTTGACCCGCGGTCCCCTGCTATTTCCGGCAGATTATTTATGTCTTTATTAGTGAAGACGGAACCAAAGTAGTTATTCAATTGGTCCGCCATATCCTTGTTCCCCATGATCAATTCACCTGTTTCTGACTGCAAGGGACCTACATTTGTTTTAACTAATCTCTTTCTCTTCACATATCTATAAAAACCTTTGCAGTCAGTTTTTATGTTCCCTGCCAGTTTTCTTTCATAATCTATTTTCCCTTTCCTAATTAAGCCCTTTGTCCTCCTCTGCTGGTCTCTGAATTTCTCCCAGTCCTCTGGTATGCTGCTTTTACTGGCTAATTTGTACGCATCATCTTTTGCTTTGATACTATCACTGATTTCCCTTGTTATCCACGGATGCACTACCTTCCCTGATTTATTATTTTGCCAAACTGGGATGAACAATTTTTGTAGTTCATCCATGCAGTCTTTAAATGCCTTCCATTGCATATCCACCGTCAACCCTTTTAGAACTAATTGTCAGTCAATCTTGGCCAATTCACGTCTCATACCCTCAAAGTTACCTTTCTTTAAGTTCAGAACCGTTGTTTCTGAATTAACAATGTCACTCTCCATCCTAATGAAGAACTCAACCATATTATGGTCACTCTTGCCCAAGGGGGCACGCACAACAAGACTGCTAACTAACCCTTCCTCATTACTCAATACCCAGTCTAGAATAGCCTGCTCTCTCGTTGGTTCCTCTACATGTTGGTTTAGATAACAATCCCGCATACATTCCAAGAAATCCTCTTCCTCAGCACCCCTGCCAATTTGATTCACCCAATCTATATGTAGATTGAAGTCACCCATTATAACTGTTTTGCCTTTGTTGCACGCATTTCTAATTTCCTGTTTGATGCCATCCCCAACTTCACTACTACTGCTAGGTGGCCTGTACACAACACCTACCAGCGTTTTCTGCCCCTTAGTGTTTCGCAGCTCTACCCATACCGATTCCACATCCTCCAAGCTAATGTCCTTCCTTTCCACTGCGTTAATCTCCTCTCTAACCAGCAACGCTACCCAACCTCCTTTTCCTTTCTCTCTATCCCTCCTGAATATTGAATATCCCTGGATGTTCAGCTCCCAACCTTGGTCACCCTGAAGCCATGTCTCCGTGATCCCAACTATATCATAATCATTAATAGCTATCTGCACGTTCAACTCATCCACCTTATTACGAATGCTCCTTGCATTGAGACACAAAGCCTTCAGGCTTGTTTTTACAACGCTCTTACCCCTTATACAATTATGTTGAAAAGTGGCCCTTTTTGATTTTTGCCCTGGATTTGTCTGCCTGCCACTTTTACTTTTCACCTTGCTACCTATTGCTTCCGCCCGCATTTTACACCCCTCTGTTTCTCTGCTCACCCATTTAAGAACCCCACCACCTCTTCTTCTCTGTTTATTATTGTTTTCTTCTTTCCCCCCCTACATGTTGAGTCTGAGTGCTTCCCTTCTCTGCCTCCTGCCTCACAGACTGTCTAATAGCTTTCTCTATTTGAGTCCCTCCCCCCAACCATTCTAGTTTAAAGTCTCCCCAGTAGCCTTTGCAGATCTCCCCGCCAGGATATCGATCCCCCTCAGGTTCAAGTGCAACCCATCCTTTTTGTACAGGTCGCACCTTCCACAAAAGAGGTCCCAATGATCCAGAAATTTGAATCCCTGCCCTCTGCACCAGTCCTTTAGCCACGCATTTATCCTCCACCTCGCTCCATTCCTACTCTCACTGTCACGTGGCACAGGCAGTAATCCCGAGATTGTTACCTTTGCTGTCCTACTCTTTAACTCCCCTCCTAACTCCCTAAATTCTCCTTTCAGGACCTCTTCTCTTTTTGTACCTATGTCATTGGTACCTATATGTACCATGACCTCGGGCTCCTCTCCCTCCCCTTTCAGGATATCTTGGACACGTTGAGACACATCACAGATCCTGGCACCAGGGAGGCAAACTACCATCCGGGTCTCCCGACTGCGTCCACAGAAACGCCTGTCTGACCCCCTAACTATAGAGTCCCCTATTAGTATTGCCCTCCTCTTCTTTTCCTTACCCTTCTGAGCAACAGGACTGGTCTCTGTACCGGAGGCCCGGCCGCTGTCGCTACCCCCAGGTAGGCTGTCCCCCCCAACAGTGCTCAAACAGGAGTACTTATTGTCAAGGTGTACAACCACCAGGGTACTCTCTAGTCCCTGCCTGTGCCCCTTGCCTCTCCCAACCTTGATCCACTTGCCTGCCTCCTGTGGTCTTGGAGTGACCACCTCCCTGTAACTCCTCTCAATGACTTCCTCGCTCTCCCTGACCAGACGGAGGTCATCGAGCTGCTGCTCCAGGTTCCTAATACGGTCCCTTAGGAGCCCATCTCGATACACCTGCCGCAGATGTGGACGTCTGGAGGGCTATCAGACTCCATGACTTCCCACATCTGACATCCAGAACAGTAAACTGCCCTGGCCCTCATACTCCCCTTACCTAGGATACAATACAAAACAAACTGCTACAATACAATCAGCAGGGATCTGACTCCCAATCAGCTGCTCCCTCTTGTCTGCTTCCACCAATCAGCGGCTTTCTTAAGCCCACTTGTTTTTGAAGTGTTTTTGAAGTGCGAGTGGAACTTGGAACGTCGCAGATTTCGGCTCCTCCTCCCTCTGCGACCGCTCCAACGGCTCTCGGGCCTCTGTACGTAACAAGCCCCGCGCTCCACTTTAACTACTACCGCTCGGGTGTAGCTCTTCCCTCTGCGACCGCTCCAATGGCTCTCGGGCCTCTGTAAGGAACAAGCCCCGTGCTCCACTTTAACTACTACCGCTCGGGTGTAGCTCCTCCCTCTGCGACCGCTCTAACGGCTCTCGGGCCTCTGTACGTGTATGAGTGTATACATATATAGATACATCTCAAGTTATCTGATTTTGAATGAGAAATGCAGAGTGCCATTCCAATCAGGCAAGGTGGCACACACATACAACACACCGAATTGTGGCTCAATACACAGGGATAAATGGCCTTCCTACCAAACCAGTCATTGAAGCGAAGAGAGACACTGAAAGCTGGAGTAACTCAGCGGGACAGGCAGCATCTCTGGGGAGACGGAATGGGTGACGTTTTGGGTCGAGACCCTTCTTCAGACCCAGATTCCTTCTCAAGAGTCAAGAGTGTTTTATTGTAGTACTAGACTAAGTGCACTGCTCCCCCAACGCACCCGTTCCATACCCGTAGCCCCCACGGGAGGCAAGGTCCTCCAACTCAAGCCGTGCCCGAACGTAAGATTCCAGCACTCCCCTTGAATCCCTCAGCAGTGCTCTTTAAAAAAAAATCCAATTGCACTTGCCCTGCGTGTTGCAATAGCCCTCCCCTGCTAGTCTATCCATTGTGACGTCATCAGTTGAAGCTGCCATTGTGACGTCATCGGTTGAAGCTGGTCGGTTTGAAATTCAAGGTATTTTGATTTTTTTTAACTTTAATCAGTAATGTCGAGAAATAAAGCATAAAGTGTTCAGTGAAATAGTTCACTGCCGAGAGGGGAAAAATGTGAATCAGAATATGTAAAAGTCTTGGGAAAGTTGGCATTTTTAAAGCTTTAATCACGAATAACGTGTCAAATATAGGATGAAATCTTCATTGAGGCTGGTCTCTGCTAGCTGAGCCATTGTGACGTCATCACTTGAAGCTGGTGGTTTTAATTTCAACGTTTTTTGACTTTTTTAGACTTTTAATCAGTTATGAGTCGAGAATAAGTCAAGAAATAAATCATAAAATGTTCAGATGAGGTGGTCCCGGCCTCGATGGGAAAAATGTCAATCGGGATATGTAAAAATTTAATCGTTACCGTGTAGTGTTTTTACGAAGATGTAAAGACAACCACATATACACAGACATATACACACGTACTAGATCAGAGTTTTAATGAGCATATGATATCCCAGATAGGACAATGACAGTCTTACTTGCAGCAGCACAACATAATATGTAAACATAATACACTGTAAACAACATGACAAACGAGAAAAAAAAGTTCAGTGTGTGTGTGTATATATATATATATAATTTATATATAATATATATATATATTATATATATATAATATACATATAAAATATAACATATAATATATATAATATATATATACACACACATACTCACATATACACATGTATACAGATCCTATACATATATATTTATATATCTATATATGTATACACTCACACACACGCATATGCACACATATGTACACATAAAAAATACAATAAACAATAAACAATAATAGTCTATGTAGTTCAGAGCTTAAAGGAGGTTTCAGTGTTCAATAGCGTAATGGCTGTAGGAAAGCAGCTGTTCCTGAACCTGGACGTTGCTGTTTTCAGGCTCCTGTACCTTCTTCCCGATGCCAGGGGTGACATTTGTATGGCCAGGGTGATGTGGGTCTCTGATGATGTTGGTTGCCTTTTTGAGGCAGCGATTCTGGTAAAACCCATCCGATGGTGGGAAGGTCAGTACACGTTGATAGACACAAAGTGCTGAAAAAGCTCAGACAGCATCAATGGATTCGGGTCGAGACTCTTCTTGACTGAGCAGTGTTCACAACTTTTTTTTTGTTTTTTTTTGTTTTGTTTATTTTATTAGAAGTTAATACAATACAAAACAATACAGTGGCACCTAATTTTAGGTGCCAACTATGTCATAACGTAATGCATTCTATGTACAACCTCTAGTTTTATGTTTTTGAAAAGGAGGTAAAAAAAATTTAAAAAGGAAAGAAAAAAATAGAGAAAAGAAAGAGGAAAAATAAATAGTAGAAAATAGAAAAACATGAAGTGTGTATATAAGAAAAGAAAAAATAGAAAGTAGAAATAGTAGAAAAAGACCCATAAAAAAGAAATTTCCAAATCTTTGTTTGGAGATGTAAATCTATCCACGACCTGACCTGAAATCAGTAATCTTTACGGTAGTGCTGCATCACATGATTCCAAAAAGTCGATGAAAGGGGACCAACTCCTTAAGAATTGGTCATATTTATCTATTAGGCGGAGTCTCATTTCTTCAAGTTGTGCTATGTCCGTCATATTCCTAATCCACATTTTAATAGTTGGTATAGCTGTATTTTTCCAAAATTTAAGTATCAATTTCTTTCCAATTATTAACCCAGAATTAAAGAATACTTTTTGGTCTTTGTTTAAATTGATATCTTCTAAATATAATCCATTCCATATTAGGTTCTATTCTTGACTTGAAGAGCTTTGTAAATATATAAAATATATCGCTCCAAAATGTATTCAACTTTGTACATCCTACAAATGAATGTGTTATATTGGCATTTTGAAACAAACATTTATCGCAGCTGGGAGAGACATTTGGGTAAAATTTATTCAACCTCGTTTTTGAATAATATAGTCTATGTAATAATTTAAATTGAATTAAATTATGTCTTGCATTAATGGAACAATTATGTGTATTCGTCAGATACTTTTCCCATCTATCTTTCGGGATCTTTAACATTAGTTCATGTTCCCAATCTTCTCTTAGTGCCTCTGTTGAGGGTAATTCTCTATTTAATATACTATTATAAAAATATGATATTGGTTTTTGTGAATCAGCCTTAATATTCATTGCTTCTTCTAAAGGGTCTAAAAATATAGTTTGAAATCTATGTATATATTTCTTCATAAAGTCACATATCTGTATATATTTAAAATATTGATTATCATTCAGTTTAAATTTTAATTTTAATTGTTGAAATGATAACAATTCGCCCAGTTCATACATATCTCCTACTTTCCTAATCCCCAATCTATCCCATTGTTTATATGTTTTGTCGATAAGAGATAGTTTGAATGCAGGATTATTCAGAATTGGGGTTAATACTGATAGATTATTTAATTTCAAGGATAATTTTATTTGTTTCGGGTCGAGACTCTTCTTGACTGAGCAGTGTTCACAACTTTTTGCAGTCTTCTTCGCTCCTGAGCATTCGGGTTGCCGAACCAGACCGTGATGCAACCTGTCAGTATGCATACTGTACACCTGTTGAAGTTCAAGAGAATCCTCTCTGACATACTGAATCTCTATAACCTTCTCACAAAGTAGAGGTGTTAATGGGCTTGCTTTATAATTGCATCAGTGTGCTGGGTCTAGGAAAGATCTTCAGAAATCTCTCCAGCAATGCTGCCTGTCCCGCTGAGTTACTCCAACATTTTGTGTCTATAAACCAGTTTTTGAATAATATTTACAGCTTTCACTCAAAAAGTATTTGCAATGTCTCTTTCTTTAGTGAGATTCATAAAATGAGCCAAATGGGCACATGAATTTTAGACATCCAGTGTACTGGTTCAATTATTATCCAGCATGAATTGGTAACATTGGTACCTAGAGGAAGAGTTGTTTAACTGTATGTCAGATTCTAAATAAGCATCACACTGCCCTGTCATTGTTAACCAGTGTAACGTACTATATGAACATTATCTAGGCCCATTCAGTGGCGGACCTACATTTTTGGGGCCCTGAAGCTTGAACTGTTATGGGAGCCCCTTCACAACCAGCAACGAGGTCTGGGGAGCCACTGTTATCTTCTTCAATGGGGTTGTTCCACGACAGGCTGGCTAGGCCCCCGACGGGGTCCAAGGGTAGTGCCCCAGTGGGGTTCAGGGGGCAATTTCAATAAATTGAAAGTGATTCTCAAGCTTTCTGCTGGTTGTTTACATAAAACCATATAACCATAACAGCACGGAAACAGGCCATCTCGGCCCTTCAAGTCCGTGCCGAACATTTTTTTTTTTTCATTAAAAAAATATATATATTTACTTCCCCCTAGTCCCATCTACCTGCACTCAGACCATAACCCTCCATTCCTTTCCCGTCCATATACCCATCCAATCTATTTTTAAAGGATGACATCGAACCTGCCTCCACCACTTCCACTGGAAGCTCATTCCACACAGCCACCACTCTCTGAGTAAAGAAGTTCCCCCTAATGTTACCCCTAAACTTCTGTCCCTTAATTCTCAAGTCATGTCCCCTTGTTTGAATCTTCCCTACTCTCAATGGGAAAAGCTTATCCACGTCCACTCTGTCTAACCCGCTCATAATTTTAAAGACCTCTATCAAGTCCCCTCTTAACCTTCTGCGCTCCAAAGAATAAAGACCTAACTTATTCAACCTTTCTCTGTAACTTAGTTGCTGAAACCCAGGCAACATTCTAGTAAATCTCCTCTGTACTCTCTCTATTTTGTTGACATCCTTCCTATAATTAGGCGACCAAAATTGTACTCCATACTCCAGAATTGGCCTCACCAATGCCTTGTACAATTTTAACATTACATCCCAACTTCTATATTCAATGCTCTGATTTATAAAGGCCAGCACACCAAAAGCTTTCTTTACCACCCTATCTACATGAGATTCCACCTTCAGGGAACTATGCACAGTTATTCCTAGATCCCTCTGTCCAACTGCATTCCTCAATTCGCTACCATTTACCATGTACCTCCCATTTTGATTTGTCCTGCCGAGATGTAGCACCTCACATTTATCAGCATTAAACTCCATCTGCCATCTTTCAGCCCACTCTTCCAAATGGCCTAAATCTCTCTGTAGACTTTGAAAATTTACTTCATTATCCACAACACCACCTATCTTAGTATCATCTACATACTTACTAATCCAATTTTCCACACCATCATCCAGATCATTGATGTACATGACAAACAACAGTGGCTGTTTTGACAAACATAAGAGAAGCTTAGAATTTTTCTAACACATAAGCAGTAAAATAACCTCCAAAAGATATATATTTTATGAAATAGACAATAGACATTCCTATGATCATCCACAATCAGTACCCTATTCCTGCCTTCTCCCCATATCCCTTGACTCTGCTATCTTTAAGAGCTCTATCTATCTCTCTCTTGAAAGCCTCCAGATAATTGGCCTCCACTGCCAATCCACTCTTGAAGATAGTGGAGTCAGAGGATATGGGGAGAAGGCAGGAACGGGGTACTGATTGTTGATGATCAGCCATGATCACATTGAATGGTGGTGCTGGCTTGAAGGGCCGAATGGTCTACTCCTGCACCTACTGTCTGTTGTCTATTCACAACTCTCTGTGTGAAAACGTTTTTCCTCATCTCCGTTCTAAATGGCCTACCCCTTATTCTTAAACTGTGGCGCCTGGTTCTGGACTCCCCCAACATCGGGAACATGTTTCCTGCCTCTCGCGTGTCAAACCCTTAATAATCTTATATGTTTCAATAAATGACCTCATACAGCTACAAAAATCTTTACAAAATATATGTTACATGAAATGTCTCTTTGCCTAGCACTAGCATTTTCACCCTGAGTTGTGAATTTGTGGAATTCTCTGCCACGGAAGGCAGTGGTCTTCATCATCCTTCATCAGCACCTTGGTCTCCCTTCCTGAGCTCAGACATCTCCTCGCCTACACACCTACACCTCGACTAATCCCCTCGCCTCGACGATACCTTACTACCAAACTTCTCCTCACACCTAAACCTCGCCTCGACTAAACCACGCCTCGACTAAACCTCGACTCGACTAAACCATACCTCACTAAACCTCGCCCCTCAAACTTCACACCTCACCTCACACCTTATCCCCACCTCAACTAAACCTCACAGCTAATCCGCGCCTCGACTAATCGCCGCCTCTCTCTCGCTCCCGCTATTTATAGCCCCCCCAGCCGTTGGCGGCGCCTCACGTGTGCGGAACGGCTCCGACCATGGGGGCGACGCCGAGCACAGAGAGCGGTGCAGGCGCATTGCCCGAGAGTGCCGGTGGGAGGGGAGGGGAGGGGCGCACGAGCACTGACGTTGACGTCGAGCCAGAGCCCCGCCCACGGCGGCCGCAGCCCCTCCCCGCGAGATTTAAATCGAAAGACTATGTTTCTGGGATTAGGGGCCCTGAAGATTAAGCTTCATTAGTTTCACAGTAGATCCGCCCCTGGGCCCATTTATGAATATTATTTTCTGTTGCAACTAGAGGAATTCAAGAGAAGTATTCAAGAGTTAGATTTAGCTCTTAGGGCTAACGGAATCAAGGGATATGGGGAGAAAGCAGGAGCCAGGTACTGATTTAGTATGATCAGCCATGATCATATTGAATGGCGGTGCTGGCTCAAAGGGCCAAATGACTCCTGCGCCTATTTTCTAAGTTTCTATGAACTCCAACTGATTCCAATCTGATTGGAGAGTGGAAGTGAGGGGAACTTCGGAAATATCCATTCCACGGAGATCCAGAAGATAGTCTCATAACTCGGTATTTTGCACAGGTATATACAGCCTCCTCCAGCATAATCAATAATGCAATAATCTAGGAATATATGAACCCTCTTTGAATCTTTGATCTTTATTGCATAAAGTTCTCTTGTCTTTTAGGACATTACAAAACCATAATTACAGGTTAACAATCACTTAGGTCCTAACACAACTAATTTTGCATGGCTGGATTAGCACTCCCTCTGATAATTATTTCAAAGTTTTGTGTTTTTTTAATAAATTTTACATGACATCTTACTTTTTTCCCTTCATCATAGATAGGGTAGAGAGTCAGAATGTAGTCAGTCAGAATCTTTTTCCCAGGGTAGAGAATGTCCAACAGAGGGCATAGCTATAAGGTGAGAAGGGGCAAGTTTAATGGAGATGTGTGGGCAAGTGGGTGGGAGCGTGGAACGCAGCGCCAGTGGTGTTGATGGAACCAGAGGTGTTTAGAGGCTTTTAAGTGAACATAGAACATGGAAGTGCAAGGAATAGAGGGAGATAGATCATGTACAGGCAGATGAGATCAGTTTAACTTGGCATCATGTTCATTATGGGCCAAAGGGCTTACTCCAGAGCTGTTCTGTTCGATGTTACACTATGTCCACATTTTAGTGTTTAGTTGTACTTAAAGGAGCATTTTGAGCAAATGTAAGATTTAAGAAGGTTTCGGGCGCTAAAGATCATAGGCCACATTAATCAAAGATCAAATAAGAATTTAAGTCATAAACGCAATAATATCTTCTTTCATTGCCACTGAAGAACATTCCTGAAAGGCACAAATTGACCAAGTTGTCAATGTAACTATAGTAAGTGTATTTACAACTTGCAGGTTCAAGTAAAGTTTTCGCTATAACTTGAATGAATTTAATAAATGGAGCAGCATCCCCCCAAGGATTGACAGTGAAGCTAAAACCTGTTTGGATATCTATGGGGAGCTGAAAGATCTTTCCGTTCTGTTAGCCAGTGTAATTGCAAAGTGAAATATCCAAGAGGAGAAATGTTCAAAATATTGCAATGGGAAGGTGACTGTCATGACTAAAAGGTTGTGCAGGAAGGAACTGCAAATGCTGGTTTAAATCGAAGATAGACACAAAATGCTGGAGTAACTCAGCGGGACAAGCAGCATCTCTGGAGAGAAGGAATGGGTGATGTTTCGGGTCGAGACCATTCTTCAGATCTGAAGAAACATCACCCATTCCTTCTCTCCAGAGATGCTGCCTGTCCCGCTGAGTTACTCCAGCATTTTGTGTCTATGACTAAAAGGTTACCAGGAATAACATGACAGTTCAGTTCAGTTTAGTTTTCTGTCACGTGTACCAAGGTACAATGAAAAGCTTTTGTTGCGTGCGATCCAGTCAGTGGAAAGAAAATACATGAGTACATGATAAGGGAATAATGTTTAGTACAAGGTAAAGCCAGCAAAGTCTGATCAAGGATAGCCCGAGGGTCACCAATGAGAATAAAGTAAAACAGTAAATGGAAATCTTACCACAATAACTAGGAAAGTTACAAAATTTTGAGATTCTAAAAATTAAGCCTGTAATTTATCCCATCAGATAAAGCATAAAATAACTTTAATTTGACACCTAATTCACTTTCATATCTTCAGTATTAAAAAAGTTATGGTCATTTGCATACTCGGAAATTAGCATCTTGTTCCCTATTGCTTTTCCATTGACAACACAAAAGCTGTGATCGAGGACAGTCAAAAGCCCATAACTTTCTTAAAATTTAAGAGAACTGAATGAAATTTTCAGTTATTATAGATTGAAGCATTCTGAAACAAATATGAAACATCTTACTTGGATGACCTGAAATTAAAGCATATAATTAGTTAGTTACCTAATTGTAGCTAATTACAAAATTGACCGTTGTGACGGAAGTAGTAATAAATACCCAGACTGCCTTAAATTCAAAAATGTAATATTCTCAAGATCAGAACTTTAATATATTGTATTATATGCTGTAAGTCCGTAACAGACAGGTAGAGAAATTACAATTTCTAGTAAAAGACCAAGTCTTTATGGAGAAGATCAGTTGCTAGCTGGTACATTGGCATATCATAATCAGTAGCATCATCATACTCCTCAGATTGTAACCAATAAGCAACTCTGTACACCTTGTTTTTCCTCAACTTTTCAATTTTGGCATTGTAAACTACAAGTTTTTGCTCTTCAAACCACGCATGACATGCCTTTCTGCCTACAACTTTCCCATTAAGAATGTCCTGTAGATCATCACATTTGGAGTAGTCCAAATTTGGATAATCTCTGCGAATGCTGTCTAAATCAGTCTCTTTTGCTGGGCATTTGGATTGACAATTTTGCATTTCTTCTTCGGAGACATCTGTTTAAAATGTTAAGAAAAAAACCACTGAACAGCATTAACAGAAACAAGTTATTATTTGCTGTTTTAGAAAAAAAGTTAGAAATGATAAAGTTAAACGCTAAAACAAATAGTAAATACCCAACAAAAAATCCATATTCATCAGTTTCATCAAATCAATTAAATTAATCTAAATTCTAGATCTAAACATCGATCCATTTCTTAAGAAAATGCAAACATTTTTAAATAGCCAAATAACAAATAACAAACTGATCACATTCACACAAGAATTCACAATATAACATGATTTTAAAATCTCACTTTGTCATGAACTTATATGCCAAATCGAAGGTATTTAATGTTTAATTCCCATAAATTAATCCAGAAACATCCACTCTCAAGATAATCAAAATCATTATTTTTTGCACAATACATCTGACTAAAACTGTTGTGGATATTTAGTATGAAAATATTGATCATGGATGGACAATAACACAAAATATAGATGATTTAGATGTTCTTATGACATGATTGTGCAAAAAAATAATGAATTTGATTATCTTGAGAGTGGATGTTTCTGAAATGTGATTGATTGGAATGTTGCCGTTGCCATAAATTTTAAGCCCATATCGGCAGGCAAGACATGGCCGATTCCTATGGGGCCTAAATAACATTTTTCGCAACATAAGATTAAAATGAAACCACACCAAAAAGCAGAATAAATATGTTAAATAAATGACATACATTTTGTTTTGTCCTGATATTGCGATCTGTGATGTTGAAGCCGTTGAGGGCGTTAGAAGTCGCGTTTAACTTAAATCCAGCGATTAAATCATCCAGCAGATTTTTAAAAATAAACCGGGAACGGAAGCCCCAACGATATTTCTTCATCAGCTAGCAGCCCGAGGAAATCCCTCTCCGACAACCAATACAAACCTGCATTTTAATCCCGCCCCCCCCCCCCAAGCCTCCGGAATCGCACGCACAGGCAGTGGCAGATCTGTAGTGCCGCTGATGGTAGGTTTTGTAACGACGCTACAATAACCTACCCAAGCTCTCAGGATTTTTTCTTTTCGCTCAGTCGCTTAATAGATAGGGGATGCATGTCTATGGCATAACATGGATTTAACTGCATGTTGTTGGGAAAAGTGATAAAATAAATAATTTTGAAAGTCTTACTAATGGTACGCAATGATGTTGCTAAACATAGAGTCTTATGGGCCTGTCCCACTTAGGCGATTTTTCAGGTGACTGTCAAGTCGTAGCAGGTCGCTGAAAAAGCGGTGAATGGAACGGCGACTGGAACGGCGACTGTCAGAGTGGAACACACACACACACACACACACACACACACACACACACACACACACACACACACACACACACACACACACACACACACACACACACACACACACACACTCACATCGCTTCCTTCACCAGCCAGTTATGCAGGCGGGGGACAGGGCAAGCGGGGTGAGCGCTGTCTGAGTGAAATTCACACGGTGCAAAGCCAATGTGATACAGACACACACCACGATGGACAGGAAGGTTGGCGCTGTAATTAAGATGGTGAAAGCACAGTGTACGGGAAGGTAGACAAAAATGCTGGTCACTTAAGTCCTTTAAAAGAGGGGGAGAGAGGGGGGAAAAGGGGGGATAAGGGGGAGATGGGGTGGGGAAAAGGAGTGGGCAACTTTTAAGAAGCCAGAGATACACGGCTGTAAATATTTCCAGTTCTGAAAACTACTGTTTACTTTTTTTTTCCCAATGAGCCAATGAAATTCACCGGTCAGCACCGGTGACAGCCTATGACAACCTATGACAACCTTTGACCTCCTGGCTACCCACTACCACTGCACCTACATCACGAGAATTCTCGCTAATCTCCATGGCGTCAAAATGCTGGTCACCAGAATGGAGCCGCGACTAGTTACGAGAATGTGGGAACTACTCACCACCATGCAGGCGACTCCCCGGCAACCACCGGCTAACATGTGGCAACCTTGTGGCGACCTCATAGTCTCCTGTAGTCGCCTCAAAAGTCGCGTAAGTGGGGCAGGCCCATTAGTCATAGAGTGATACAATGTGGAAACAGGCTCTTTGGCCCAACCTACCCACACCGGCCAACATGTTCCAGCTACACCAGTCCCAACTGCCCGCATTTGGCCCATATCGCTCGAAACCTGTCCTATCCATGTACCTATCTAACTGTTTCTTAAATGTTGGGATAGTCCCAGCCTCAACTACCTTCTCTGGCAGCTTGTTCCATACACCCACCACCCTTTGTGTGAAAATGTTACCCTCAGATTCCTATTAAATCATTTCCCCTTCACCTTAAACCTATGTCCTCTGGTCCTCGATTCACCTACTCTGGGCAAGAGACTCTGTGCATCAACCCGATCTATTCCTGTGCCGTCAAACGCTCATCATATGTTAACCCACTCATTACCGGGATCATTCTCGTAAACCTCCTCTGGACCCTCTCCAGAGCCAGCACATCCTTCCTCAGATATGGGGCCCAAAATTGCTCACAATACTCCAAATGCAGCCTGACCAGTGCCGTATAGAGCCTCAGCATTACATCCCTGTTTTTATATTCTATTCCTCTCGAAATAAATGCTAGCATTGCGTTTTCCGCAATATGGTGGTGGAGTGGAAGAAAAAGCCCAAGCATATTCTGTAGTCAGGGTGAAGATGATGAAGAGGTATCAGGTTTACGCTACGTTCAGATTTAGGGGTTGGAGGAAACAGAGGGGTCTGGGATGGCCCCCGGAATTGCAGATGTGGTTTTGTGTGCGGTAATGATGTAACTGTTGGAGGTTGTGTTCTCCACTGTTCAATTCAGTTCAGTCTAGTTTATTGTCATGTGTACCGAGGTACAGTGAAAAGCTTTTGTTGCGTGCTAACCAGTCAGCAGAAAGACAATACATGATTACAATAGAGCCAATTACAGTGTATAGATACATGGTAAGGGAATAGCGTTTAGCGCAAGGTAAAGCCAGTCAAAGATAGTACGAGGGTCACCAATGAGGTTCAGGATTGCTCTCTGGTTGTGTTAGGATGGTTCAATTACCTGATCATGTGGATCACTGTGGATCACGGGGTAAGGTGATGGGGGCTGGCATCAACTGTGTGTGGGGGAAGCTATGGAAAAAGTCTATAATACAATTCACTGCTTGGTTGGTGAAATTAATGCTGCATGCAGTACTCTTCAAATTTATTATGTGACTTCCAATTATATTCCTCACTGAAGCTAGTGTACTGGGCATTCACTGGGCGTTATCCCTGGAACGTTAGAATGCTGAGAGCTGTATTCTGCACTCTGTATCTTTCCATTTGTTCTACCTATGTACTTACATTTGCCTTGATTGTATTGATGTATAGTATCTGATTTGATTGGATAGCTTGCAAAACAAAGCTTTTCACTGTACCTCGGTAATATGAAACATAAACTTCTCCGTCATTATCTTTATGAAAACCGACGACTAAGGTCAAACGTGCTGAGAAATCAGGGAGCTAAAGATGATACTGAAAGTGTTTTCGCCCGAAGCAGGGCAGAGAAGCATAGGTTACTGCGTTAAAGTTAAAGTAAAAAGTAAGCATCAGTTAAAGTAAACATTTATCTTCCATGGTTTGCACTAAAAGTTCTTGTAAAATAGCTGGTGTGTGCTGTACTACGACTGTATTTTAGTAAATGTGGTGGAACTGGATAATTCCACATGTGGCCTCCTGTACCAAACATAGACTCTGTAACTGTTTCGCAGAACTCTTGTATTTGGTCCACCAGGGCCAACTGGATCTCTCAGTTGCCAACCATTTTCACACTGACCTTTCTGTCCTGGGCCGCCAGAGTGACATAAACTGGAGGAGCACAAGTGGATGCAGCCCAGACCATCTCGCAAACCAACTTCCTTCCTTCGACTCCATCTACACTTCTCACTGCCTCAGCAAAGCTACCAGCATACTTAAGGATGAGTCTCACCCCGGACACTCCCTCTTCCCCACTCTCCCAGAGGTACAGAAGTATGAAAACATACACCTCCAGTTTCAGGGATAGTTTGTCCTCAGATGTTATCAGGCAACTCAACCATCCTATCACCAACTAGAGAGCAGTCCTGAGCTACCATTTACCTCATTGGAGATCCTCGGACTATCTTAATGAACTGCACTGGACTTTATTTTGGACGAAACGTTATTCCCTTTATCCTGTATCTGTATACTGTGGACGGCTTGATTGTAATCATCTATAGTCTTTCCGCTGACTGGAAATGCTTTTCTTTTTACCTCGGTATACGTGACAATAAACTAAACTAAACAGCACTTCATATTTTCATTGGATAGCTTATAACCCTAGGGTATGAACATTGAATACTCCAATATTAGTTAACCTTTATAAACCCCCCTCCCCCCACCTTATCTTCTCCCCCCACCCTTTCCATCCCTGTGCCCCACCTGGACTTCCACCTATTTCTGCCCTTCACTCACCGCCCCCCCCCCCCTCCCCTCCCGCCAATTTCCACCCTCTGGTTTGACAACCCACAACTCTTCAACGTTGTCACATTCTCCTTCCTGCCTTTCTTATCTTTGTCCTTTTTTCCCCAAAGAGCTGCCTGTAAGCTCTCCCTTACTAGTGGCGACCCATCCCCTCCCCCACAGACCCTGCCTCTCCCCTTACCCAGCTTTCTTCACCCCTCCACAATCAGTCTGAAGAAGGGTCTTGACCCGAAACCTCACCTATCCATGTTCTCCAGGGATGCTGCCTGACCCGCTGAGTTGCTCCAACACATTGTGACGTTTTGTTTATTTATTTTTTATTTTTTTAATTTTTTTTTAATTTTATTTGAATTTCACAGCAATTTGCATACATACTATGATAACAGACAGTGACAGTCAAGGCATAATTGTGCAACAGTATGTAAGCGACCCTCAAAGCCCTTACCCTTACCCACCTTCAACCCACCCGAATCAGGTCGGAACCCAACGGGGACAAACAACACTCACATACGTACACATGCACACAAATATGGTAAGATAAACGAAACAAAAATTACTAAAATTGGGGGGTCACTAATAACAGTAAATAAGTAAGTAATTAAATAAATAAGCGTGAGGAGGGGGGGAGTTAAGGGGTTGCAGCTGCAGTAGAGCAAAACAATGGTAGAGAGCACTCAGTCCTCTTCCGAGTCCGGGGACAAGTTGAGAGAGTTAACGACTTCCAAGAAAGGGTTCCATGTATCTAGGAATGTCTTGGTAGAGCCTTTGAGAGAGAACCTACGTTTTTCAAGCTTTAAATTGTAAAGCACCTCCTTAATCCAACGGGCGTGTGTCGGGGGACAGGTGAGCCTCCAGTTAAGCAAGATCAGTCTCCGGGCTAACAAGGTTGTAAAAGCTAGGACCCGTTTCACCGCAACAGAGAGGTTGGTGTTGGGAGGGGTACCGAAAATGGCTGACATTGGGTTTGGAGGAATAGTCTGGCCGTAGGCACTGCTTATCAAGTCAAAAGCACTCCTCCAAAAGGCTGCTAGCTTAGGGCAAGACCAAAACATATGGCTATGGTTGGCAGGGGATTGATTACATCTGTTGCAGGTGTCCCTAACAGCGGGGTAAATTCTAGATAATCTTGCATTTGTGTAGTGGACTTTGTGAAGGACTTTGCATTGGATTAGGCCATGACGGGCACATATGGAGGAAGAATGGATCAAATCCAAGGCAGAGTCCCATTGCTGGTCTGTTAGTTTCGTATTCAGCTCACCCTCCCACGCAGCTTTTAATGAGGTATGAGGTTTCAATATAACCGACCCTAGCAAGTTATACAAAATAGAGATGCATTTCTTCCGGTTGGGATCTAGAGCTAAGATGGTATCAGTCAGGGTTTCAGTGGGGCGATTTGGGAAATGGGGGAATGTCTTCTTCACAAAATCCCTAATCTGGAAAAAACGAAAAAGGTGGGAGTTTGGGAGGCTGTAGTTGGACGAGAGCTCCGCAAAGGACGAAAAGATGCCATCCTTGTATAGGTTTTTGATACTACTGATACCGTTGCTATGTCAGGTTTTGAATGCGTGGTCTGTACTTGAAGGTTTAAAGATGTGATTTTTAAGCAGTGGGGTCAAGATGGAAGGGCCTTGTAAACCGAAGTTTTTCCTGAGTTGACTCCATATCTTGAGCGAGAGGGACGCAATTGGGCCTGCACCCACAGATGTTATAGGAAGGGGGAGTTGGGAGCATAGGACAGACCGCAACGGGAGACGTGAACTCGCCTTTTCCATGTATACCCAGGTCGGTAGGTGGTCGCAATCATCATTCATCCAATACAGGAGTTTTTGCAAGTTAGCTGCCCAATAGTATCGCCTAAAGTCAGGAAGTGCCAAACCGCCGTCACTCTTAGGAGACTGCAGTATCGCCTTTCAGATTCTAGCCGGTTTGCTACCCCATAAAAATTTAGATATTGTCCTTTCTAATTTATCAAAAAAAGATTTAGTGGTAAGTATAGGGACATGCTGGAAAAGATACTGGAATTTGGGTAGGACGACCATCTTGACCAGATTTATCTGGCCCACGAGGGATAGCGGTAAAACAGACCAGCGATCAAAATCTCTTTCGGCTTTCTCAACCAGAGGCAGAAAGTTTGTGCGGAACATATCAGATAAGGGTGTTGTGATAAAAACGCCGAGATAGCGAAACCCGTCCTCTGCCCATTTGAATGAGGTTAAAGAGCGAGGGAGCTACTTAGCCAATGAGTTAATCGGTAATAGCTCACTCTTTTGGTAGTTAAGTTTATAACCAGAATACGCACCAAAAAGTTCTAAAATATTCGTAATCACAGGGAGAGAACTGACTGGGTTCGAGATGTACAGGAGCAGGTCATCCGCATACAATGAGACTTTATGAGTTGTGTCGAACCGTGTAATACCTTTAAAGCTCTTCTCTGAGCGTAACCAGACCGCCAGGGGTTCTATCGCGACAGCAAACAGGAGTGGTGATAAAGGTGATAACCCTGTCTGGTACCTCTCTGAAGGGGGAAGTGGGGCGACAGTATGTCGTTTGTTTGTACTGAGGCCACCGGGGACGAGTATAATAGACTGACCCAAAGAATAAAACTGTTACCGAGGCCAAACCTGTCCATCGCCTCATATAGGTACCTCCACTCGACCCTGTCGAAAGCTTTTTTGGCATCGAGGGAGACCACTATCTCCGGGGTCTCACTACTCGGTGAATGGATGATGTTAAGGAGACACCTAGTATTGTGGGAAGACTGTCGGCCTGGTATGAACCCTGTTTGATCTAACGAGATAATAGAGGGCATCACTCGTTGAAGACGGAGCGCATGGGCTTTAGAGAGGATTTTGAGGTCCACATTCAGGAGTGAGATTGGTCTATAGCTACCACAAAGCAGGGGATCTTTCTCCTTTTTAAGAATTAGGGAGATGGTAGCCCACGACAAGGTGGGCGGTAGGCGACGATGTAAAAATGCCTCATTGTACATATCTCTCAGGACTGGTGCGAGGAGATCAGAGAAAGCTTTGTAATATTCTACAGTGAAGTCGTCAGGGCCGGGTGACTTTCCGCTTTGCAGCGATGTGATGGCTGCTTGGACCTCAGCAACAGTTATGGGACCACCCAAGTCTCTCGTGGCTTCATCGTCAATTCGGGGAAACGTCATACTACTGAGCATGTCACCTGCAGTGGGGGGACAGTCGGAAGCGTATAGTTCAGTGTAGAATTTAGCAAATGCTTCATTAATTCTAAGAGGATCAGTATGAATCTCCCCTAAGCTGGATCTAATGGCTGGAATTAGCCGTGAAGTCGCCTCGGTTCTGGCCTGATGGGCCAAAAGCTTTCCAGCTTTATCCCCAGATTCAAAAAAGTGTTGCCTAGATTTAAGCAGTCGTAGCTTGGCTTTATTAGTAGATGTGAGGTCAAAGTCTGTTTGTATCCTAAGGCGTTCTCTATAGAGATTAGGGTTTGGGTCAGATGCATATTTGTCATCAATGTCCTTTATTTTTTGTAACAGGTCTGCCGTTTGGGAAGTCTCGGTTCTTTTCAGGTTGGAGACAAAAGAGATAAGTTGGCCCCTAATATAGGCTTTTGAAGCTTCCCAGAGTATACTTCTTTCTATGTCCGGCGAGTCATTCAGCTCAAAATATAAGGTGATTTGGGAGTGCAAGAATTGCATGTAGTGAGCCTCTGCTAATAATGAGGAGTTGAACCTCCACTGTTTAAAGGGGTTAGTTCGTTTACGAAAGTGGAGATCGAGGGAGGTCGCAGCGTGATCTGATATTACGATGCTATGATACTCACTGGATTTGATTTTGGAGAGCAGTCTGTTATCTAAGAGAAAGAAGTCTATACGGGTATAGGTACGGTGCACGTGGGAAAAAAATGAAAATAATTTAGTCGTGGGGAATGTAAATCTCCATGGGTCTGTGAGCCCAAGTTGTTTGGCAAAAGCATGCAGAGTCTTACCTGATTTAGTTAAAGTAGAGGCTTTGTTTGAAGATCTGTCCAGTATAGGGTCTTGGACCAGATTAAAATCTCCACCCACAATGACGTGGTGATTTTCAATATTTGGGAGAGATGTAAAAAATGTGGTTACAAATGAGCTGTCATCCCAGTTGGGTCCGTAAATTCTGGCCAATATGACAGGTGTGTCTTGCAGTTTGCCAGACACCATGACAAAGCGGCCAGCAGGATCCTCCACAGTTTTCTGTGGTTCGAACATAACGTTCTTACGAATCAGGATAGCAGTACCCCTAGCCCTATCATTAAATTTTGAGTGAAATAAGTGGCTAATCCAGCCTCTCTTAAGCCGTGTTACCTCTCTGTTGCGAAGGTGGGTCTCTTGAATAAAAAATATATCGCCTTTGAGCTGTTGCAAGTGGGCCAAGATCCTGTCAGCCTTGGTAGGACTTCCCACCCCCCTCACATTCCACGAGACAAATCTAAGAGTGTCGTTTGTGTTGGCCATACTTAGCTATATCCAAGCGAGTGGGCAGAGCGCTGTAATACTGCAAGTCGAGACGGAAGAGCGCATCGAAGCCAGCTGCTGAGAGTGGGAATGTGGGGGGGGAAGGAGTAATAAAAAAATAAATAATAATAAATATAAATTTTTAAAAAGATACATACACACGTACACACACAACAAACAAGTGGGACACATATCATTTAACCATCTTTCAAACCTGAGTCCCCGGACCTGAGATCCCCCATGTCCCAACTGAACCTTGTGTGCCCATTGCACCAAGGTGCGTTGTCCTCGCATCTGCATGGAGATATCCGATCTTAACTCCCAATATTTCCACCTCCCAAAGCAACAAAATCGCTCAATGTCAGTAAAGTAACATAAAATGAAATAAGTATAGTAATAATAATAATAACAATGATAATAATAATTTGAAAAATAGAAAGTAGAAATAAAGTAAAATAAACATAAATAAATAAATACAAAGTTGAAATAATAGCCATAGTAGTTGCACTGCCAATGTCATTGCTAACACTAATGGTAATGATAGTAATGATGATAGTAATAATAAGACTAAGCAAATTAACAAAATGGTGATACTGAATAAGCAGGCCAACGTATAAGTGGAGCAAGAATAGCTTCCTTTGGTGTTACATAGTATATCTTAAAGTCGACAAGGTATAAAGAAAGAGTTAGCGTTGGAAAAGTTAGCAAGTTGCAAACTGGGCTCTTGGATTAAAGCGCAGGGCAAAAGAATATCAATTAAGTATTGTTAAACAAAAACGCTATAGGAGCAGATTGGTATAACACAGGCTTGGCTGTAATGAGCTCTTATCAGCCCCAGACAGTCCGCTAGGAAGACTAGTGTAAACAAACTAGTCGAATGCTGGCAGCGTTAGCAGCCAGCTGCTAAAAACAAGAAGGCAGAGACCAGATCACGAGCCACAAAGTGGGTCCCTTAAGCCCAATTTTATAGCATGTGCAGGTGAAGAACCTTTCAAGTATGATTACACATAAACATTATAAGGAAAAGTTGGTATAAGATAGTCACGAATCGTGGTGAATTCTTACCAGCCTCATACATTTCAAGACAGGGTTCTAGTATAATCAGCAAGGCCGAACGCTAGCAATGGCTAGTTGCTAAGAGCAGTCAAGCTAAAGTTAGTCCATAGTGTAACCGTAGATTAACCGGACCCCTGTGCCACTCGGATATAGACGTACCGAGCGAAGTCAGTCGTCTGTGGGTCCCGGTCTGCGTCGACTGTAAGATGAGATGAAATCCTGAGCGTCCTCAGGAGATAATAATAATAATAAATTTTATTTATGGGCGCCTTATACCAAAGTCTCAAGGACACCTTACAGAGTTTAACAAGTTAGAAACATATAATCGGAGTAAAATAAATTATAAAGACACCACCAATACACAAATTAAAGACAGAATTCGATCCAAAGACACACAAAAAAAAATCAGAAACACAATGTGAAGAGAGAGCAGCGGCAGCTAAACCGCGCCAGCGTCCACTCTCCCTTCCGACCGCCATCTTGGACACAGACTAAAATAGACGCTACATATAAAAATTATCCCCCCACAATGGTTACCACTGTGGGGGAAGGCACAATGTCCAGTCCCCATCCCCAGTTCTCCCAAAGTCAGGCCTATTGAGGCCTCCGCTATTGCCTCTACGGAGGCCCGCTGTTCCTGGCCGTTCTCACCGGGTGCTGTTGCCCCGGCATCGGGAGGGTCCTCTCAGCGGCTGGGCCACCTGGAATGGCCGCATTCCTTACCGGAGGCCGCTGCTTCCGAAGCCGACAAGGCCGCGCCGGTTTGGAGCTCCCAGGCTCCCGATGTTGAAGTCGGCGGCGCCCACTCCTCTCCGCAGCCCCGCAACCCGGAGGTGTTGAACTCGCCGGTCACAGCTCACCGGAGCTCCAGCGCGTTGATCCAGCGCGGCAACCCAGGCAAGGCATCGACCGCTCCGCTCCGCGATAGCGCTCCAGCGCTGTGCCGCCACCAAAGCCGAGCTGCTGGGCGGTCCCCGCGAGGAAACGGCGCTCCAAGCCCGCTGGTAGGCCACGAGGACGGGTCGACGGGGCAGCCCGGAGAAAAAGCTGCCTCACCGACCAGGTAGGGACCTAGAAATATAGTTACCCCTTTGCCCTACATTAAAAAGTCGATTTCTCCCACAAACAAGACACAGGACTCACTAAAACTACAAAAAAAAAGTGAATTAAACGGACGGCTGCTGATTAGCAGCCGTTCCCCAAGATGGCTCCTCCTCACCGTTAGTCGTCGCCTCTTTCCTTCCCCGGCCATGATGAACAGCTTGGCTGGATAATGAAGGGTGGGTTTGAGACCCAGGTTATACAGCTCCTTCATAACGTCTCGGTACGCGGAGCGTTGTTCAACTATCTCGGGACAGTAGTCTTCGAAAACGTGGATCGGGATATCCTTGTACTTCAGCTTACCCCTCTGCCTCCGAGCCTCACGCACCACCAACTCGCGGGTGTGGTATCTATGGAAGCAGATCACAACTGCTCTGGGTTTCTCACCAGGGCTTGGCTTGGCTGTTAGCGTATGGTGGGCTCGGTCTAGCTCCGGGGCTGATTCCAGTGTGTGTTCGCCAAGAGTCTCGAGCAGGAGTTGAGAGAAAAAAGCTGTTGTTTGGGGGCCTTCGATATTCTCGGGGAGACCGACTATCCTTATGTTATTTCGGCGACTCCTGCCTTCCAGGCTGATAAGCTTAGACTTTAGCTTGGCGTTCTCTTCGGTCACCGTAGTTAGCATTGTCATTATATCTCGTATGTCTTGGCTGGTGGTAGCGGCAAAAGACTCGAATGACGAAAGACGGTGTTGGTGATCTAAAATAGTGGTCTGGATATTGTCCAGCTTCGTTTCCAGTTTGGTGAACGCTGCGTTGAATACTGCCAGTAGCGATACCTTGTGCTCTGTTAACATGGCTGCTAGCGTGGCCATGCCGGTGCTGGTCGTCGGGTCTTCCGTCTTTTGCTCCTCTTTCTTTCCTCTGCTTGGCATCTTTACGGCGTGGAGAGGTGCTGTCAATGGTGTTTAAATATTTATGGGTAGTTATAAAACTTAGGCTGAGCTATAATAAAAGTTGGAGGTGAACAGGTCGGGAGCGTTGAAAAGTGCGACTACTCCAACATGCCGCCCCCAGCGGATCTTCGACCTTTTGTTTATTAACCAGCATCTGGAGTGCTTTCTTTCTACATTCAAGAACAGGAATCCTGTTCAAATAACAAGTCTGGGTATTTTGAAACATTAAGCAGATCTTTTTTTTACTGTACCATCTACGCTAACGTTGATTATTAACCATGAACCTGCACGGATGAACCATTTTTCCTGCCAAGTCCAATGTTTACACAATGAATAACTTCCAGACCAAGAGGTTCTGAGACACTTTCAATATCTACTCGAAAGTGAAGAGCCCAGCTAGTCAGAGGGCCTGGGCTTTCCAACTTTATACCAGAAATTGTCATTTGATTAGTCTTAAAAAATACCAACTCCAACTCCAAAGTAGTTCAGCATTACAATGATAGAGCGAACAGTGAACTCCAGGGAAAAGTGGGAGCAAGTTTGCAATGCAGGTGGAAAGGCAACAATCTGCAATACTGAGATGAAGCAAAAACAAGTGTTTAATGTAAGGTAAGTAAAATAAATAAACATGCTCTTTTTCAATGGCCATTAACTGTCCCTAATTATCCTTTTGAAGACCACAATGGAATTGAGAATGACTCGGTTCCTACTGAAGATGACACAAGATATTAATTAAAGAGTCAGGCCAATGATCAATGTATTCAATGCAGCAATACAGCAATACAACTGTATTGTATTGTACAATATTATACAACTGTAAAGCAGCAAACAGCTAGGACTAAGAAGATACTGCAAATACAGAAATTCCCACTTGCAATATGTCAGTCCCTGAACAGTATCTATGTCCACCTAGCAGAGCTGGTCCTTACCCTCAACAACTTCTTCTTCAACTCTTCCCATTTCCTCCAAATCCAAGGCGTAGCTATGGGCACTCGCATGGGCCCGAGCTATGGCTGCCTCTTTGTAGGGTACGTTGAACAATCCCTACAGATGTACACTGGCCTTATCCCCGAACTCTACCTCTGCTACATTGACAACTGCATTGGTGCTACCTCCTGCACCCATGCAGAACTCACTGACTTCATCAACTTCACTACTAATTTCCATCGTGCACTCAAATTCACTTGGACCATCTCCGACATCTCCCTACCGTTTCTAGATCTCACCGTCTCCATCACAGGAAACAGACTATTGACTGACATCTACTACAAACCCACTGACTCCCAGAGCTATCTAGACTACACTTCTTCCCACCCTGCTTCCTGTAAAGACTCTATCCCCTATTCCTCCGTCTATGCCGCATCTGTGCCCAGGATGAGGTTTTCCCCTACTAGAGCACCGGAGATTTCCTCATTCTTTAGGAAACGGAGAGTTGTTAACCTAATATGCCAGATGTCTATCAGTGAATCTTGGATTAAGTTGTTGCAGGAAATGACTGTCCTTGTATCAAAAACGGTGATAATTCTCCACCAAAGCTAATGGTTATCCAAAGGTAATTGCAATTGATGTCAATTCCATTTATTCAACCTAATCGGTGATAACGTGTTTTAAGAGGAACCGCGTGACAGATCAGGGTTGTTAGAGATTATCCTTTGTACTCAGATCAGGAGGAAACTGTGCCGTGGGTATTCAATGCTGTGGTAGTTGACAAAAGGGTAGGAAGTTACGTATTAAATATTTTTTGAAAGTTTATGTTCTTTGTTTTCCCATCAGGAATTGAGTATCAAAGGCCAACACTCCAAAACTCAGCGGAGAATGAGATCGACAGAATTTCCTCAGAGAGTCTCCCACTAGAAGAGAGTCCAGAGCTCTACAGGAAAGGAACGACACCCCCAGATCTGACTCCTGAACATAGTCCTGTGCCAAGCCGGTCATCCACCTCACCATCCACCTCGCCACCAAAGTACAGGAAAAAGAGTACAAGGCTTGTCCGACAGATGAACATGGAATGTGACAAAGGGCAGGACATTCAGATGTTGCTGGAAGGGGGAAGGAGTGACTATCCAAGATCTGCCAAGTGGAATGAGAAGCAGCAATCGGGCACTCGTAGAGGAGGAAGCAAAGGGAGCAGCAGCTCAAACACAACGTCACTGGTTGAAGAGATCAGGGTGAGAGGCAACGAATGCAAATACAACCATAGACTCACTGACAGAAAGGGGGCCGAGTCGCCAACTTTTTCATGGACATCCTACCAGTTGCATAATCATGATTCAAGTAAACAGTTGCATGAACAGGATGAAGAAAAACTTAGTAATTATGAAATGGAAATGAAACCCCTACAACGCATGGATTCCTATGTGCAAGACACATATTCAGAACAACACTACAGTAAACTCAGCTCCAGAAACATGATGGAAGATTACCATCCAGATTTCCTTAGCTATGGAGTACAGAGGCTAAAGCCCACAATGCAAAATAAAGAGAACTTTATACTTATGTCCCCCTCTGAGCCCAATGTACAGAGGTTGGAGAACCTGAGAATGAATGTAAAGCTGGAGCCTCGATCAAGGCATGACATTAGTACATCACCAAACTCACAGTCAGTAAATATATCTCAGTCTGATGAAGAAACAATGGTTCAATATAAATCTAATTCAGTAAGTAACTTGCCAACTTATCAATGTGTAATAGAAATATTATTTTTTCCACTGCTGACGTTTCCTGGCCAGAGCACAAAAGCAGCTCCTGTCTATTTCAATAACTACCAATGGTGTAACTGTGCTTCTGACTCTCAAAGATCTCAGTATCCATTTAAACAGCACTGCCTCCCCTCACTTTAGAAAGCACCACAAGGTAAAGATGACATTACAACTCATGCTGCCAATTTTGTTTGAAGATCATGGTTCTTCAGAGTTATTCTAAGTTCAGCCGGCATATGGAAAATAAAATTCTACCAGTCATTTTAATGTCATAGAAATCAGTAGATTTAAATGTAGATTTCTTTTGAGATTAGTTGAGTTTAGTTTAGAGATACAGCGCAGAAACAGGCCCTTTGACCCACCGAATCAGCACCGACCAGCGATCCCCGCACATTAACACTATCTCACACACACACTAGGGATCAATTTCCATTTATACCAAGCCAATTAACCTACAAACCTGTACGTGTTTGGAGTGTGGGAGGAAACCGAAGATCTCAGAGAAAACCCACGCAGGTCACAGGGAGAACGTACAAATTCCGTACAAACAGCACCCATTGTCAGGATTGAACCCAGGTCTCTGGCACTGTAAGGCAGTAGCTCTATCGCCGAGATCCTTATTGTTATCATTTGTTGCACAACACCACATTGTCATCAACAAACAGCAATAATGCACTAAATGTGTTTACCTTCCATCGGTCAGGCACAATAATTATACAATTAAATAAGTAACCCATTGTCTGCAAAAAAATCCAGATTTGCTGCAATATTCAGACCAAATTCAGTACAATATTGAATGAACATGTCAAAATTGCTAAGTATATTACATTTGGATTGTTTATTTCTCTTGCTAATTTAAGAACATCCAGAGGATATGAGGATAAGGCAGCAAAGCTAGGGATCCGCCATGATCTGATTGAAGGGCAGAGAGGATTCACAGGGTCATGGGGTCACTCCTGTTACTGCTTTCAATTTATCAAATCTAAAGAGGAAAAGGAATTGCTGCTAATAAATTGTCACACATCTCTGGATAGTAATAATAATGGGAAATGTTTCTTTGCAAGTCATAAATAAGAATATTTAAGGACAGCCTCAACCATAATTAATTAAGTAAACAATTAATTTAATACAGAAACACAGGGACAGCTGGAAGACATACAGCTCCTCACGACCATTTTGCTATTCAGTGGGATTTACACTCAACTGTATTTTGAGTCTTTGCTTCATTTCTCATGTACACTTTACAAAAATCTACCAACATTACGGCGGCATGTTGGCGCAGCAGTAGAGTTGCTGCCGTACAGCGCCAGAGACCTGGGTTCGATCCCGACTACAGGTGCTTGTCTGTATGGAGTTTGTACGTTCTCCCCGTGACCGTGTGGGTTTTCTCTGGATGCTCCGGTTTCCAACCACACTCCAAAGATGTACAGGTTTGTAGGTTTACGAAGGAACTGCAGATGCTGGAAAATCGAAGGTAGACAAAATTGCTGAAGAAACTCAGCGGGTGAGGATGAGCAGACCCGAAACATTGCCTATTTCCTTCGCTCCATAGATGCTGCCTCACCTGCTGCGTTTCTCCAGCATTTTTGTCTAGGTTAATTTTGTAGGTTAATTGGTTTCGGTAAATATTCTAAAATTGTCTCTAGTGTGTATAGGATAGTGTTGGTGTACAGGGATCGCTGGTCGGCGCGGACTCGGTGAGCCGAAGGACCTGTTTCCGTGCTGTATCTCTAAACTAAACTAAACTTTCAAATAGCTCAAATAAGAAAATGAACTGATCACAGAAGGATCTGTAGTCCCAGTAAATGGTTTACCAGTGAGACAAGTTGTAATGTAGTTGTAACATAGACAAAATATATTTTATTAACATAACAAGAATACTGCCATGGCAATTTATGTTGTAATATGTCCAATTTGTTTTATATCCAAGTCACTTTTCCTTTCCTAAGAATCTTACTCTGCTTTCTTCCAAAAACCTAATCAGCAGAGGATAAGAAACTTGATCAATACATATTCATAGAGTCCTAGAATAAGCTCATTGGTGCCACATATCTGTGCAAGCTGTTAAAGTCAGCTGTTCAATTTACTCCTCAGTGTCATTTATGTGGCGACTCTTTGCATACCTTGGGCATGTTGGCTTTAAATGATTTATGTACAGAAACACATCTACCCAGTCTCTCGCCATGTAATAAACACTTCACCTTTCTCTTGTGTGCACCATAGTGGATGACAACCTCTAATTGTTCATCATTACACTCCACCTGTCTTCATCTCACCTCTCAATTACCTTGGGTATGCAAAACAAAGAATTTCACTGTGACTCGTCACATTCATTCATTCATTCATTCATCCTCCCAGTTGTATCATTGCAATTGTGTAAATTGGTCAAGCACATAATCAGTGACCTTTTGAAATTTCCACTTGAGTCTATTTCTTCTACCCCTTTTAGAAGAACGTTCCAGATTTTTAACAACCCTCTGGCTGCACAGAATTTATTTTAATTTATCTAATATTTAGTAATTGTTTTCAGTTTATGAATCCTTCCAACCAAGTACATTCAATCTATGATTTATAATGACTCGCCACCAGCAGCTGAAATAGACCCCCCCTGGTGGCTTAATCAAAGCCCCTCCAAATTGTGAATATTTTCCTTTAGGCTCCCTTTAACTTTCTCTTCTCCGGGAGAACATTCCCATCTTTTCCAATCATAGAATTGAACTCTCTTATCTCTGGAAGCTTTCCACGTGACCTCTCTACATAACCTGTCTAATTATTTTGCATAATTTTGCAGTTAAAACCTAGCTGGTGATTTGAAAAGGTTTGCCATTAATATCTCGTCCCCATATTCAATAATACAAATAACAAAGCCAAGTATGTTTTCTTAATTGCTTCATCAACTTGCTGTGCCATCTCCAGGAATTTAGAAAAAAGCTCCCCAAATTAGTTTAGTTTAGAGACAGCGCCAAAACAGGCCCTTCGGCCCACTGAGTCCTCACCGACCAGCGATCCCCGCACATTAACACTACCCTACACGCACTAGGGACAATTTACGTTTATACCAAGCCAATTAACCTACAAACCTGTACGTCTTTGGAGTGTGAGAGGACAGAAGATTTCTGAGAAAACCCACGCAGGTCACGGGGAGAACGTACAAACTCCGTACAGACAGCACCCATAGTCAGGATTGAACCTGGGTCTCTGGCACTGTAAGGCAGTCGCTCTATTGCCGAGCCACCGTGCATGCACATCAAAGTAGTACCAGTTAGATTACACTGCCAGGAGGTTACCCATTTCATTCCATGGCCGTGCAAAGTTTGATAATATCTTGTTCACTTGTTCTACAGGACGTTCACTTTACTATGTTGCAAAGTTTTGTATCATTGAGATACCCAGATCCACATCAGTTGTATATATAACAGGATTATTTAACGACTCTTCATGGCCCTTATTGAATTTATTAATTCCACCTTAAACCTATTGCAACAGGCATAGGCTGAAACAGACCTTTGGCTTTGGCACACGTCCTATATATTTCATCCCGCTCAAGGTATAAACATTGTCTTTACTGCAATAAAGAAGTGTACTTCCCTGTTGTTGGAGGATTGCATAAGATTATATAACTGTGGCATTTTAATTCCCATGAGAAGGCAGGTAAAACATTTTGGCAATAAGTTTCTACAATCACAACAATAGAAATAAAAACTGGGAGATGTAAATCAGACCGTGACTTTTATTGCGTGCACTTAACACAACTATGTCAAATTAATCCCTATACCTCCAATAAAAATACAATGGACTGAAGTTTCTTATCTATGGGGCAGTACGGTGGCGCAGCAGTAGTGTTGCCAGCACCAGAGACCCTGGTTCAATCATGACTACGGGTGCTGTCTGTACACAGTTTTACGTTCTCCCTGTGACCGCATGGGCTTTCTCCACATTCCAAAGACTTGCAGCTTCGGTAAAAGTGTAAATTGTCCCTAGTGTGTAGGATCGTGCTAGTGAACGGGGTGATTGCTGGTCGGCGTGGACTCGGTGAGCCGAAGGGCCTGTTTCCACACTATATCTTTTATATAAAAAGAACATTTGACCAATGCAATTGAGAGGTCCACCTGTAGAGAGAGTTATTAATTTTGCTTGAGTTGAAGTGTAAAGCAGTGAAGATAAAACATGGAATAAAGTACAATATAACAAATTGCATAAGCTAACTAAATCTAATTCTGATGGTGTACTGCTAATGCCATTGTGCAGAGTAAGTAATGAAATATGCCTGATAAGAAAAATAATATTACAGTTGCTGGGAACATACTTTTATTAAATTGATAGGTGTAATCAATTTATAGTAATCAACTGTTCACATCCTGTAATGGATACATCACTTATTCATGTTAAGCACCAAGGAATCAAGGAGGTATGTCTAATTATTAAGCCAATTCACATCCAAGCATCAATATATTGCAAGGTTTTTTCTGCCCCAATGTAGTTCATTTTCAGAAGCACAACAACCTCCAATCTGCTGAGCCATGAAATACAGGCATGTCATTGGCTTTCTGGGTAGTTACCTAGCAACAGCTTATACCTTAAAGGCTCACCGGATTTCATTTGAAGTACCAGAAATGAACGGTGCTACCTGCAACTAAATAACACTACTTTGTATAGAAAATATTAATACACACTAATAACAAAATCATTTTTCAAGAGTATATACGTATCCAGCAAGCACCCTTTTCATAGTATGTTCAAAGGCTGATGAAAGTGGCCCATTTAATCCAGGCTCAGATTCAATACTTGGCATTATGTGCTTAATCTAAGTTCCTGTAGGACATTATAAATTATCTTTGGATTGTGCCTGCATAAAGCAAACAGCTTTTAATCTCTAATACAGTGGAGCATGATATGCATAACTGTTTTGTTGTCATTGTAAAATGCAAGATTTGATTAAAAACAGAATTCACATTTTGGTCAGATAGGATTTCATATACAGTATTAGTCAGGTCAAGGGAGGGAAACAAAGGCTCGTTACACTACAGATAGTGTAATTTGAAGATTCATATGCTCAGAAATATTAAATTGAAACATTTATCATCATCTAAAATATAATGCACGATAAACATTGGTTACTATTGTTAATTTCTCATGTAGATATTAATATTCTTCTACAATTGCATATTAATCCATCGTGCAGAAATCATTAAACATTCCTTATCCTCTCATTAAATTATTTTTCTTTTCAGTTTTAAATTCTTTCTCTCCCATCATCCTGCAAGGTTTGACAATGGCCGTTTCTGGGGCTTCACACATACAAGTCATGGAAACACACTAAATGTTGAAAAAGACATGGAAATATTTCTTGATTTTTTTTCCCCTGAAGAGAGCTTCTTAGTTTGCTACCTCGAGTCAAATAACATCATAGACTTTACAATATACATCATGGTGCATGGAAGATAGACACAACATGCTGGAGTAACTCAGTGGGACAGCCAGATGCTGCCTCTCCTGGTGAGTTACATCCAGCAATTTTTGTCTATCTTCGGTGTAAACCAGCATGTTCAGTTCCTTCCTACACACATGTTGCATCAATCCACTTAGGTAGTCATAAAATAATTCATGGAAAATGTGCTTTACATTCCTTCATAACGCTTAAAGATACACATAAACAAATTGAGTTATACAAAGCATAAATTGTAGAAACAAGGAATTGCAGATGCTGGTTTTAAAAAAAGATACAAAGTGCTGGAGTAACCGAGAGGGTCAGGCAGCATCTCTGGAAAACATGGATGGGTGATATTTTGGCCCAGGATCTTTCTTCAGACTGATTGTGGTAGTGGGAGGAAGAGAGGACGGGCAGGACAAAGCCTGGCAAGTGATAGGTGGATACAGGTCAGCATATAGTAGATGGTTCATCAAAAGCCAAGGATGGAAAGACTAAAGATGTGAGATGAGGACAAAAGTGTTACGAACAGTGAAACCAGAGGAAGGAATGTAGGTGGGAGGAGTGAGGTGAGGAGAAACGAGCGCATGACCAGGTGGGCAACATGAAGGAGAGTTGGGGGAGGGAATGAGTGGAATTGTGGTTCTGGTACGTTACCTAAAATTGGAGAATTCAATGTTCATACCATTGGGTTTTAAGCTACCTAAATAACTTGCGATGGCATGGTGTAAATATCCTGTCCTGTCTTTGTTGGCTTTATTCATTCTCCCTGTCATTTTATGGGATCCCCCCCATATCCCAAACAACTGCTGATTGGTAGGTTACAGCCATTGTAAGTTGTATAGATATGTTGAAGAATCTTGAGAGAGTTGATGGGTTTCTGTTACAGTAAATGGTTCTACGAGTAGCTATCAGAGGCGTTATGAAATCATACAAGGTGCAAATGAGCATATTTTTATTTCTCAAGGCCATTGTAATTATATTTGATGGAGTGGGAGTGAGCCACCTCCTGGAAGCATTAGAATCAGGTTGTAGATATTATTCCCACAGAACTATTCTGCAAGGATTTCCAGGATTTTCATTCAGCTATGATAAAGAATTGGTAATATATTTAATATATTTCAAGTCATTATAAAGTAATTTGGAACTTACAATTGGCAGCAGCCTAGTCCTGCTGTCCTTCACTTGGCACTGGACAACATGGTACTGGGAAATGTAGTGAAGAAATGTTAGTAAGTTGCTACAGGTTACCTTATGCTGGTGGTGGTCGAAGTAACGTGTGTTTATCAAGGATCAGTCGTCTATCCTGCATAATGCTAGGATATCTGACTGTTGTAGGACCTGCACTTATCCGGTCATGCAATGTGTATTCCAGCAGTCCCTGTGTGCCTCATAGATTGCAGAAAGAAGATAACATTAAATAAGGTCTCTGTCCTTGTAGACAAGGCACAGTTGATGCACTCATGTTTCTGGTCTTTGCTGACCCAAAGAATGTTGAGATTTGAATTCTCCCCAGATTCTGCCACTGTGATTCTATCAGCATGTGTCTATCAGCAAATATCCAGGGAATCTGCTTTGACTTTCTATCGTTAGAGACCACCTTCACCTAACATTTATGAGTCACATATGCTACTTGTCCTTATTAGTTGATGTTTGAAGGTTGTCTTGTTATATGTGAACACAGACTAAACCTTAATAACTCAAAAAAAATATTTGCTGTTGTACACTGGAGCAACAAATCACAAAGTGAAAAATTGTAATGATCCGTGATCAATAATTATATTCTAGCTTGAATTTTTGGCTGGAATTTCAAAATGTTAGTTGGCTAAGAGGTATTCATATTTTTCACTAAAAACAAAACATCATAATTCCCAGTATTGTAGACACTTTTGCCATTTATGAAATAATTTTGGTAAGCACTCACCAACCCAAGTATGCTTTCAAGATACTTCTTGATAAGGAAGGGAGAGTGAAGTTTCTTCCAGCAAATGGATAGGTTTTCTTCACAATTTTTAGGTCGTGATTTCTTCATAATTAATGATCCAGGCATAGGATCACATGGCCAGGAGACTTGACACAACAAAATATTATGAAATCACTTTAATTATGTAAGATATTATGAATTATATTAACACATTTTACATTATTTTCAACTGTCCTTTGCTTTGTTTTCATGTAAATACTTTTGTTTAAATGGTGACTATTATGAACAAAATGTTGAGCTCAAGTCTATGTGTACAGACAAATTCCATCTTTTGGAAATGTTAACTTAATTATGGGATAACAGATGAAGATGAACTATTTAGGAAATTATGATTCATAATAATTAACATCTTTAAATAATAATTTAGATACATTTCCTTTAAAAAAAAAAAAGAGAAAATATGTCAGGTATGTATTTGTGAGATTTGCTGTGGGCACATAATATTAATGACTTGTAAATCTTGTCTCTTTTTTCTTTTAGGGCTCCAATCCCATTCTGGTTGCTATGGTGATTTTGCTAAACATTGGTGTCGCCATTTTGTTTATCCACTTTTTTATTTGAATGCCTATTTGTCAATGAACTGTGTAAAAGAAAACTGATGTACTTCAATATGAAAAAGTCTGAGAACGTGGTCAAGTTCTTCACATTTTGCCTTTCCTAGATATCAATACTGGATTTTAGTCAAAGTTAATGGCATAAATAAAATAGCTCTGTGGCATGACAGAATGGTAAAATATGCTTCCCCATCACTTCAATGATTTAATATGCATTGTTTGAAGAGAAGAACTGTAGACAACCTAGACAGAAGGTAACATTATCTTAGTTTTGGCATCAAGAAATGAAAAGACCATTTGGTTATCCATGAGGATTTACTCTGAATGTACTCACGATGCTGTAGTTTACTGTATTTTTCGTTGGTCTACTCAAGTCAATTTTCAAAACTATAATGTTCTATTGTTTATTGTTGTGGATACATTCATAATATTTTGATTAAAATGAGCTGAAGACAGTAATTATACCATATTAATCAACTCATTAGGTTCTATTACAAGCCTATACAATTATTTTATATTTTTTAATCAGTTCTTTTTTTTTAGAAAAGAAGACTCCTGTACTTGAAAGGTGAGAGAGGATGTATTCATTTTTTGATTAACAGTAGTATTACTGCACCAAAACAAAAATCAGAATCTGCAAATGGCTGTTTAGTTCTTTCCAAGGATGTGAAAGAAGAAATGTTCATGATTCAAATGAAACCTTTTCTATAATTCTATTTTGTAATAGTCAATATTTTAAATTTTAATGGAAATAATTTTCCTGACATGAAAATGTACACATCTTGAAAGTCACATAAAAACAATTCAGCACTTAAGGAGTTAATTCTGAGTTCAAGAATTTGTGCCTTTTGCATCTGATTTTTAACAGATATATTTTCTCAATTGTTTTTCATGGTCCTTCAATATGGGACTGCTTCCAAAGCTGTAACTGACATGAAATGTTGAAAAGATTTTAAAAAAAACACTTGTAAATAGAAGGCAAGCTGTGGAATTAAGAAGATCTGACTTTGACTTTGAGATAGAGATTTGATAATTAAGGAATTTAATGTTGGTAGTCTAACAAAAAAGGAAATTACTATAAATATGCATCTTTAATGGATATCAATCCTATTAAAATTCCAATAAATAGTACCATCTCCCCCAGCTAGTTATCAAATATTGACATCAGTCCACATTAAGGATTTATAAATTATTAACAATTAGGTATTATTTTGAACCTAATAATAATAATTTACAAAGACATGAGCATTGTAATTAATTGTTCAAACAACAATAGTTCCTAAATCTTGTCAATAGCTTAAGCCTAGACATGATAGAGATGATAAAACTATCTTGTTAAGAGAAATCCAGCTGCATCTCCATGCCTTCATCTCCATACAGTATGTCATCTGTCCAGAAGCAACCCATTTTAATGCCTGAAACTGTCACAGAAATGAACAGATTTTACAATTGACTACAATTAAAATTTCAGCTGTGAACACAATGAGGGGAACAAGTCATTAGAACAAGAAAGGACTTCCCCTTGAATACCACTTGTAAAGTCTTGTGAAGATCCGGAAATGCTTTTGGAGTGTGTTGACTGGTGTAAAGCATGCAAACACAACAGCCATTAGCACATAAATAGCAATAAGATAAATTACGGACTAATTTATCTTATTTGGAAGATAAATGGTGGCCAGGAAAGCAGAAGTGTACCCATGATCCTTTCCAAATGATCCCATGAAATTTCTTATGTGCACCAATGTAAACAAAGGCCTGCCTAACATGGCACCCAAAAGCAACAACTACAAAATTACAGCACTTCTTCACTGAAGTGCCGGCACTGTTTATGTGCTCATTTTTGTTTTGAATCCCTCCAAATTTAAAGCTAACACTCACAAGGAACTAAATAAAATGTTATTTTTTCATAGTCTCTTGATATTTAAGATGCATGCCTTTGCATGGCCCTTGGTTCATATGTGGCAACCAAATATTTTGAGATAACTAATAAGCAAATAAGGATTTAGATGAAATTCATTATCAAAAAGGACTTTTATTTGTATGGACATACTATCCTACTAAACTGCCAGAGTGAGGACCACCGTAAATTGGAGGAGCAGCATCTCATATTTCACTTGGGCAGTTTGCACCCCAGCGGTATGAACATTGACTTCTCTAATTTCAGGTAGTCCCTGCTTTCTCCTCCCCTTCCCAGCTCTCCCTCAGCCCACTGTCTCCGCCTCTTCCTTTCTTCTTCCCGCACCCCCACCCTCACATCAGTGTGAAGAAGGGTCTCGGCCCCAAATGTTGCCTATTTCCTGCGCTCCATAGATGCTGCCTCATCCGCTGAGTTTCTCCAGCATTTTTGTCTACCTACTAAACTGCCCGGTCATTTATTGACACAAAACTAGGCATGGCAGAATTTTTATATACTTCACAAATAAGTAAAATGCATAATTTTTTCGATGCAAATCTTGCTTGATTAAGCCTATTCTGTTCATTTGGTAGTCATTTTACATCCATGGCAAATAGAACAATACAAATATGATTTCCTTAGATCACTTGCCCCATTTTAAAAGGCTTCTCTAACAACTATTTTATTAATGAATCCTAATTATCACCATTGGGAATAGCTTATAAGTGTGATGTGAAATTGATATTTTTACAAATTTACTAATAAAAAATAACAATCTGGCAACCTTACAAATCTTGTCAACATTTTCCAAATGCACTTCCCCATGCAAATATGTTTAATCAATAGAAACTATACTATTAGCAACGCCAGAGCCATTTTAAGTTGTCCCTGTCCAAAGAATTCTATTCTCCAAGCTGGGTGGCCACTTCATTTCACATTGATAGCATTTCTCAGCAAAAATACAGGGCTAGCATCTTACAATCGCACACAGAAGCACTTACAAGTGAAACAAAGCTTAGAAAACTTGACATGTAATATTGTGGTAAAATTGATGTAGGTAAATATACCACCCCATGACTGCAAAGGTGAACTGAAAAGATAAAACAAAATAGAATGTGCCCGTCATTTACAAGTGGTCCTTATGCTACTTGTATTTTTACGATGTCTTCCTGTTTGTAATTACGTGCAATTTACTTAAATCAACAAACATTTAGAGCCAAAATAACAAATTTAAGAACTTCACACAGAAGTAATGTGACACATTTTGTGAAAGATGTGTTCTGCATGCAATGATTCTTGAATCTGGAAAACCCCTTTGAAAGTCCAACGTTGTGTTCAACCAGTTCTTTGATTTAATTTTCTGTTGCATCTGCAAATATCACAGGTTGTGATCTATTATTCAATCCATATAATACTCGCGCTCTAGTCACACACATAAATGTTTCTTCTTTTAAAATCAAGCGATTTTAAATGTAAACCAACATTGATACACAGAAGTCCTTCAATAAATTGACAGAGGTACTGTATAGAGATTTCAATTTAGCTACGTTAAGATGAAAATGCTTGTTTTGTAAATGTTTTATATCATTTTGACACACATATAAGCAAACAACAAATCAGTAATAAAACTTCCTGAACCATATGAGCGATTCTCACTTGCAAAATATTGTAGGTATTCAGTCTGAAGAAGGATCCCGACCTGAAACGCCAGCATAATCAAGGATGAGTCTCACCCCGGTCACTCCCTCTTCTCCCCTCTCCCATTGGGCAAGAGGTACAGAAGTGTGAAAACGCACACCTCCAGATTCAGGGACAGTTTCTTCTCAGCTGTTTTCAGGCAACTGAACCATCCTATCACTGAGTAGAGAGGGGTCCTGACCTACCATCTACCTCATGGGAGAACTTCAGACTATCTTTAATCAGACTTTACTGGACTTTGCCTTGCACTACACATTATTCCCTTTATCCTGTATCTGTACGCTGTGGACGGCTTGATTGTAATCATGTGTAGGCTCTTCGCTGACTGGATAGCACGCAACAAAAATGCCTTTCACTGTACCTCGGTACACGTGCCGATAATAAACTAAACTAAACTAAATGAGTTGCATCATGTCCATTAAATAAATTCATAATATAATGCATGATGTCCCCAATAAATAAAACAAAATATATTGATGCTATTTCAAAATCATTAAAGTAATCTGGAAAATATTGAGCAATAATTTCTTCAGTTGAAATAAACTGATTGAGTGCCAAAATGTTAAAGTATCTGGAGACACAATGAACTACAGATGCTGGTTTACAAAAAAAGTGCTGGAGTGACTCAACGGATCAGGCAGCATCTGTGGAGAATATGGACATGTTTCATTTTGGGTTGGGTCTGAAGAAGGGTAATGACCCAAAATGGCTTCTATCCAAGTCCTCCATGTTTGGATTATTAGGTGCAGTTCTGGACACACCATTATAGGAAGGTTCTGGAGGCTTTGGAAAGGATGCAGATGAGGGTTTCTGGCTGGATTAGGGGGCATGAGCTGCAGGGAACCGATGGACACTTAGATTAATTTACCTGGAACATCAGGGGTGTGGAGAGAGGTGATAGAAATATATAAAATGATGAGAGGCATAGATAGGGTAGACAGAGCCTTTTTCCCACGATGGAAAAATGAAATACTAGAGGACATGGCTTTAAGATAAAAGGGGCAAAGTTTAAAGGAGATGTGCAGGGGAAGTTTTTTTACACGGGGGGTGGTGAGTGCCTGGAACGTGCTCCAGGGGTGGTGGTTGAGGCAGATACAATAGTGGCATTTAAGAAACCTTGGATAGGCACATGGAGGGAATGGATTACATGCAGGCAGATAAGTGTTGGTGTTGTGTTGGGAATGTTTGGAACAGACATTGTGGGCTGAAGGGCCTGTGCATGTGTGCTGTACTGTTCTAAGTCCTCCAGATATGTTGTCTGACCATGCAAAGATATGTGGCTTTGAAAGCAGTGTAGATGAAAAGATAAAATTACAAAGTAGCATTAATAAATCAAGAAAGTGTGTTGAACCATAACATATCATAGAGCCTAATGAAATACTGGTCTTTCTATCTCCCAGCGTATACGTGGATTTCAAAGTAAGAAAATGTGAGGTTGTTTGTTTGGATTGAAAAAGGACAGAACTAGAGATGGTTATTAATTTGAAAAGCGTGAAGTAGTGGAGGGTCAATGAGACATTTGGGTCCATCTATAAAACGTTTATGGGATAGTGCAGAAAATAATCAAAAAGCCGAACAAAATGGTGGTCTTTCTACCCGAAGGGCATATGTGGAAATACTGTACATGTAGAAACCTTGGTCAGACCACACACACAGAATACAGACAGACAACACACACAGAGTACAGAGAGCCGTTATGGTGCATCATCTTAAGAACATTTGTCTTGGTGGAGGTGCCATTGTTATTTGCTAGAATTATTCTCTAACTCCAGGGATAACCAAAGACAAATTGTACAAACCCAAAAGTAGCATTCTCTGAAATGTGGAAGGAATGTGCTGATGCAATTGACAATATCAAGTTATTAAAGGAGGGCAAATTTGATGGAGACAAACTATTTCTGCCAGTTGGGAAACAACGACAAAAGTCTAAAAATTATAACTGGGCCTTAGAGAGCTAAGAAAAAAGGACACAAAGTGCTGGAGTAACACAGCAGCTCAGGCAGCGTCTCTGGAGAACATGGATTGGTGATGTTTCAGATTGGGACCCTTCTTTAGACTTTAGTTACATGGAAACATAGAAACATAGAAAATAGGTGCAGGAGTAGGCCATTCGACCTTTCAATATGATCATGGCTGATCATCCAACTCAGTATCCTGTACCTGCTTTCTCTCCATATCCCCTGATCCCTTTAGCCACAAGAGCCACATCTAACTCCCTCTTAAATATAGCCAATGAACTGGCCTCAACTACATTCTGTGGCAGAGAATTCCAGAGATTCACCACTCTCTGTGTAAAAAATGTTTTTCTCATCTCAGTCCTAAAAGATTTCCCCTTTATCCTTAAACTGTGACCCCTTGTTCTGGACTTCCCCAACATCGGGAACAATCTTCCTGCATCTAGCCTGTCCAACCCCTTAAGAATTTTGTAAGTTTCTATAAGATCCCCCCTCAATCTTCTAAATTCCAGCTAGTACAAGCCGAGTCTATCCAGTCTTTCCTCATATGAAAGTCCTGACATCCCAGGAATCAGTCTAGTGAACCTTCTCTGTACTCCCTCTATGGCAAGAATGTCCTTCCTCAGATTAGGAGACCAAAACTGTACGCAATACTCCAGGTGTGGTCTCACCAAGACCCTGTACAATTGCAGTAGAACCTCCCTGCTTACAGGAGTAAAGTTAGGAAACATTTCTACAAGCAGCGAGGCATAGCTTTTTGGAAATCTTCAATAGATTGCAATTGCTGCGTGGTTAACTGTTTATCTTAAATTTGAATTTGATTGATTATAGCAAAAAGTACAAAGGGATATAAGAAAAAAGCAAAGAATCAGGCAAGACTGCAATCGAACGGCACAGTGGCGCAGCGGTAGAGTTGCTGCCTTACCAGAGCCAGAGACCCTGGTTAGATACTGACTATGGATGTTATCTGTACGGAGTTTGCACGTTCTCCCTGTGACCACGTGGGTTTCCTCCTGGTGCTCCGGTTTCCTCCCACATTCCAAAGACGTGCAAATTAATTGGCTTCTGTAAATTTTCCATGGAATGTAAGATCGAACTAGTCTATGGGGTGATTGTTGGTCGGCGCGGATTCGATGGGCCGAAGAGCCTGTTACCATGCTGTATCTGTAAACTAAACTAAACTTTGAATGGTAGGTTAGATATCAAACTCATAATACTTCAATCCATATCTCTAAGTTAACGTATTCAGCAGTTGCTTTAAAGGTTATTGGCAAATTTAGGGAAATATGTTATTTAATGTTATAACAAGAATGACAACAATTTTGGTACTCTCTGTGACCAGACAACAAACGTCTAAATTGATTGGCAAAATACTCAGAGATTTCACAAGGGAAATCTTTTTTATACAAATTATAATCTGACAAGCAATGCCTGAATAAGCAGTTGATCAGATTCACCTGTTGCTTTCAGTAATAATTTGGATAACTATTTGAAGGTAAAGAACTTACAAGGCTATGGGAAAAGAGTGGGACTGATGAGATTATTTCACAAAGAACTGGTGCTTACTCAATGGGTTGAAGGAGCTTCTTCTGTGCCGTAGCAAGTCTTTGATTCGTTGTGGCACCTTAAATGTTCAACTCCTTCTCAAAATATTGAACATTGGAACACAATTTTATAAATTGACCTGGTATAAGGAGATATAAGGGTAGATGATTAATAGTTTGGAACAGGGAGATAGGTTTTAAGAATACCAATGGAGTGTTTAAGAGACTGAGCTCTAGATTTCAGGTTGAAACCTCAATGGTGCTTTTATTTGTGACAACACAAACGCCAAGTGAAATTATTTTCTTACATTCAGTCCAGTAAAGTAAGACCTAAGCACATCCCCGATTGGCAAACTGTACAGAAGTAATCCATTGAGCCCACATGCAAGACTCGCCAGGTCTCAGCACCACTTTCAAACTCCAATCCGTGCTCCAGTTCTTATGAGCAGTGCCCGATCCAGGCATGCCCGAGGCTGTGGACATGACTACCTGCGATAATGCAATTAAGTTCCGGGATAACCAAGAAGCAAAATCAGAGAACAAGGGCTGTGGTGGAGGAGATTCCAGAGATTTGGAATGGATGAGACCATGGAAGGATGTGAGGACAAGGCCAAAATGTTTTAAAAAAATTATTATGTGACAAAAAATCATTTTTAGTTTGCAAGAATTTTAGGAAGTCTAACCAAGGCAGGACCTTCACAGAAAATGTCAGGGCCCTGGAGCATATAGTAGAGCAGAGGGTTCTAGGAGTGCAGGTACACAGTTCCTTGAAAGTGGTGTCACAGGTTGTTAAGGTGGTCAGGAAGGCTTACGCTACATTGGCCTTCATCAGTCAGGGTATTGAGTATAGAGGTTGTGTTTCTATGTTAGAGCTGTGCAGGTGCTGCTGAGAGCATAGTTGGAGTATTGTGTTCAGTTTTGGTCACCCTTCTATAGGAAAGATGTTGTTAAGCAGGAAAGAGTGCAGAAAACATTTACGAGGATGTTGCCAGGACTTCAGGGCCTGAGCTACAGGGAGCGTTTGGGCAGGCTAGGATTATATTCCTTGGAGCATAGGAGGATGAGAGATGATCTTATAGAGGTGTATAAGATCATGAGAGGAACTATAGGGTAGATCCACAGTCTTTTACCCAGGGGAATCATAAACCAGAGGACATCGAGAGCAGAAAGATTTAATGGGAATCTGAGGGGCAACATTTTCACACAGAGGGTGGTGGGTGTATGGAATGAGCTGCCAGAGGGAGCTTGTTGAGGCAGAAACTACCACATTTAAAATACATTTGCACAGGTACAGGGATAGGAAAGGTTTAAAGGGAAGATAGACACAAATTGCTGGAGTAACTCAGCAGGACAGGCAGCATCTCTGGAGAGAAGGAATGGGTGACGTTTTAGGTCAAGACTTCTCTCCAGAAATGCTGCCTGTCCCGCTGAGTTACTCCAGCAATTTGTGTCTATCTTCGGTTTAAACCAGCATCTGCAGTGCCTTCCTAGATAAGGTTTAGAGGGATCTGGGCCAAACATGGGCAGGTCGGACTAGTATAGTTGGGCAGGGGCAAACTGGGCCAAAGGGAGTGTTTCTGTTCTGTATGACTCTATGACTCTCTAAGTACTGGAACAGTTAGTGAAGAGGATATAATCCAGGCATCAGAGTGGTGCTCCAGTTTACAGAGAGTACATTGACAATACAGTCAATAAATATCATTTTATAGACAACATACCACATTTCAAACATTCACACAAATCAGTAATCGCTCTGTGAATTGTGCTTTTGCCTAGACATGTCTACCTAGATTGGTTTGATTAGGACATTTTTGAGCAATATGTGTTCCAAATGCATGAAACGTGTGCAAGAACTGGACCACAGGTTGGGCAATCATACTATAAAGATATACATCTGTATATTTGAGACTGAACAGTTCAAAGATAAGTACATAACATCACTGGAATCCTGTAGCAATAATTTAAAATTAATCTCTTTGGTCCTTTAACTCAAGAATTTCTTCTTAATCAGTGCTTCATCCCAAGCTCTTGTATCACCAGAAATTTTTATTTTAAACTGCCCGTAATAAAAGTCCAACAAAATCTAGAGATTTCCAAAATATTAGTGCAGTATGAAGTTGGAGAGGGAACAGGTAACTAATGGATGCAGCTTCAAATTAATAAGCAATAAAGGATTGTATGCGAATAAATATACTTAAAATATATTCTACCCACAACATCTAGTTCTGGTGCTTTAAGACTTTGTTCATACCTTCATTCAACTTTAGGATTTTAAAGTCCGTTGATTTTATCCAAAAATCAAGGTTTTGCATAGTGAACTACAGAGAAAATATTTCTTCATGTCCTCTGCCATTTACAAAGTAGAAAACGTTTCTTTCAGGTCAATTCACTATTTTTATTCCATACCCTGTTGATTGGAGATTTTAATTTAAATAAAACCTTGTCGCAAAGACTACAACTCACTTGGAAGCAAAATAAGCTGATTTTCCCTGAGATTTCCACCTAACTAAATGGCAAAATACTTCAATCAGGGTTTCAGATTAACCTTCTATGCCAATGCATCAGAGCTTTGAGAAAAGCACAATTATTTAATAACCGTTTGTGCAACCTTAGCAGAGAAAATGCATACTAAACAATGATTGCATTTCGAGGCTCTATGCTGACTAAGCACTAACGTGTGCTAAGTACACATCGAAAAGGCAAATGTAAGCAGTTTCAAAATGCATTTTTAAATACTTGCTACACTGTGGCTGAATAGTTCAAAGATAAGTACATAGATTTAACATCACTCGTATCCTGTAGCAATACTTTGAAATGAATCTTCTTTGTCCTGTAACTCAAGACTAAATGAGTCATCCACGAAATGTCTTCTTAATCAGTACTTCATCCCAAGCTCTAGGGTCACCACAAACTATTTATTTTTACTTCCCATAATAAAGGTCCAATAAAAAAGAATGATGATATGGAATGAGTTCCTCAAAAAAGGGAAGCATTCTTAAGCGTTCTAACTGTGGTTTTAGTTTAATGTTTAGGGACACAGTGTGATTACCGGCCCTTCGTGTCCGCGCCAACCAGGGATCCCCGTACACAACCACTATCCTGCACATGAGGGACAATTCACAGAGGCCAATAAACCTACAAACCTGCACGTGTTAGGAGTGTTGGGGGGAACCGGAGCACCCAGAGAAAACCCACACAGTCACGGGGAGAACATACAAACTCTGTACAGATAGTACCTGTAGTCAGGATAGAACCCGGGTCTCTGGCACCTGAAGGCAGCATCTCTACCGCTGCGCCACTGTGCTGCTGTCACCGTACATGATTGAAATTTTGGATTTGCAGTTATGTAATAGACAAAGGATATTAAACCTGCAGGTGAGGAATTTCTTTCTCTACCTAATTCCGTGAAAACAATATTGTTAGTATTTCTGGAAAATATAATTCAGTGACTGATTTTCAAGTTGTATTAATGCCTTGCACAGCATTGTATTTTCCCCTAAAGCATAAGACCAAATGTATTATCTTTCTTTTTTAAATTGCTGATGATTATGTTCCTTAAGATTAAAATTTAAACAAATGAATACTGTTTGCTTACATCCAAGCTTAACAATTTCATTTGAAACCCTATCGTAATAGAGAGGAATTCTGAACTTTGTTTAATTGAAATAGTAAAGTTTTGCTTGAGTCATTAGAACCCCTGTGATGGTGATCGCGACTAAATAAGACTCATAATAATCGTGTGAGCTCAAAGAAGGATATCCCATCGGGCATCTTCCCAGATACCATTACAATAAGTGCCTCAATTTTGAAGGGAGTATCTCAGATTGATTTAAGCATAGAGATAATATATCAAACTCAGCCGGTCAGGGGGGCAAATGTGGAGGGAAATGCACAGTCAGCCTTTTGGGTCCAGATGAAGGGTCCTGACCTAAAATGAAGGCTGTCTATTTTTCTCCACAGATGCTGCCTGATCCAGTGAGTTCCTCCAGCAGATTGTTTGCTGCTCCATATTTTCGTATTTGTAGTTTCTCGTGTCTCGATAATATACTGGGTGTTTTTGCACAGTCTCGTCATGGCACCAGAGACCCAGGTTCGATCCTGACTTCTCTCTGTGACCGTATGGGTTTTCTTTGAGTGGTCCTGTTTCCTCCCACTTTCCTAAGTCGTGCAGGTTTGTAGGCTAATTGGCTTCTGTAAATTGCCTCTAGTGTGTAGGACATATGTACTGTAATGTACGGGTGATTGATGATTGGTGTGGACTCAGTGGGCTGCAGGGCCCGTTTCCATGGTGTATCTCTAAACTAAACAAATAACTTTGAGAAAGCCTGGAAAATCATGACTGTATAATACAATTTTTAGAATGTACTTTAGAGATACCCTTTTGTCCCAAGTCAACCCACTGAAGACAACAGACACAGATAAATTTAATTCAAAGGTGCACAGTGGCGCAGTGGTAGAGTTGCTGCCTTACAGCACCAGAGACCCACGTTTGATACTGACTACAGGTGCAGTCTATACAGAGTTTGTACATTCTCCCTGTGACCGCGTGGGCTTTCTCCGGGTGTTCCAGTTACTTCCTACACTCCAAAGACATACAGGTTTGTAGGTTAATTGGCTTTGGTAAAATCATAAATTGTCTCTAGTGTGTAGGATAGTGCTAGTGTACGGGATGATCGCTGGTCGGCACAGACATGGTGGGCCGATGGGCCTGTTTCCGCGCTGTATCTCTAAAGTCTAGTTTGAAGTCTACCAGAGAAATGGATCTTGAAATTTCCCCTTCTTTGTTCCCCAGCTTCCAATTACTGCCTCATTTAAGTTTAGGAAAACACGGAATGGGAATTACAGGCACAGACTCGCAGCCCACCAAAAAGGGCTATGGGTGGATACAACATTTAACATTTTTGTTCCAGTAAAAAACTGAAATTATATCTGGATATAACAATTCAGAATTCCAAGGTACTAAAATCGAGATCTTGTTCTTCCTATGAATCACATCTAAAGCTCCAGAGAAATCAATAAAAATTGAAACTTCTGTTTAATACATTCAATAATCATTCTTGGAGGCACTATACACTCAATTGTATTTCATCTAAACTACATGGAAAGGTTTAATGAAGAAGTACAATATAATGATGTAGTCTGGCACTTCTGCTGTAACTGGCAATGTGATCTTACATTTGTAAAATCAAATATCTTGATTAAAGACATTGTTGAGGCCAGAAGCAGATCAACAACAACATTTGTATTTATATAGCATCTTTAACATAGAACAAAATAACATGGTGCTTCATAGGAGCAAAATCAACTACTCTTTGATAACTGGACTTTTGTCAAGGTGCATGGATCATCCACAACTTATTCATTAAAACCAAGGGCCACTTGGAGACTATTCCATCAATTCTCCACCTTTCTATGCATTTTGTGGGCGTTTTCACTTGGCAGATGACAACCTGATAAAAAATATATAGCCAGAGAGCATCTGACTGACTTTGTGGGCGAGTCGAGAGAATTACCTAAGTATCAGCACTCCTTTTTTCAATATTATTGTTTCAGATCTAGGACTGGCAGCCATTGATGCAAAGCGAGCAATTTATTAATTCTATACAACTATTCCAACTACAAGAGTGCCTTCAAATGACCAAACTGCAGTCATAGAGAAGTCCGGAGCTGATGGAGGCCATGATCTTTTGAATGAAGAATATAACAAAAAGACTTTGGCTGAAAAAAATTGAAATCTTGGAATATAGATAATACACACACGTTTTCATTTTTAGTAAAAAGTATCGACTATTATTATGACCCTGTGCGTTTCTTTGCATGTGTCATCAATGTAACAGATTATCTACAAAGGTTAAATGCAACAAGCTTTTAAACTACTAAAAACATCTACTTTACAAATATTGTGCTGGGGGCTTTGATGAAGTACATCGTCTGTAATCTAGCCAATTAATGTACAGTCTGCATGTTTCAGTTCTGCACAGAGCTTGGCAAGCTATTGCAACAACATTGTACACATCGGCCTGTCAGAAGATATTGCTTTCATCTGGTTTGGTTAGAATTCAACTGCTAACTGTAGTAAATCATTGAACAGTACAGAAATGTTATTTGTCTGATTAATTATATTGGCAATCAGAGACCAGTGATAGTTTATTATCAATATCAAAAAATGTAAAGTGCAAATTCATTTGGTTTGGTAATTCCAATCCCTGATGAATTAATGCAGGGTTTCCATAGATTATAATTAATAAAATAATTCTCTGAATATTTAATACTCTGATATGAGTTCTTCCATAATTTTTTTTAAAGTTATATTTGTCCCCAAACTTCCTTTAAACATTTTGTATTTGATGGTCATAATTATTTTATCACTGATTTCTAATTCAGCCCAATTCATGTCTATGGTTTGTAAACTATGATTTGTGAAATTTCTCTGGAAAGAATTGATGCTTCAGTTTATAAATTATGATTTCAGGACATCATGAATTTCAAATATACAATTCTGTTTCTGTATGGTTTCCAATATCCAATGTACAACTACAGTTTCTGTATTATTTTAAACTTTGTTGAAAATTGCATGACAGAAATTCCTGCAGTTGATAACATGCAACCAAGAATTTTGTTCAAATATTACAAGTTGCCTCAGACAGCACAAAAATGCCTATTAACATAAAAAAGTTGTTGCCTTTTGTGACTCAAAGTAGAGTTCAATGGTATGAATTTGTCAGTCTTTTTCAACAAAAAAAAATGTTTTATTTTGCATGTAAGCAGATGTTTACTCTGATAATGTGTGAAGATTTTATGCTTTAAAAGGGAATGTTGACAACTTATATTCTTCATGATTTAATTTTAAAGAAATAGTTCGAAGTTTCATCAGGTCTTTGTCTTTTGTTTCATATTTATTTCACCATCTGTTTTCCCTCAGAAATAACTAAGAATGCCTTGCTTTACAAATGTTGCGAATGGTTAAATCTAAAACATTGTGACTCAATTAAATCCCTTCAGTAACCTATTGAGGTGATGCAAATATTGTTTTTATATTTATAACATTTGATATCAATGAATATGCTTTCAAAGCACCCTTGTTCAATGTGTTGATAGTCCTTTGGGATATCAACATTGCAGTATTCACCCTAGTGTACAAATGATACCTGGATCAACCCAAATAACAATGCTCACGTAATATTAATTTTGAGTTCTTTAAATATTTCATGAAATATGCATTAGTGTAATTTTTCTTTGAATTCATACTATAAATTAGCTAAAATATTCAATTTGTGAAATCGATCTCTGTGGTTTGAGCAGGACCTTAAAATGGGGAATTCAATGTTCATACCGTTAGGTTGTAAACTACCTATGCAGAATATGAGGTGGTGTTCCTCCAGTTTGTGTGTGGCCTCACTCTGACAGTGGTGGGGGACCAGGATCGAAGGATCAGTATGAACATAGAACTGACCCCACTATATTTATGCCAAACATGCCAAGTTAAACTGATCTCTTCTGCCTGTACATGATCCATATCCCTCCATTTCTTGCACTTCTACATGCCTATCTAGAAGCCTCTTAAATGCCACTGTCGTATCTGCCTCCACCACCACCCCTGGCAATGTGTCCCAGGCCCCCACCACTGCATAAAAGACATGCCCTGCACATCTCCATTAAACTTTTCCCCTCTCACCTTATAGCGATATTCTCTGATGTTGTACATGTCCACCCTGAGAGAAAGATTCTGACTGTCTACTCTATCTATGACCCTCATAATTTTATACGCTTCTATCAATACTCCCTTCAACATTTGACATTCTAGCGATAAGAATCCAAGTTTATCTAACTTCTCCTTCTCGCTGACACTCTCTAATCCAGGCAGCATTCTGGTGAACCTCCACTGCACACTCTTCAAAGACTCCACATCCTTTCTGTAATGGGGTAACTCCAAATGCGGCCGAACCAGTTTTATGGCGCTGTATCATGACTTCATGACTCTTATATTCAATGCCACTGGCAATGAATAGAAGTATACCATACACCTTCTTTGCCATCCGATCTACTTGTGCTGCCACCTTCAGTGAGCTATGACCTTGGACTCCAAGATCCCCCTGCACATAAGTGCTGTTAAGGGTCTTTCCATCAACTGTATACTCTCCCCTTACATTCAACCTCCCAAAGTGCAACACTTCACACTTGCTCGGATAAAACTCCATCTGCCATGTTTCCACCCATTTCTGCAGCTGATCTAGATCCCACTGTTTCTTCTGACAGCACTCCTCACTGTCTGCAACTCCTCCAATTTTGGTGTCATCTGCAAACTTACCCACCCATCTATGTCCAAGTCATTTATATATATATCACAAACAGCAGAGGTCCCAGCAGAGATCACTGCGGATCTCCACTGGTCACAGACCACCTGCCAGAACATCTTCCATCCACCACAAACTTCTACGTATTCTATGAATAAGCCAGTTTTGAATCCATTTATCCAAATCAGCATGAATCCCATGCATTTTTATCTTCTGGATCAGGGTACCATGAGGGACTTTATTAAAAACCTTCCTAAGATCCATGTATACAATACCCAACACCCTACCTTCATCAATCTCATTCATCACATCCTCAAAAAACTCAATCGTTAGTAAGACATGACCTGTCGTGTTCAAAGCCATGCTGGCTAGAACTAATTAGCTCATTCTCTTCCGAATGGGAGCAAATCTCGAAGAGCTCTCTCCAATAGTTTCCCTACCACTGACGTGAGGCTCACCAGCCTATGGTTCCCTGGATTCTATCTACTTTCCTTCTTGAACAAATGAACAACATTGGCCACTCTCCAGTCCTCCGGGACCTTACTTGTGGCTAAAGAAGAAACAAAGATCCTCATCAAGGCCCCACAATCTCATTCCTCTCTCAATAACCCTGGATAGATCCCATCCGGCCCAAGGGACTTTTCAACCTTAATGTTCTTCAAGAGCCTCAGCCCCACCTCCTTCTTGATCTCAAACTCCCCTAGATATTTGTATTCTCCACACTGGTCTTGCAAAGTACTCGTTTAGCACCTCGCCTACATCCTCCAACTCCAAGGATAGATTCCCTACTTTATCCTTGAGCATTCCTACCTTCTCCCTGGTCACCTTCTTGCTTTTAATGTTTGTGTAAAATGTCTTAGGATTTTCCTTAATCCGACATGCCCATGACATTTCATTGCCTCTCCTGGCCCTTCTAATTGCCTGCTTAAGTTCTTCCCTACTTGCAGTGTTCCTCATCAGCCCCGGCTAATGCCACCCTCTTAAACATGACATATACTTATTTTTGCGTCCTGAACAAGTTTATAACCTCCTTGGTCATCCACGGTTCCCGTACCTTGCCGTCCTTATCCCTCCTTCTTACTCGAACATGCTCATCCTGCACTTTGATCATCTGGCCTTTAAACGACTCCGACATGTCAACTGTGGACGTACCTAGTAACAACTACTTCCCAATCTACCCTCCTTAGCTCTCGCCTAATGGCATTGTAATCAGCCAAATTGCATGGTGGACAATAGGTGCAGGAGTAGGCCATTCGGCCCTTCGAGTCAGCACTGCCATTCACTGTGATCATGGCTGATCATCCACAATCAGTACCCCATTCCTGTCTTCTCCCCATATCCCCTGACTCCACTATCTTTAAGTGCTCTATCTAACTCTTTCTTGAAAGCATCCAGAGAATTGGCCTCCACTGCCTTCTGAGGCAGAGAATTCCACAGATTCACACTCTCTGTGTGAAAACATTTTTCCTCATCTCCATTCTAAATGGCCTACCCCTTATTCTTAAACTGTGGCCCCTGGTTCTGGACTCCCCCCCACATCGGGAACATGTTTCCTGCCTCTAGCATGTCCAAACCCTTAATAATCTTATATGTTTCAATGAGATACCCTCTCATCCTAAATTCCAGAATATACAAGCCCAGCCGCTCCATTCTATCAACATATGACAGTCCCGCCATCCCGGGAATGAACCTTGTGAACCAACGCTGCACTCCCTCAATAGCAAGAATGTCCTTCCTCAAATTGGGAGACCAAAACTGCACACAATACTCTAGGTGTGGTCTCACTAGGGCCATGTACAACTGCAGAAGGACCTCTTTACTCCTCTTGTTTTGAAGGCCAAAATGTCATTCGTTTTCTTCACTGCCTGCTGTACCTGCATGCTTACTTTCACAGACTGATGAACAAGAACCCCCCAGATCTCATTGTACTTCCCCTTTTCCCAATTTGACACCATTCAGATAATAATCTGCCTTCCCGTTTTTGCCATCAAAGTGGATAACCTCACATTTATCCACATTAAGCTGCATCGGTCATACATCTGCCCACTCCCCCAACCTGTCCAAGTCACCTTGCATCCTCATAGCATCCTCCTCACAGTTCACACTGCCACCCAGCTTTATGTCATCTGCAAATTTGCTAATGTTACTTTTAATCCCTTTATTTAAATAATTAATGTATATTGTAAATAGCTGCGGTCCCAGCACCGAGCCTTGCGGTACCCCACTAGTCACTGCCTGCCATTCTGAAAGGGAACCGTAATTCCCTACTCTTTGTTTCCTGCCAACCAATTTTATATCCATGTCAGCACTCTACCCCCAATACCATGTGCACTAATTTTGCCCACTAATCTCCTATGTGGGACCTTATCAAATGCTTTCTGAAAGTCCAGGTACACTACATCCACTGGCTCTCCCTTGTCCATTTTCCTAGTTACATCCTAAAAAAATTCCAGAAGATTAGTCAAGCATGATTTCCCCTTCATAAATCCATGTTGACTCAGACCGATCCTGTTACTGCTATCCAAATGTGCGGCTATTTCATCTTTTATAATTGACTCCAGTATCTTCCCCACCACCGATGTCAGGCTAACTGGTCTATAATTCCCTGTTTTCTTTCTCCCGCCTTTCTTAAAATGTGGGATAACATTAGCTACCCTCCAATCCACAGGAACTGACCCTGAATCTATAGAACATTGGAAAATGATCACCAATGCGTCCACAATTTCTAGACACACTTCTTTAGGTACCCTGGGATGTATCAGGCCCTGGAGATTTATCAGCCTTCAGTCCCATTGGTCTATCCAACACTATTTCCTGCCTAATGTGGATTTCCTTCAGTTCCTCTGTCTCCCCAGATCCTCTGGCCACTAGTACATAAGGAAGATTGTTTGTGTCTTCCTTAGTCCCTGGTAGGCTCCAGTAATTCATCACGGAGGCACTCTACAGAGTCCCTTTCTTGGGGTCCAGTACCAACCTGATTTTCCCAGTCTACCTGCATGTTGAAATCTCCCATAACAACCGTAGCATTACCTTTGCGACATGCCAATTTTAACTCTTGATTCAACTTGTACCCTATATCCAGGCTACTGTCTGGTGGCCTGTAGATAACTTCCATTAGGGTATTTTTACCCTTACAATTCCTCAGTTCTATCCATACTGACTCCACATCTCCTGATTCTCTGTCTCCCATTGCAAGGGACTGAATTTCACTCCTCACCAACAGAGCTACCCCAACCCCTCTGCCCACCTGTCTGTCTTTTCGACAGGATGTATACCCTTGAATATTCAGTTCCAAGCCCTGGTCCTCTTGCAGCCATGTCTCTGTAATTTCCACAACATCATACTTGCCAATTTCTAACTGAGCCTCAAGCTCATCCACTTTATTTCTTATACTTCGCACATTCATATACAACACTTTAACTTCGGTATTCACCTCCCCTCTCACTATTGGCCCTGACCTTACTCTTTTATCACTTCTCGAACTTTCCTTCCCATTAATTCGGGAGTCTTTTGTAACTTTCCCGGTACTCACTTCCCCTTCAACTCCATCTTTATACTCCCAATTTGTCAATCCCTCCCCCCCACTATTTAGTTTAAACCCACCCGTGTAGCCCTAGCAAACCTGCCTGCCAGAATGTTGGTCCCCCTCCAGTTAAGGTGTAACCCGTCCCTTTTGTACAGGTCACCCCTACCCCAGAAGAGATCCCAGTGGTCTATAAATCTAAATCCTTGCTCCCTGCTCCAGCCCCTTAGCCACACATTCAGATCCCCTATCTCCCTGTTCCTGCCCTCACTAGCACGAGGTACTGGAAGCAATCCAGAGATAACCACCCTAGAAGTCCTGCTTTTCAGTCTTCTTCCTAACTCTCTAAACTCGCATTGCAGAACCTCCTTCCTCTTCTTCCCGACGTCGTTTGCGCCCACGTGCACAACTACTTCTGGCTGTTCACCTTCTCTCTCTCGAGGATGTTCTGAAGTCGGTTTGTGATATCTTGAACCCTGGCACCAGGGAGGCAACAGACCATCCTCGCGTCTCGTCTGCCACCACAGGATCTTCTGTCCGCTCCTCAGACAATGGAGTCACCCACCACTATGGCTCTACCCGAAGTCAGTCTCGCCAGTCGAGTCCCATCTCCAGGATTGGAGTCACCGACGTGTCCGCCGCTTGGACTGGAAGTGTCGTCTGCCCCGACAGCTCCTAAAAGGGTGTACCTGTCTTCATTTGGCACAGCCACTGGGGTCTCCTGCACTCCATGGTTACTCCCCTTTCTCCCAGTCACCCACCTTCGCTCTTCCTGTATCCTTGGCGTGACAACCTCACTGTAGGTCCTGTCCAGGAAACTCGTTTTCCCGCAGGTCATCCAGCTGCTTCTCCAGTTCCCCAACACGTTCGTTCAGGAGCTGCACCTGGACACAATTTCTGCAGGTGTAGTCTCCAGAAGCTCCAGTTGCGTCCCTGACTTCCAACATCCTGCAGGAAACACACTGCACCAACATGCCTGCCATTTCTTCAGTGGACAAAAATCACAAATTTCGATCAAGTGTAGCCTCCTTGCCGAAGACACTTGAGCCAAAGACTTTCACTTTATTCACAAGGCACTTCCCTCGACAAGGCCGTTCCTCGACAGGCCGCTCCCCTGGAGCAAACCTTGCTTATATTGGCTGATTAATTGCCTAATTCGCCAATTTACCAATTAGTGAATTAAATTCCTCAGCCAATCCCTGCACTCCTTCACCTGCCGCTCCGCTTCATACCTTGAAGGTACGAGTTCTGGGCTGGTTCCGCCCATTTTTTAAACCAACCACTACGGAAAAGAAACACTGAAAAAACTCCGGAGCTTCCCTCTTTGGTCTTTATGGGTCGAATGGCCTCATTCTGCTCCTATCATGTATGACCTTATGACCTTATGAACATCCAGAGCTATCCCTATTCAGAACAATCTTAAAACCTATGTAGACATAAAATACTGGAGTAACTTAATGGGTTAGGCAGCATCTCCGGTAGAAAATGCATTGCTGATGTTTTGAGTCAGAACCCTTCTTCAGATTACATTAAAACCAATGGAGTTGTGATTACCATCTTCCACCATGACACCTGTCACCTTGGCCAGGCTCATTTGCCACATGATCCCAATACAAGGTCCAGTATGGCCCCTCCTCGACTCGGACTATCCACATAGTGTTTCAGAAATCTTCTTGGATATACCTGCCAAACTCTGCCCAGTCTCATCCTCTTGCACTGCGTAAGTCCAAGTCAATATTGGGGAAGTGAAAGACACCCACCACACCCACCCTGTGCTTCTTGCAAACGTCCGTAATCTTCCTGCATCTCTGATCCTCTATCTCCCATTGGCTGGCCTGTAATATAATCCCATTAGAGTAATTGCTCCTTTCTTATTTTTTAGCTCACCCACAATGCCTCCTCGTAGACCTGCCCTCCAGGATGTCCTCTTTGAATACAACCGTGACATTCTCAGTGGGTAGTAAAGTAACGCCTCCACCTTTTTCACCTCCCTCTCTATCACGCCTGAAACATTGAGTTGCCAGTCATGCCTCTCTTACAACCACGTTTCCGTAGTGACCACAACATCACAATACCAAGCATTGATCTAGGCACCAAGTTCATCAGCTTTCCCCACTATATTCCAAGCATTGAAGTAAACACACCAGCCTTAACTACCCCCCCCCCCCCACCCCGTATTCATAGATCACTCTCTGCCTGTCCTTCCTTTGAGACTTACTTGACGTACTATTCAGCCCTTCCATTTGCTGCCCTGCTGCTCTGGTTGCTACACCACTGCCATTCTAGTTTAAACTCTCTCAAGTAGCACTAGCAAACCTCACTGTAAGGATGGACACAAAATGCTGGAGTAACTCAGAGAGACAGGCAGCATCTCTGGATAGAAGGACTTGACCCAATATGTCACCCATTCCTTCTACTCAGAGATGCTGCCTGTCCCGCGGAGTTACTCCAGCATTTTATGTCTATCTTCGGTGTAAATCAGCATCTGCAGTTCCTTCCTACACACTGTAAGTGTGTAGCTGCCCCTCCAGTTCACGTACAACCCACACTTTTGTATAGGTCATGAATATGATATAGTTGGGATCACGGAGACATGGCTCCAGGTTGACCAAGGCTGGGAGCTGAACATCCAGGGATATTCAATATTCAGGAGGGATAGACAGAAAGGAAAAGGAGGTGGCATAGCGTTGCTGGTTTGAGAGGAGATTAACGCAATAGAAAGGAAGGACATTAGCTTGGAGGATGTGGAAACGATATGGGTAGAGCTGCGAAACACTAACGAGCAGAAAACGCTAGTGGGAGTTGTGTACAGGCCACCTAACAGTACTAGTGGAGTTGGGGATGGCATCAAACAGGAAATTAGAAATGCGTGCAACAAAGGTAAAACAGTTATAATGGGTGACTTCAATCTACATATAGATTGGGTGAATCAAATTGGCAGGGGTGCTGAGGAAGAGGATTTCTTGGAATGTATGCGGGATAGTTTTCTAAACCAACATGTAGAGGAACCAACGAGAGAACAGGCTATTCTAGACTGGGTATTGAGTAATGAGGAAGGGTTGGTTAGCAGTCTTGTTGTGCGTGGCCCCTTGGGCAAGAATGACCATAATATGGTTGAGTTCTTCATTCGGATGGAGAGTGACATTGTTAATTCAGAAACAAGGGTTCTGAACTTAAAGAAGGGTAACTTTGAGGGTATGAGACGTGAATTGGCCAAGATAGACTGGCAAGTGATTCTTAAAGGGTTGACGGTGGATATGCAATGGAAGGCATTTAAAGACTGCATGGATGAACTACAACAATTGTTCATCCCAGTTTGGCAAAAGAATAAATCAGGGAAGGTAGCGCATCCGTGGATAACAAGGGAAATCAGGGATAGTATCAAAACAAAAGATGAAGCATACAAATTAGCCAGAAAAAGCAGCCTACCAGAGGACTGGGAGAAATTCTGAGTCCAGCAGAGGAAGACAAAGGGCTTAATTAGGAAAGGGAAAATAGATTATGAAAAAAAACTGGCAGGGAACATAAAAACTGACTGCAAAGGTTTTTATAGATATGTGAAGAGAAAAAAATTAGTTAAAACAAATGTAGGTCCCTTGCAGGCAGAAACTGGTGAATTGATCATGGGGAACAAGGATATGGCAGACCAATTGAATAACTACTTTGGTTCTGTCTTCACTGTGGAAGATATAAATAATCTGCCTGAAGTAGCAGGGGACCGGGGGTCAAATGAGATGGAGGAACTGAGTGAAATCCCGGTTAGCCGGGAAGTGGTGTTAGGTAAATTGAATGGATTAAAGGCCGATAAATCCCCAGGGCCAGACAGGCTGCATCCCAGAGTACTTAAGGAAGTAGCCCCAGAAATAGTGGATGCATTAGTGATAATTTTCCAGAACTCTTTAGATTCTGGAGTAGTTCCTGAGGATTGGAAGGTAGCTAATGTAACCCCACTTTTTAAAAAGGGAGGGAGAGTGAAAACGGAGAATTACAGACCAGTTAGTCTAACATCGGTAGTGGGGAAAATGCTAGAGTCAGTTATTAAAGATGGGATAGCAGCACATTTGGAAAGTGGTGAAATCATTGGACAAAGTCAGCATGGATTTATGAAAGGTAAATCATGTCTGACGAATCTTATAGGATTTTTTGAGGATGTAACTGTTATATCTGGACTTTCAGAAGGCTTTCGACAAGGTCCCACATAAGAGATTAGTATGCAAACTTAAAGCACATGGTATTGGGGGTTCAGTATTGATTTGGATAGAGAACAGGCTGGCAGACAGGAAGCAAAGAGTAGGAGTAAACGGGTCATTTTCAGAATGGCAGGCAGTGACTCGTGGGGTACCGCAAGGCTCAGTGCTGGGACCCCAGCTATTTACAATATATATTAATGAACTGGATGAGGGAATTGAATGCAACATCTCGAAGTTTGCTGATGACACGAAGCTGGGGGGCAGTGTTAGCTGTGAGGAGGATGCTAGGAGGCTGCAAGGTGACTTGGATAGGTTGGGTGAGTGGGCAAATGCATGGCAGATGCAGTATAATGTGGATAAATTTGAGGTTATCCACTTTGGTGGCAAAAACAGGAAAGTAGACTATTATCTGAATGGTGGCCGATTAGGAAAAGGGGAGATGCAACAAGATCTGAGTGTCATGGTACACCAGTCATTGAAAGTAGGCATGCAGGTGCAGCAGGCAGTGAAGAAAGCGAATGGTATGTTAGCATTCATAGCAAAAGGATTTAAGTATAAGAGCAGGGAGGTTCTACTGCAGTTGTACAGGGTCTTGGTAAGGCCACACCTGGAGTATTGCGTACAGTTTTGGTCACCAAATCTGAGGAAAGACATTCTTGCCATAGAAGGAGTACAGAGAAGGTTCACCAGACTGATTCCTGGGATGGCAGGACTTTCATATGAAGAAAGACTGGATAGACTCGGTGTGTACTCGCTAGAATTTAGAAAATTGAGGGAGGATCTTATAGAAACTTACAAGATTCTTAAGGGGTTGGACAGGCTAGATGCAGGAAGATTGTTCCCGATGTTGGGGAAGTCCAGAACAAGGGGTCACAGTTTAAGGATAAGGGGGAAGTCTTTTAGGACCGAGATGAGAAAATCATTTTTCACACAGAGAGTGGTGAATCTGTGGAATTCTCTGCCACAGAAGGTAGTTGAGGCCAGTTCATTGGCTATATTTAAGAGGGAGTTAGATGTGGCCCTTGTGGCTAAAGGGATCAGGGGGTATGGAGAGAAGGCAGGTACAGAATACTGAGTTGGATGATCAGCCATGATCATATTGAATGGCGGTGCAGGCTCGAAGGGCCGAATGGCCTACTCCTGCACCTATTTTCTATGTTTCTATGTTTCTATGTCACCTACAAGAACAGTTTGACAAGCATCTTAAAATAATGTAAATGTACTTTACACTGAAGCTATTGATATGCAGCATGTTGATTGATTTGCTTCTGTCCTCCATATGTCTGAATATCACCTGAAATAGTGTCACAGTGTCGGAGAATCAAAGACCAGAGGACAGGGCTTTCAGGTGAGAAGGGAAAGGGAACCCGACGGGCAACTTGTTCGCACATTGGTTGGTGGGTATATGAATGAGCTGCCAGAGGAGGTAGTCGAGGCAGGTACAATAACAACATTTAAATAACATTTGAACAGGTACATGGAGAGGAAACATTTCGAGGGATAATGCAGGCAGGTGGGACTGGCTTAGATGGGGCATGTTGCTGGGCATGGACAAGCTGGGCTGAAGGGCTTGTTTCTGTGCTGTATGACACTATGATTCTACACGCGTCAAATGTAACAAGTCAACCAGTAGAGCATGACTTTGCTAAAGATGTTAGCAACACATGCCAGTCCAATCTGCTGTCTAGCCATATCATTTCAACAGGTGATGAACGGTAGATGCTCTGAAGTCATCACCTCTTCAGTGATGCAAGGGTCCACCAAGTGAGTAACAGAAGACTCCGCCTCTCTGTTATATCCCTACTATCACTTAAGGAACTGTATATAATAGATCACGGCCAGAGAAGGCCTTGAGCTGTGAATTATCTGTTTCTTCTCTTCCCTACTATCACTTAAGTTAGTCTTCCGCCAATTTGATTCACATCACCTCAGTCAGTTTAGATTATTGTCACGTGTGTCGAGGTACAGTGAAAAGCTTTTGTTGTGTGCTATCCAGTCAGCGGAAAGACAATACATGATTACAATCCAGCCATTTACAGTGAGTGTAACGTTGAGTGCAAGGTAATGCCAGCAAAGTCAGGAATGGGAGTGCATGCATCCAGGTGTGAGCTGGTACATGGAAAATAATATTCATGGCACAAAAATGCCTGACACCGATTACACTCAACAAGAGTGCCTTACACCAGCTTATTGCATTTAATGGTTTCATCATTGTTGTGAGCAAAAATACAGCAAAGGCTATTTGATCAGATAGTATTGCAGCTGCTATAGTGAAGACCAATGCTCCAGAACGATCTATAGCTGTGGGCAATTGCACATATGTGATATGTTCACAAAAAGCAGTATAAATCCAATTCAGCTAATTGCCACCTCATCAGTCTACTGTTAATCATCCACAAAGTGTTAGGTGTCAGCAACAATGCTGGATGTGGAAAAGATGTTTCCACTGGTGGGACAGTCTAGGATCAGAATTAAAGGGTGCTCTTTTAGAAAGGAGGTGAGGAGGAACTTCTTTAGTCAGAGGGTAGTTAATCTGTGGAACTCATTGCCACAGAGGGCTGTGGAGACCAAGTCAGTGGATATTTTTAAGGCATTACAACGGGTGTCAAGGGTTATGGGGAGAAGGTAGGAAAATGGGATTAGGAGGTAGAGATCAGCCATGATTGAATGGTAGAGTAGACTCAATGGGCCGAATGGCCTAATTCTTCTCCAATAACTTGTGAACGTGAACCTATGCCATCAAGTCACCTTGCACACCAATAATGTGTAGGAAGGAACTGCAGATGTTGGTTTAAACCGAAGATAGACACAAAATGCTGGAGTAACTCAGACGTCTGAAGATGGGTCTTGACCCAAAACATCATCCATTCCTTCTCTCCAGAGAGGCTGCCTGTCCTGCTGAGTTACTCCAGCATTTTGGGTCTATCTTGCTCACCAATAATCCACTCACTGGCACTAATAAACTTCACATCTCACCACAGCCTTATTCTAAACTAGGGCACTAAATTCTATAAATGAGGTGATTGCCCTGGACATCATTTGAGCAATTCAGCATTTGCAGCAAGAAAGAATCCTGATAAAACTGGTCAATGGGCATCCAATGTTGTTGGCCGCCTTGTACAAAGAAAAATGGTCACAGTTGTTGGAGTTCCAATCAGCTCAGCTACAGGACATCACTGCAGCAATTCCTCAAGGAACTTGTGGCCTAAATCATCTCCAGCTGGTTCATCACAAGTAGGATATTTGCTTATATTTGCACAATGTTCAATTCCATTTGCAACAAATTAGTGGACGGCATGGTGGCGCAGCGGTAGAGTTGCTGCCTTGCAGCGCCAGAGACCCGGGTACGATCCTAACTATGGGTGCTCTCTGTGCAAAGTTTGTATGTTCTCCCCGTGGGTTTCCTCCGAGATCTTTGGTTTCATCCCACACACCAAAAGAAGTACAGCTTTGTAGGTTAATTGGCTTTGGTATAAATGTAAAATTGTCCCTAGCGTGTGTAGGACAGTGTTAGTGTGCGGAGGTCGCTGGTTGTGCGGAGGTCGCTGGTTGTGCGGACCCGGTGGGCCTGTTTCCGCGCTCTACCTCTAAACTAAACTAAATCAGTAAAAGGAACAGTCCATGCCTGCATGCAACACATCAGCAGGTGGAAAATAATACTCATGGCACACATACAATGACAGGGAATACCTTCAATAAATGAGTTCATGACATTTACTGCTTTTATCATTGCTGGGATCACTTGCTCAGATGCTCTAGGAGCAGCTGCTTCATTATTATTGCTGTAAGAACAGGGCACAAGCTGTGTCTTTTGTGAACAGTGACCTTCTCACATCCAAAACCTTTCCACTGTCTACAAACCTCCAGTTAGGAAGGAGCTGGAATATTCTCCACTTGCTTGGTTGAACACAGCTCCGACAATTGTGAAGAGTACAACATAAACCAAGGCAATGGAGTCAATTTGGCTGCTGCATCATCTTGCAACACTGGAGCGTAATAATGACGGAATCACTTGCCTAGGTTATTCTGACAAGGTGAAGGGGAAAAGATTTAATAGGAATCTGAGGGGTAACTTTTTCACACTAAGGGTGGTGGGTGTATGGAACAAGCTGCCAGAGGAGGTAGTTGTAGGGACTATCCCAACATTTAAGAAATAGTTAGACAGGTACATGGATAGGACAGGTTTGGAGGGATATGAACCATATGCGGGCAGGTGGGACTCGTGCAGCTGGGATATTGTTGGCTGGTGTGTGCAAGTTGGGCTGAAGGGCCTGTTTCCATACCGTATCACTCTATGTCTCTATGACAACATCTCCCAAGCCCACAATTTCTCTCACTAAGAAAAACAAGAGCTCCTGATGCACAAAATCTCCCCCATCTGTATGTTCTCTTTAAGATCACACACCATCTTGACTAGGACAAATATTGCTGTTCCTTTATTCTTACTAGTCCTAAACCTTGAATTCCCACTCCAACAGGCTGTGAGAGAACCTTCTGCAGAAGTTCAAGTAGGTGGCTCACCGTCACTATTTTGAGACCAAATACAAATGGTCAGTAAAAGCACGGCATTCTAGTTGATCTGAGCCCACAAAGTGAATATAAAGAGTGCAGAATGTTCATGGCATTTTGCCAAGCATTTTGTAATATGATGCCACTGCTGTCCAATTGTTCCATTGGTTATTATTTCAATTGAACATAGATTTGGTATTTTGTAGACTTGCAATTGCTGTGTGACAGGTTGGCTGTTTAAAGATGTTGCTTTGACTTCAAACTTCAGCAACAAATAAGTTGGGAGGAGTTGCTACATCAAGTAGTGTTGGTGTTAGAAGAGGAAGAAGCAGTGCGGGAGAAATGCCAACTGGACACAATATCTCCCCAGACCTTTCAGCGAGTGATTCTTGGAACTGAACCTCTGAAGAGAATGATCTCTGTGAAAGAGGTCAGACATTTTCCAAGCATGCTCTTATCAAAATATCATGCATACTCTGATCAAAGCAAGTGCCAAACTACTGGGCTTGTTGATATGACACTGGAATGAATCTTTCCTTGTTGACTTGTTAATGCTTGAGATAGACACATGCACAATATTTCATCATTTGTCCTTCACTGTTGAATAAAGAAAGTTATTGAAGTTTTCAGCTGGAAGTCAACTGATTGTCCCATTCTCCCTGTCATAGAAACATAGAAAATAGGTGCAGGAGGAGGCCATTCGGCCCTTCAAGCCAGCACTACCATTCATTGAGATCATGGCTGATCGTCCCCAATCAATAACCCGTGCCTGCCTTCTCCCCATATCCCTTGATTCCACTAGCCCCTAGAGCTCTATCTAACTCTCTCTTAAATCCATCCAGTGATTTGGCCTCCACTGCCCTCTGTGGCAGGGAATTCCACAAATTCACAACTCTGTGGGTGAAAAAGGTTTTTCTCACCTCAGTCTTAAATGGCCTCCCCTTTATTCTAAGACTGTGGCCCCTGGTTCTGGACTCGCCCAACATTGGGAACAATTTACCTGCATCTAACTTGTCCAGTCCTTATATAATTTTACATGTTTCTATAAGATCCCCCTCATCCTTCTAAACTCCAGTGAATACAAGCCTAGTCTTTTCAATCTTTCCTCATTTGACGGTCCCGCCATCCCAGGGATCAATCTCGTGAACCTACGCTGCACTGCCTCTATCACAAGGATGTCCTTCCTCAAATTAGGAGACCAAAACTGTACACAATACTCCAGATGTGGTTTTACCTGAGCCCTATACAACTGCAGAAGAACCTCTCTACTCCTATACTGAAATCCTCTTGTTATGAAGACCAACATTCCATTAGCTTTCTTCACTGCCTGCTGTACCTGCACGCCAACTTTCAGTGACTGGTGTACAAGGACACCCAGGTCTCGCTGCACCTCCCCCTTACCTAACCTAACCCCATTGAGATAATAATATGCCCCCTTGTTTTTGCCGCCAAAGTGGATAACCTCACATTTATCTATATTATACTGCAAAAGATTGAGGATATGACTTTAAAATTATTTAAAGCTGTATTTGTAGTTTGTACGTTCTCCCTCTGATCGCAGATAGTCACAAAAAGCTGGAGTAAGTCAGCAGGCCAGGCAGCATTTCTGAAGAGAAGGAATGGGTGATTTCGGGTCGAGACTTTTCTCCAGACTCAGAAGAATGGTCTCAACCTGAAACATCACCCATTCCTTCTCTCCAGAGATTCTGCCTGTCCTGCTAAGTTACTCCAGCATTTCGTGTCTATCTTCGGTTTAAACCAGCATCTGCAGTTCTTTCTTACACACTCCCTCTGACCGCATGGGTTTCCTCTGGGTGCTCTGGTTTCCTCCCACATTGCAAAGACGTGCAGGTTTGTAGGTAAATTGGCCTCTGTAAATTGTTCCAGGTTTGTGTGATAGAACTAGTGTATGGGTGATCATCAGTCGTTGTGAACTCGATGGGCCGAAGGTCTTGTATCCACACTGTCTCTAAATAAACTAAACTAAACTAAACTTCTCTGTGGCAGGGTTTCAATGACCTTTTGGCAAAATAAAGCCAACATTTATATTATTTCATATTAAGAGTCTGAAGAAAGGTTTTGGCCCAAAATGTCACATATTCCTTCTCTCCAGAGATTCTGCCTGACCCGTTGAGTTACTGCAGCATTTTGTGTCGATCTTCGATTGAAACCAGCATCTGCATTTCCTTCAAACACATGTTGTCTATCTATGGATAATTTACATTAACAGATACTGTACATTTATGATTCAAAAGGTGTTAAGCACACTGACTTTGTTTATTTCCTTGGTGTCTACCATTTGGTCACCTTTTACTTGCTCTAATCCTGCAAAATAGTGCCAAATGCCTGGAAACGGACTGGTTGGTGAAGGTCACTGATTTACAGTGCAGAAGACTGCAGATGGCTTGGAGGAAACCAATGTGTAGTTGTTGATCTAAAAGACCCAGTGGCAGACTGCTCATCTGAACATGAACTGAAGGTCACAGACAGGCAATGGTACTGAGTGCAGAGCTTTCACGACAGCACCTTGACAATGATGACTTCCACCTGTGTTATTGAGCTACCTGTAGATATTAACACCAGCAAGATAATGGAGCATGCAGGAAGGAACTGCAGATGCTGGTTTACACCAAAGATAGACACAAAATGCTGGAGTAACTCAGCGGGACAGGCAGCATCTCTGAAGGTCTTCAGGTCTGAAGAAAGGTCTCGACCCAAAAAGTCACCCATTCCTTCTCTCCAGAGATGTTGCCTGTCCCGCTGAGTTGCTCCAACATTTCTTCAAGGTAATGGAGTTCTCCACCTCTTCCACGCAGGAAAGAATGGCTTCCAATTTTGATGCAAAGTTGTTGCTGGATTTTTCCTTACTTCTTGATATTCCACACAGGTTATCTGTGGACTGGGAATCACAATGAATGTTTCAGATGAATAACTGACCCACTATCTGCTAAATAATTCCTTTAAGGTCCTCATCTGAGTTGAATGCAGCAGCACTTGCCTAACCTTCCCAAAATCTAGCACCTCCGCTCTGCTTTTCCCGTGCTCTGGTTGCAGACCATCATGCCTGGCTCAGAACATGCAGAATCTGTCTCAAAACTGGGCTCTAAATTATGCCCAGCCTCAATAACTGAGCTGGGAATGTTTAAATTAAAGAATGCTATGTATGCACCTTTAGTTTCTACCTGTTTTTTTTTATCAAACGTCTCACAGGTTGCTGTTCCTGGCTCTCTAAATGAAGAAAGGGACAGGCTGGAGAGATAACAGGTGTAAACTGACACAATCTGTGCTTTCTAATTCGGAGAGATTATGAAATGATTGTAAGTGGAATGTGAAAAGGAGGCTTAGTTATCAGGTTACTGTATAGTTTAGAGATGCAGCGCGGAAACATGCCCTTTGGCCCACTGAGTCCGCGCCGACCAGTGATCCCCGCACACTAACAGTATCCTACACACATGAGGGACATTTTTAACATTTCTACATATATTGCAAGCCAATTAACCTACAAACCAATACGTCTTTGGAGTGTGGTAGGAAACGGAAGATCTTGGAAATAACCCATGCAGGTCACGGGGATAACGTACACACTCCGAACAGACAAGCACCTGTAGACCGGATTGAACCCGGGTCTCTGGCGCTGTGAGGCAGCAACTCTACCACTACGCCACCATGCTGTCCTTTTTGATTTTTTGTTTCCCTGCCATTGGCTATTAACTAAAGAGTGGCAAGCATTGACTGTCACAGCTCAATGTTGCTGTCGTGCCTGTCATCCATTTGTAAGTTGCAGATGGCCACAATAGTAGTCATCCGTGACCTCTGAGTGAAAGAAATGTGTTAATAATTCTACTGTGGTCAACTCATATGCCTATTTTGTGCAAAATGTGAAACATGGAACAATGTTAATTGTGATGGTGTTTAGTTTAGTTTAGTTTAGAGATACAGTGTGGAAACAGGCCCTTCGGCCCACCAAGTCTAATGATCCCCGCACATTAACACTATCCTGAACACACACTAGGGATCATTTACACTTGTACCAAGCCATTTAACCTACAAGCCTGTACGTCTTTGAAGTGTGGGAGGAAACCAAAGATCTCGGTGAAAACTCACGCAGGTTACGGGGAGAACGTACAAACTCCGTAAAGACTCCACCCGTAGTCAGGATCAAACCTGGGTCTCTGATGCTGTGAGGCAGCAACTCTACCACTGCACCACCCTGTTGTCCCCACGCGCAGAAAGTTAAGTAAAAGTGCTAATGCTTGAGATTCTTAATAGTTTGAGTGATGGCAAATGGTGCATTGAGCATCGTGTGAGGCTAGTGCTACCGTCAGTGGGAGGCAGTATCTGAAAATCCATTGTCATCATGGCCATTGAACTTCTTCAAAGAAGTTTCACAAATCCTTACAACCCTGTATTCATCCCCATCCAGCATTGATACTTGGCACTAGTCTTCATAGATATCTCCTCAATGGTCTCCTAAAGATGACTCTGCATGGTCTCCTGCTTCACATTTTGCTGCCTCCACATTTTGCTTCAGTTTGCTCTGTGGTATTACAAATCTGAAGTACTATTCTTGTAAGTCACTCAGGTTACAATCAGGTCACAGTCAGCAACATTGCTGTAGGCCATAAATACCCTGTCTCAAGAAATTCAGGCGAGATTTAACTGGTGAGAATTATTTATGAAATTGTGCTCTTGCTAAGCTCCATGCAGTAATCTTGAAAAGCCGGATTCAAACCTGACTACAGGTGCTGTCTATACGGAGTTTGTAAGTTCTCCCCGTGACCATGTGGGTTATCCCCGGGTGCTCTGGTTTCCAACCAAATTCCGGAGTCATTCAGGTTAGTACGTTAATATGACTTTGGTAAAAATTGTAAATTGGCCCTAGTGTGTTGGATAATGCTAGTGTTCGGGGATCGCTGGTCGGCACAGACTCGGTGGGCCGTAGGGCCAGTTTCTGTGCTGTTTCTCTAAACTAAGCAAAAAAATAAACAATTCAGCCACAAAGGAGAACTATTATCAACTTTTAGATGCTTGTATTTCACATGCCGATCAGACTGATTTTCATAAGTGAGAAGAGAAATGAACAAATCTGGAGATAGCTTAGCATTTCTTCTTATTTTTCTTCTTCCTACTCAAGCAGGCAGATTGAATAGGCTGGGCCATGGATTTCTTCACAACTAGAGTCATAGAGTCATAGTCTTACAGCGTGGAAACAGGCCCTTCGGCCTAACTTGCCCACATCAGCCAACATATCCCATCTACACTAGTCCCACCTGCCTGCATTTGACCCATATCCCCACAAATCTGTCCTGTCCATGTAGCTGCTTAAATGTTGGGATTGTCCCTGCCTCAACTACCTCCTCCGGCAGCTCATTCCATACACCCACCACCCTTAGCGTGATAACGTCCCCCTCAGATTCCTATAAAATCTTTCCCCCTTAACATCAACCTATGCCCTCTGGTTCTCGATTCCTCTAGTCTGGGCAAGAGACCATGCGTTCATCTGATCTATTCCTCTCATGATTTTATACACCTCTATAAGATGACCCCTCATTCTCCTGCCCTCCAGGGAATAGAGTCCTATCCTGCTCAATCTCTCCCTATAGCTCAGATCCACGAGGCTTGGCAACATCCTTGTAGATCTTCTCTGCACCCTTTTCAAATTAACAAACCTTTTCCTATAACATGGTGCCCAGAACTGAAGGCCAATGTGCCAAAAAGGTTTTGATCACCCCATCTACCTGTGATGCCACCTTCAAGGAGTTATGTACCTGCACTATAAGATCCCTCTGCTGTACAACACTCCCAGAGCTCTCCCATTCACTGTGTAATTCCTGCCCTTGTTGGTCTTCCCAAATGCAACACCTCACATTTCTCTGTATTAAATTTCATCTACCTTTGCTCAGACCACCTGGCCAACGGATCAAGATCCTGCTGCAATTTTTGACAACCATCTTCACTGTCTGTAATGTCACCCAGTTTAGTGTCATCTGCAAACTTGCTAATCATGCCGTGTACGTTCTCATCCAAATCATTGATATAGATGACAAAGAGTAATTAGTCCAACATCGAACCCTGAGGCACACCACCAGTCACAGGCCTCCAACCTTCCGCCATCACCCTCTGCTGCCTTCCATGAAGCCAATTCTTTATCCATTCAGCTATCTCTCCTTGGATCCCATGTGACCTAACCTTCCAGAATAGCCGACCAGGTGGAACCTTCAGCTTTCGGCTCATATGATGCACAGTAACATGCAAAATTAGTTACTAAATAAAATATAAATTAGTCTTTTCAGGGAGAGTCCAATAAGAGTTGAAAGAATATTAATAATATATTGAGGAAAATTCTTTATTCTATTCTAAAAAAATAAATTATGAAAAGCAATAAAAAATATAAAAATATCAAATCATAAAACTGGATAAAGATTGGTGTATATTCATTATGTTAGAGTGTCTTTTTCATTTCAGGTGTGTGATAACTGTCCCTATACCTCCTCCCTCGACTCTGTCCAGGGACCCCGACAGTCCTTTCAGGTTAGGCACAGGTTCACATGCACCTCCTCCAACCTCATCTACTGTATCCATTGTTCAAGATGTGGACTCTTATACATCGGCGAGACCAAACGCAGACTGGGCGATCGTTTCGCGGAACACCTTCGCTCAGCCCGCCTGAACCAACCTGATCTCCCGGTTGCTGGACACACTAATTCTCCTTCCCATTCCTACACAGAACATTCTGTCCTCGGTCTCCTCCATTGTCAGAGTGAGGCTAGATGCAAATTGGAGGAATAGCTTGCAGCCCAGTGGTATGAATATTGCTTTCCCTAACTTCAAGTAACCCCAGCATTCCCTCTCTCTCTATCCCTCCCCATCCAAGTCGCACTAGCTTCTCGTTTTCACCCAATAAACAGCTAAGTATGGCCTGTTTCCTTTATCATTGGTACTTCTTTATATAACTTTTATTCATTGTTCTTTATCTCTCTACATCATCATCTGTGTCTCTCGTTTCCCTTATCTCTGACCAGTCTGAAGGGTCTCGACCCCAAACATCACCCATTCCTTCTCTCCAGAGATGCTGCCTGTCCCACTGAGTTACTCCAGCTTTTTGTGTCTATGTAAGATTTGATCAGATTAGTTTAATGTGCTAAACACCAGTGAGCAATGAAATTCCTTGTTCACATGAAGACCACAGAGTAAACAATGCACATAGTAATGATATATACAACAATAAATACAATGAAGGCAACACAGCTCAATGTGAAGATTATAGCGCAAAATCCAAACAGTGCAAAAGAAAATAAGATGCTGGTCAGACCGCATTTGGAATATTGTGAGCAATTTTTGGCACCATATCTGAGGAAGGATGTGCTGGCTCTGGAGAGGGTCCAGAGGAGGTTTACAAGAATGATTCCAGGAATGAGTAGGTTAACCTATGATGAACGTTTGACGGCACTGGGCCTGTACCCGCTGGAGTTTAGAAGAATGAGGGGGGACCTCATTGAAACGTACAGAATAGTGAAAGGTGGAGAGGATGTTTCCACTAGTGGGAGAGTCTTGGACTAGAGGTCATAGCCTCAGAATCAAAGGACATTCTTTTAGGAAGGAGATGAGGAGATTTGTTTAGTCAGAGGGTGGCGAATCCGTTGAATTCTTTGCCACAGAAGGCTGTGGAGGCAAAGTCAGTGGATATATTTAAGGCAGAGATAGATTCTTGATTAGTACGGGTGTCAGAGGTTATGGGGAGAAGGCAGGAGAATGGAGTTAGGAGGGAGAGATAGAACTGCCATGATTAAACACTCATCATGAAGGGCCGAATGGCCCAATTCTACTCCTATCACTTATGATTTTATGAAAATTATATATGTAAATGAGCCAGAATAGATATAATTGACCTTGAAGTAAATATAGATGGCTTGGTGAGTAAGTTTGATGACGACACCTAAATTGGAGGAGTTGCAGAAAGTGAGGAGTGCTGTCAGAAGATACAGTGGATATCGATCAGTTGCAGAAATGGGCAGAGCAGTGGCAGATAAGTTTAATCCAAGCAAGTGTAAGGTGTTGCACTTTGGGAGGTTGAACGTAAGGAGTATACAGTTAATGGCAAGGCCCTTAACAACATTGATGTGTAGACGGATCTTGGTGTCCAGGTTCATAGCTCACACATGGATAGTGTGGAAAAGGTGAATGAAATGCTTGCCTTCATTTCTAGGAGCATCGAGTATAAGATATCAAGATGCAGCTCTATCGGACTTTGGTTAGGCCACATCGGAGTATTGCATGCAGTTCTGGTCACCTCATTATAGGAAAGATGTGGAGGCTTTGGAGATATGTGCTGAGAAGGTTTACTAGAATGCTGCCTAGATTAAACTGTTTCAGCTACAGGGAGAAGTTGGATTGTTTTCTCTGGAACATCAGAGGTTGAGGGGAGACTTAATAGAAGTATATAAAATTAGTAGAGCCATAGATATGGTAGACAGTTAGAACATTTTCCCAGGGTGTAAATGTCCAACTAGAGGCCATAGCTAAAAGGTGAGAGGGGGAAAGTTTACTGGAGATGTGCGGGGCAAGATTCATTTGATGCAGAGAGTGGTGGGGGCCTGGAATGCATTGCCAGGGGTAGTGGCAGAGACAGATATGATAATGGCATTTAAGAGGCTTTCAGATAGGTATATGGATGTGCAGTGAATAGACGGATATGAATCGTGTACGGGCAGATGAGATTAATATAACTAGGCATCATTTTTGGCACATTGTGAGCCGGAGCCCACTGTGCAGTTCTATGTTTTAAAATTAAAGTACAATAATGGAGTACAATGAAGAACAAGAGTACGTATGGTACACAAAAATGCTGGAGAAACTCAGCGGGTGCAGCAGCATCTATGGAGCGAAGGAACACAAAAATGCTGGAGAAACTCAGCGGGTGCAGCAGCATCTATGGAGCGAAGGAACACAAAAATGCTGGAGAAACTCAGCGGGTGCAGCAGCATCTATGGAGTGAAGGAACACAAAAATGCTGGCGAAACGCTTTGAAGAAGAGTACGTATGGAGATGGAGTGTGAAATAAATGATTGGTTCAGGAGCCATATAGTGGTGTGCAGTTAGCTCTTCTTGAGACTTGAGATGGAAAACTTCAGTACAACCCATTAATTGTAATAACAGCATCAATTTCCTAATCACCAGACTAAGATTCAAAGAAGCATTTAATAAAAATATCAAAAATCAATAATACACTGTAAAATAACAATACAGACTATTTTGTAAAAGTAAGCTATGAAAATGGATAGGTGCAGAGAGTTGGAAAAATATAGGGTAGAGTGCACCACTGGGACATTCACATATTAGTCCATATGAGGCAGTCATGGACAGTTGGAAGGATTTAAACATTGAATAAAGGAAAGATGAGCACTACCAACATGGACAAGAAGAGTGTGATACAGGATGGAAACAGGCCCTTCATCCCAACTTGTCCACACTGGCCAACATGTCCCAGCTACACAAGCCCCACCTGCCTACCTTTGGTCCATATCCCTCCAAACCTGTCCTATCCATGTACCTGTTCTTAAACGTTGGGATAGTCCCTGCCTCCCATACCTCCTCTGGCAGCTTGTTCCATACACCCACCACCTTTTGTGTGAAAAAGTTACCCCTCAGATTCCTATTAATCGGCCCATCAAGTCTACTCTGCCATTCAATCATAGCTGATCTATCTCTCCAACCTAATCACATTCTCCTGCCTTCTCACCATAACCTCTGACCATTGTACTAATCAAGAATCTCTCTATCTCTGCCTTAAATATATCCACTGACTTGGCCTCCACAGCCTTCTGTGGCGAAGAATTCCACAGATTCACCACCCTCTGACTAAAGAAATTCCTCCTCATCTCCTTCCTAAAATAATCCTTTAATTCTGAGGCTATGACCTCTAGTCCTAGACTCTCCCACTGACTATCGACTGACATCTATTAGAGACCCATTGACTCCCATAACTCCCATGACTACACTTCTTCCCACCCTACTTCCTGTAAAGACACTATAGCCAGTAGACTTCGGGAGCCTACTCCGGTAAGAAGTGGCCGATTCGGAAACTCCAAGCCGCTGGGAATGTTCTTCCGTTCCGACGTCGGAGTTCCGATTATCCCGGTGAGAGGGCCTGAACATCGGCCGCTGTAGCGGCGACTGTGGAGAGCTCGAGGCCCCGACCACGGGTGAACAAAGACGAAGATGACCAAACTTTATTGCCTTCCCTCACAGTGGGAAACGTTGATTCCGCTGTGTGGGGATGTTCATGTTAAATTCTATCATGTGTTGTGTTCTTTTTATTTGTATGGCTGTATGGTAACTCAAATCTCACTGTACCAATTGGTGCATGTGACAATAAATTTAAACTTGAAACTACCCCCTACTCCCAATTCCTCCATCTATGCCGCATCTGCACCCAGAATGAGGTTTTTCATACCAGGTCATCGGAGATGTCCTCATTCTTTAGGAAACGGGGGTTCCCCTTTTCCATTATACATGAAGCTCTCACTAGTGTCTCCTCGATATCCCGCAGATCCGCTCTTGCTCCACCTCCCCCCATTCGTAACAAGTACAGAGCCCCTTGTCCTCACCTTCCACCCCAGCAGCCGTCGCATACAGCATATAATCCTCCAAACATTTTCGCCACCTCCCACAGGATCCCATTACTGCCACATCTTCCCATCTCCACCCCTTTCTGCTTTCTGCAGACCGTTCCCTCCGCCACTCCCTGGTCATCTCGTCCCTTCCCACCCAAACCACCCCCTCCCCAGGTATTTTCCCCTGCAACCGCAGGAGGTGCCACACCTGTCCCTTTACCTCCCCCCTCGACTCCATCCTACCCTAACAGTCTTTCCAGGTGAGGCAGAGGTTCACTTGCACCTCCTCCAACCTCATCTACTGTATCCGCTGTTCCAGGTGTCAACTCCTGTACATCGGCGAGACCAAGCGCAGGCTCGGCGATCGTTTAGCTGAACACCTCTGCTCAGCATGCCTTAACCTACCTGATCTCACAGTTGCTAAACACTTTAACTCTCCCATTCATAATCTGACCTTTCTGTCTTGGGCCTCCTCCATTGTCAGTGAGGCCCAGCGCAAATTGGAGGAACAGCACCTCATATTTCGCTTGGGCAGCTTACAACCCAGCGGTATGAACATTGACTTCTCGAACTTCAAATAGCCCTTGCTTTCTCCCACCAGTCTTACTGTCTCCGACTACATTTAATCTCTGTACCGCCCACTCCTCTGAAATCAGTCTAAAGAAGGGTCTCGACCCGAAATGTCACCCATTCCTTCTCTCCAGAGATGCTGCCTGTCCCGCTGAGTTACTCCAGCATTTTGTGTCTACCATCGATTTAAACCAGCATCTGCAATTCTCTCCTACATATTCTATAGGTTTTGATACCTCTCCACCTCTGCATGCCTGAGTACTTTTCCAGAGTTAATTCTGTCCATGTAATAGCCATTCCCTCAGACAACACTCCCAAATTCCACAAGTTATCTGATCTCTGATAAGCAAGTCCTTTATATCTACAACAGCTACTATGACGTTCTAACAATCTTACTCTATTAAGCAAGTGTCAAAAGATTCTCTCTGCATCTGGGTGCATATAAAGAACTGATAGCAGCCAACTGCCTCATTTCTAGGCAGGTTAAAATGTGCCTAACAAATACAACTAACACAACTTCAGGGTCTACTTAGTAGGTTCTTCCGTAGGGTATAATTTCCTTCCTATATCATCAATGATGTACAATATTAATTTCTGTCAGGATACAAGGAACTGCAAATGTTGGTTTACAAAAAAAGGCACAAAGTGCTGTAGTAATCATCAGGTCAGGCAACAAATCTGGAGAGCATGGATAAATGATGTTTCAGGTTGGGACCCTTCTACAGACTCCAATCTGAAGAATGGTACTGACCCGAAATGGCACATATCTATGCTCTCCAATAATGTCTGTCAGTTCTGGTTTATTTGCCATAGCCAGTTTAATATATAGTGTCATATTTTCCTTCTACAGAGAGGTTATCTGCTGAGGAATTTAGCAGCTCAGGTTTATATCGAAGATCGATGCAAAATGCTGGAGTAACTCAGCGGGACAGGCATCATCACGTTTAATAACCAAGCAATAACCAAGTTTACTGTTATTGAATTTTCCTCCCAACGGTATCATCCATTCCTTGTCTCCGGTAGTGATGTGTCTCTAAACCCCTGGATTGTAGAGTACACTCCTGGCCATTCTTTCCATACCATTTGGCAGAGATAGAGACATAATATTTTCCTAGTAATAGAGCAACACTCACAAAAGAAGCATTAGGTTTTACATTCATCACAAACTTAGTTAATCCACAACCAGACTCTTCTTCTGGACAGCCCAGTGATTCCCTCTTTGACATCTGTCCAATCTTGGTTCTTCATCAATTATTACGGCGTGATCAGTAGCATTGTACACTGTTATCCAAGCTCCCTCTTTATATTGTTCAATATTATGCCCCTGTTATAGGGTAAAAGTCTTATTCTTCTGCTGGTGTGGAACATGGATAACAACTCCAATAATATGTTTCCCGAGTATCTTGGCATATCTGATCTACTTGACCAGCTAGAGTCAGCGCTTGTAGATGACAGTCAGGTTGTATGTTCAGACTCCACTGCTCAGTTGTTACGTTGATATCCAATTGGGGACTTGGAGGTTGTAGAATGCCACCCTGTACCTGAGACATTAGCCATTGGAATAAACTCCACACACCTGTTCCCTATGCTCTTCCTGATAAATATTACTATCTGACATTCTAATTATTGTCCCCTCATATGTTTGAGTATTTTAGCTTCCTTAAGAAATGCTTGCACTGCTCACCCCTCTGCCTTACTCAATGTCTCAGCATCTTTACATAGTTGCTGACATTCTCTTTATCATCTCTATCTTCTCTCTCATCTGTTCTAATTGTTCACTAAGTCCTGGTACACCTATCAGATTAACTGTGGATAGCCCTGCTACATATCCCACTAGTCCTCTTCAAATTCAACGTGTTTTTATCCCTTTTCCAAGTTGTAGTGGCCATTTGGCTTGTGTGTCATTAATTATGGCACGTGTCTTTAAATTTTAGACTGCGCGTTATATTGTAGGTGGGATTTATGACGTATTTTAGGGCATGTTTGGAGCTAAGTTTCTTGCGCAGAAGCTTAGTTTTTAGTTTAGTTTCGGACCAGCATGGAGAACGTTTGACCTTTGACCATGCAGTGTAACGGAGACACAAGGAGTTTTCTAATGTTTAAAGCGATAAACTGGAGTTCGATGAAGATTATAGTAACGAGTCAGAAGAAGTTTAGATGTATCTTATTGTTTTTCATGAACAATAAAGAATTTATTCATCAAAAGACTGTGTTTTTGAAGACTTATCTGTGAAGAAGCTCTGAAGGTGAGCTCGCATGCGTATAAAGACATTCCCCTTAACCATGTAGTCCATTTAGCGGCTAGAGGGAGTAATCTCTTGAACGATATAAAAATCTGCCGTTACACAAGTAACTGCCCCTTTAATAAATCTTGGAATAATTTCCTTGTGGGTGTAGAGCATCATTCTGGAATGTCCAACCCAGTAAGGTTCAACATTACCTGAATGTGACGGTAATAGAAGGCAAAGGTAACTTTTCTTCTTTCGGGCTCTAACCCGTGACTGTCCTAACACCCTCATCACAGAGGGTCAGGTAGTTGTGGTCAGGGTTAAGTAAGTTGAACACCCATGTAACCAAACCCTACAACATTGATCTTCACATACTACAGTAATGAGAGCTCCGCACCTACTGAGTTTGAGTTGAATTTATTGTCAGGTGTATTGAGGTACTGTGAGGTTTTGTTGCGTGCTAACCAGTCAGCAGAAAGACAATACATTTGAATGCAGTCGAGTCAACCACAGAGTACAGATAGTTGATAAAGCAAAATAATGTGAATAATGTTTAATGCAAGATAACGGCAGTAACGTCTGACCAAAGATAGTCCGAGGGTCTCCAAAGTAGATAGTAGTTCAAGACTGCTCTCAGTTAATGAAAGTAAGCATGCAGGTGCAGCAGGCAGTGAAGAAAGCGAATGGCATGTTGGCCTTCATAACAAGAGGCGTTGAGTATAGATGCAAAGAGGTTCTTCTGCAGTTGTATAGGGCCCTAGTGAGACCACACCTGGAGTATTGTGTGCAGTTTTGGTCCCCTAATTGAGGAAGGACATTCTTGCTATTGAGGGAGTGCAGCATAGGTTTACAAAGTTAATTCCTGGGATGGCGGGATTGTCATATGCTGAGAGAATGGAGCGGCTGGGCTTGTATACTCTGGAGTTTAGAAGGATGGGAGGGGATCTTATTGAAACATATAAGATTATTAAGGGTTTGGACACGCTAGAGGCAGGAAACATGTTCCCGATGTTGGGGGAGTCCAGAACCAGGGGCCAGTTTAAGATAAGGTAGGCCATTTAGAATGGAGATGAGGAAACACTTTTTCACACAGAGAGTAGTGAGTCTGTGGAATTCTCTGCCTCAGAGGGCGGTGGAGGCCAGTTCTCTGGATACTTTCACGAGGGAGCTAGATAGGGCTGTTAAAGATAGCGGAGTCAGGGGATATGGGGAGAAGGCAGCAACGGGGTACTGATTGCGGATGATCAGCCATGATCACATTGAATGGCGGTGCTGGCTCGAAGGGCCGAATGGCCTACACCTGCACCTATTGTCTATAGTTGTTGGGAGGATGGTTCAGTTGCCTGATTCCAGCTGGGACGAAACTTCCCCTGAGTCTAGAGGTGTGCGTTTTCACACTTTTATACCTTTTGCCCGAGGGGGTAGAAGAGGGTCTGGCCAACGTGTGACCTGTCCTTGATTATGCTGCTGGCCTTGCCATGGCAGTAATAGGTGTAAATGGAGTCAACGGAATGGAGGTTGGTTTGCATGATGGTTTTGGCTGCGTCCACAATTCTCTGCAATTTCCTGCGATCATGGATGGAGTTGTTCCCAAACTTACCTCCTGCACCCATGCAGAACTCATTGACTTTGTTAACTTTATAAATTTCCATCCTGCACTCAAATTCATTTGGACCATCTCTGACATCTCCTACCGTTTCTAGCTCTCACCGTCTCCATCACAGGAGACAGACTATCGACTGACATCTACAGTATTATAAATCCACCAATTCCCATAGCTATCTAGACTACACTTCTTCCCACCCTGCTTCTTGTAAAGACTCTATCCCCTACTCCAAATACCTCGGTCTACGCCGCATCTGTACCCAGGATGAGGTGCTCCATACCAGGTCATTGGAGGTGTCCTCATTCTTTAGGGAACGGGGGTTCCCCTTTCCATTATAAACGAGGCTCTCACTGGGGTCTCCACGATATCCCGCAGCTCCGCTCTTGCTCCCCCTCCCCACATTCATAACAAGGACAGAGTCCCCCTTGTCCTCACCTTCCACCCCATCAGCCATCGCGTACAGCATATAATCCTCCAACATTTTTGCCACCTCCAATGGGATCCCACTACTGGCCACATCTTCCCATCTCCACCCCTTTCCGCAGAGACCGTTCCTTCTGCAACTCTCTGGTCAATCGTCCCTTTCCACCCAAATCACCCCCTCCCCAGCAACAGCAGGAAATCTCTGGAACTCTCTGCCACAGAGGGTAGTCGAGGCCAGTTCATTGGCTATATTTAAGAGGGAGTTAGATGTGGCCCTTGTGGCTAAAGGGATCAGAGGGTATGGAGAGAAGGCAGGTACGGGATACTGAGTTGGATGATCAGCCATGATCATATTGAATGGCGGTGCAGGCTCGAAGGGCCGAATGGCCTACTCCTGCACCTAATTTCTATGCTTCTATGCAACATCTGTCCCTATACCTCCCCCCTCGGCTTCGTCCAAGCACCCCGACAGTCTTTTCAGGTGAGGGAGAGGGTCACTTGCACCTCATCCAACCTCATCTACTGTATCCGCTGTTCCAGGTGTGGACTCGTTTATCGGCGAGACCAAGCGCGGGTTCGGCGATCGTTTCGCTGAACACCTCACTCAGTCCACCTAAACCAACCTGATCTCCCGGATGCTCAGTACTTTAACTCCCCCTCCCATTCCCAATCTGACCTTTCTGTCCTGGGCCTCCTCCATTGTCAGAGGCCCAGTGCAAATTGGAGGAACAGCACCTCATATTTCGCTTGGGTAGCTTACACCCCAGTGGTATGAACATTGACTTCGCTAAATTCAAGTAGCCCTTGCTTTCCCTCTCTCCATCCCCTCCCCCCTACCAGTTCTCTGACCAGTCTTAGTCTCCAACTACATTTTATCCCTGTACAGCCCACACCCCTGACATCTGTCTGAAGGGTGTTGACCTGAAACGTCACCCATTCCTTTTCTCCAGAGATGCTGCCTGTCCCGCTGAGTTGCTCAGCATTTTGTGTCTATGTTCCCAAACCAAGCTGTGATGCATCCTGATAAAATGCTTTCTATGGTGCATCTGTAGAAGTTGGCGATAATTGTTAGGGACATGCCAAGCTTCCTAAGCCTTCTAAGTTGGTGTGCTTTCTTGGTCGTTGCTTCAATATGGGTGGTCCAGGAGAAGTTGTTGGTGATATTTACCTCTAGGAATTTGAAGCTTTCAACCATCTCAACTTCAGCGCCATCAATGCAAACTGGGTGTAGTAGCCATTTAGCTTAACTCAGTATGTTATAACTATAACCAGTTACCGTTACATTTTATCTGCCTGTAATTATGTGGGTGGGATTTATACTTAGTCTGAGGCGAGCTTGCGGCTGGGATTCTCGTGCAGACTCCCCTGTAGTTAGTTTAGTTTGAAGAATGGGGGAGAGGTCACAGTTTTTGACCATACACGAGCATGACCACAATTGAATTGAAATGTAATTATACAAGAAGTTTGGATGAATATCTTACTGTTTTTACTACTGCAATAAAGAAACTATAAATCAAGAGACTGTGTTTGGAAGATTTATCTTTTGACGGCATTGAATGTCTCGTGGAGAGCTCATGGGTGCGTATCGATTATCTTGATCCCCGGTCTTCAATTAAAGTGACTAAAGGTCTAAATCCATGAAACAATATAAAAATCTGTCACTGCACTATGTGCTTCCTGAAGTTGATCACTATTTCCTTTGTCTGGCTGACATTGAGAGAAAGGTTGTTGTCTTGACACCAGGACACAAGGTTTTCGATCTCCTTCCTGTACTCTGTCTCATCATTATTTGATATCCGGCCCAGAATGCTGGTGTCGTCTGCGAATTTGTAAATTGAATTAGATTTGTACAAGGCTGTACAGTCGTGGGTGTACCAGGAGTAAAGAAGGGGGCTGAGAACGCATCCTTGTGGAGCACCAGTGTTGATGATTATCGTAGAGAATGACCTCACTGATTGGGGTCTGTTGGCCAGGAAGTCGAAGATCCTGTTGCAGGGATCAGTACTGACTCCACGTCTCGCGAGTTTGGTGATGAGCCTGGATGGGATAATGGTATTAAAGGCAGAGTTGTAGCCAATGAGTCACGTGGGAGTCACTTATCCAGATGTTCCAGGAATGAGTGTAGGCCCAGGGAGATGGCATCATTTGTGGACCTGTTGTGGTGGTAGATGTACTACAGTGGGTCAAGGCTGCTTGGTAGACTAGATTTAATGCATTCCATAAATGGTATCTCAAAGCATTTCATGATGGTGGATGACAAGGCCACTGGACTGTACAAGGCATAATAAACTCCATGTGCCTCTCCCTTTTGATCTCCTTGGAGTCAACCCCAAATACTAGAACCTTAAAATGTCCAAGTAACAATACTGCACCATTTGTCTTATTATTTGTGCAGTACAATAGTTGTATTTCTATCGTCATTTAATGCACTAATTTTTTTCTTAATCCAATTGGGGCTTCCGATAACTAAATGTTGTCTCGTTGCTCACGCTTCCATGCATATTAGAAGCATGCAAATAGACTGAAACAAAACCAGCCAATTGCTAATAGCGTTAGTTTTATTTCTCCACTATCAATTATATTGTTTCAACTGGGTCCAATTTTTCCATGTAGCTGTTCCTCTCATGTCCACCAGTGCATGCTTCTCCTGCCAATATAACATCAACTGATCCCACCCACCGAGGCTGGAGACCAGCCCTTATTGGGAGAATTTTAATCATTACATAATCTTCATCCTTTAGCATTTTAGCTTCAATACTTACTTTCTCTTTTTCCCAATCTTTGATCCTCTACCACTTTCTTATGTTCATGCAGTTGCTTTACTAACACTTGGATATATTTGAAAAGTCTACCTTTCCCATTCCAAATCTTCCCTTAGGTTCGTAGTTCACCCTGTCATCAGATCACAGGGATTAACCTTGTCCCTCTAGCTGAGTTTGCTCCAAACCTCATCAGAATAGCTGGGTGTACCTCAACCCATCCCTGTTCGGTCTTGATCAATGCTTTAGTTTAGTTTAGTTTAGTTTAGAGATACAGTGCAAAAACAGGCCCTTCAGCCCACTAGCGATCCCCACAATCTACTAAAGCCAATTAACCTACAAATCTGTACTTCTTTGGAATGTGGGAGGAAACCGGAGCACCCGGGGAAAACCCACGCGGTCACGGGGAGAACGTGCAAACTCGTAGACACCACCCGTAGTCAGGATCGAACTCAGGTCTCTAGCGCCGTAAGGCAACAATTCTACTGCTGCGCCACCGTGCCACCCTTTGATTTAAACCATTCTTGTGTCCTGCTCATTCACTCCACCATATCAGAACTCTGTGGATAGTGGGGGATGTGAAATTGCTGTTTCACTCCTAACAAGGCACAAGCTTCATGCATCACCTTTCCTGTGAAATGCATTCCCTGATCAAACTCTATCTGAAGAAGGAACCTACACATATATTATTTCTTTGGCTCCATGCCACGATTCTTGCTGTACTATCTTGGCATGGGAACGTCTTTACCCAGTGGATAAAGTGGTCAATCCATATTACTAAAACTCATCTCTTGTTTGTGTGTATGTATATTTGTGTGTGTGTGTGTATATGTGTGTGTGTGTATATATATATATATATATATATATATATATATATGTGTGTGTGTGTGTGTGTCATCTGGGCACAATCTGGTTAATTCCTATTTTCTTCCAAATGCTAGGCCATGGCCTTCCCATTTTCACACATCCTACTCACATCCCCCCCCCGGAGGTGATAAACATATTCCCGTCGCATTTCCACCTATATTTCTGAACTTTTTGATCCTTGAAATTTTAAAACCAGCGCAAACTCCCCCATTTTGAGAAAAAAAAAATCTGACTGACGTCACAATGCTCTTGCAAGTCAGAACGGGACACTCCGGGAGGGTGGGGCACTCCAGCACTCGCGAAGAATGAGGAGTGGCGGCGGCTGCCAGCCGCCCAGTGCCCTGCAGCCGCCTGGTGCCTGGTGGGGAGGCTGCTGCCGTGGGCTGAGCCTGCCGACTGGGCCTGGGCTAGAGCCGAGCTTGGAGCTGGAGTGAGAGCCGAGACCGGGGCTTGGGATGGGGCTGTGTCCGAGGCGGAGAAAAAAGCCGCCGCTGGAACCAAGGACGAGCCTGGGTCCAGCGTCGGGGACGGTGAAGTCTGAACCTGCACTGGAGCCCAGGCGGCGGCTGAACTGACTGCTGGAAGCTGCCGCTGGAACCAAGGACGAGCTTGGGTCTACAGCCAGCGCCGGGTCGAGTGCGAGAACCAGGCCAAGTTCAAGGCCCTGCTTTAGGACCTGGGTAGGTCCTGGGGCAGGGAATGGGAGTGAGGGGAGGATGAGGGAAATGAGGGATGGGGTAGGGTCTCTACCCCCTCCCTCTCTGCCCCTCTCCCTCTCTACACCCTCCTCCTCCCTCTCTACCACCCCTCTCTCTCTACCCCCCCTCCTTCTCTAGGGAGTGGTGAGTATTGGGACCTATGGGTGAGTGGTGGAATATTGCGTTCGGGGAGCAGCCCTCCCCTGAGACGCCGCTTGCCCAACGGGTCCCACTTGTTCTAGTTAATACTAAACAGTCCCATTATGAACACGTCACTTTAGAGAAGCAGCAGGACTAGTGTTGTGGAACAGAACTACTGTAATTACACTTGTGACAAGGACATTCTCCCAGCCTCAACCAGGGGTACTGATGAACTCACTGTTCCTGATAAGCTTTCCTCAGTTCTTGATTCTCAACAGGATGGTCTCTTGGGAGCTTATAATGTACTTGGTCTTGCCAGTGTTGAGATGTCTATCCAAATGGGCTTACTAGATAGTTGCAGGAGCAGGTGTATGACAAGCCACCTTACTGTACATTTTATAATCAATCTCTCGCTATATATTTATAACAAAGTCTTGTTGAAAAATCTCTTATTTAACTGTCCAAAGCACAAGAACATAAAGAGAATAAAGAGTAAGGCAAGAAAATAACAATCAAAGTATTTTTGGTCAGCAGAGTCAGAATTGGTCAGATTCTGACTAGGACTCAAGAGCCTGCACCATATAGGGAGTGGTTGGGCAGGTAAGAACTTTATTACTAGTGGTGCTGGTAGCTGAGGGGTGATCTTATAAAGGTGTATAAAATCTTGGGTGGAATAGATCGGGTGAACACACAGTCGTTTCCCTACAGTTGGGGAATCAAGAACTTGAGGGCATAGGTTTAAGATGAGATGGAGGTTTAACAGGAAGCTGAGGGGCAACATTTTCACAGAGTGGTGGGTATATGGAACAAGTTGCCAGACGAAGTTCCATATACCTTTATTAAAATATATAATTTTAAGACATTTGGAAAGGTACATGAATGGGATAGGTTTAGAGGATATGGGCCAAATGCAGGAAATGGTCATCTTAGATGGAGCATCTTCGTCAGCATGGACGAATTGGATGGCAGCGTCTGTTTCGGTGTGGTATGACTCTATGACTGAAAAGCAGTTTGCATTTTGCCAGGTGAACGAGCCTCCAGACTTCATCAGAGCCTTGGTCTAAACATGGACCAAAGTTGAATTCCAGATGAGGTGAAAATTATTGCGTTTAATATTAACTAGACCAAGTGGGACCCTTTGGGTCCCGTTCCCCCAAAGCAATATTCCACCACTCATCCGTTTCCCCAACGCAACCCATTCCCCCAACGCAATATTCCACCACTTATCCATAGCCCCCAACTGTGCAGGCGCGAGTCATTTCCCCTCATCTCCAGCACTCCCACCCTCTTCTTCACCCTCCCTCTTCCTCCCCTCCCCCACTCCATCCCTCACCTCTCCCTCCTTTCCTTTCCTCTACCCTCAGTCACTCCCTCCCTCCCTCCCTCCCTCCACAACCCCTCTCCCCTCCCTACTCCCCTCCTCTCCCTCTATCTCCCTGCTCACTCCCCCATTAAACACAATGTTTAAATAACATTAAACCACAATCCTCGCCCTCTGCTCCTCCCCCTCCCCTCTCCTTACAACAATGTAACAAATCTCTCATTGCACTGGGAGTCCTGTCATTTGTAACATTGTAACGGGCAGGGGCAGGGCAAGTGCAATTGGATTTTATAAAGTGAAAAGTGATTTTTTTTTTAAAGTTTAAAATGTGAATAACTTGTAAAATATAACATCAATCTGAATGAAACTCGGTCAATGCACACCACATGACAATGGTGAGTAAGGTGGTCCAAAAATTGTAGCGCTATCATGTACCATTTTGGCATAATTTCCGGATCACACTCATCACAGACATACTCACAGACACGCAAACAAGATGAGTGTTTTAGTAATATACTAGACCAAGTGCAGACCCGTTGGGTCTGGACACCGAACGTGCTTAAGACCCCGGGATGTGAGATCCCGAACGTGTTTCAGACCCCGGGGTGAAAATCTAGAACGTGCTTCAGACCCCTGGACACTGAACGTGCTTCAGACCCCGGGGTGAAAATAGCTAGCGAAAAAAAGATGGTGTCGTTTTCGGAGCAGAGGCGGTCGACAGCAGCCATTATGGCGGGTGACCAGCAGGAGGAGACAAAATGAGTGAGTGGGGGTGGGGGGGGTGTGATATATTTCATTAAAAAATGTGTACATAAACAGGAAGAAATTTAATCAGGAGTGTCTATTCGTAAAGATAAATGTAATCTCTTTAGAAATGGTAAAAAAACATCGGCGTTTCCGTGTGCTGTGTGGGCCTAGGGCGGTATCAAAGGGCATTTGTGACACAAGTCAGGCGGATGGCTGACACAAGTCAGGCAGACAGAGTTTTAATAGTATATAGATAGATAGATAGATAGAAGATAGATAGATAGAGATAGATATAGATAGATAGATATAGATAGATGGCTGGAGGCATATCTCACAAGATGGTTGCAGTTAATTCAGGTCAATTATCTTATTCCTAGGTCTTCCCAAACAAGAATTCCTCAGAACAGTTCCTTGGGCCCAAACATTTTCAACTACTTCATCCATATCATTCCTTCCATCATAAGGTATAAAAAGGGATGTCTGCAGATTGTTTTGCACCCCTCTGCAAATGAACCAGTCTATAACTGCAGGTAGCAATACCAAGACGGTATTCAGGCATGCACTGACATATGACAAGCAACGTTAATGGTATGGAAGCTATTGGAGAGGATTCTTCAGGATAGGATTTACTTCCACTGGAAGTGAATGGGTGAATTAGGGACCGCCAGCATTGGCTTTGTACATAGGCAGAGGAATGGCAGTTTGTTTACTCCAAGCAAGTGTGAGGTGTTGTACTTTGGGAGTTCAAATGTAAATGTATATACAGTAAACCGTGCCACAAAGTGCTGGAGTAACTCAGAGGTCAGGCAGCAGCTCTCTGGAGGACATGGATAGGTGACATTGGGACCCTTCTTTAGACTGATTCAATCAGCTGAGTTACTCCAGCCCGTTGTGTCATTTGACCTTAAAACTAGGTGGTGATGCTGCTTGTCTTCTTCACCAGCTGCTGCACATCCGGTTGGCATGGCTGTTGTTGCTGCTCATGTTGTAGCCCCTGGCTGACAGCTCAGACTTCAGGCCACCACCACCGACAGGATGCCCTCGATCACCGTGGGGCTCCCTCTCATCTCGCCAGTTGCTGCCTGTTGGCAATTGCTTTATCCACTCCCCTCTCCACTGCCGCCGCCTCCTTCTCCCGTCGCTTTGTACACTCTGCCGCTCCCTCCCCTGCCTCTGCCTCCTCCTCCATCTCGCCCGGAGTCGCCGTACGGCAGGAAGAAGCTGGTGAGAGGGGAAGGAGCCCCACGGTGATGGAGCGCGTCCTGTCGGTGGCAGCAGCCTGAAGAAAGTGCCGTCCCCAGGGGCTACAACCTGAGCCGCAACAACAGCTGCATAACTCGGAACATGTGGTGGGTGAAGAAGTGTTTGCTGGTGCACCTTGCTAGCTGGGGGTGGCGTTGGAAGTCAGATCAGTATGGCTGGGGAGGCCCTGGAACGCCCTACACTCATCCCTGGAACACCTGGATAAAAGAGACACCTACGTTAGACTCCTATTCATAGACTACAGCTCTGCCCTGAACACTATATATTATGCTCTCCAAGCTCATCACCCTACACGCGGGACTTGGAGTCAGCACTCATCTCTGCAACTGGATCCTTGTCTTCCTGACCAACAGACCCCAATCAGTGAGGATAGGGGACAAATCATCCTCCACGATAATCCGCAACACCGGTGCTCCACAAGGATGCGTTCACAGCCCCGTTCTTTACTCCTTGTACACCCACGACCGTGCAGCCATGTACAAATCTAATTCAATTAACAATTTCGCAGACGACACCCCCATTGTGGGCCGGATATCAAATAATGATGACGAAGTACAAGACGGAGGTCGAGAACCTCGGGAACTGGTGTCGAGACAACAACCTTTCTCTTAATATCAGCAAGACAAAGGAAATAGTGATCGGCTTCAGCAAAGTGGTATTCATACAAGTGGTACATGCTTTGACGGCACCAAAGTAGAGATGGTTGAAAACTTCAAATTCCTAGGAGTAAATATTACCATTTTCTCCTGGACCACCCATATTGAAGCAATGGTCAAGAAAGCACACCGACCCCTCTACTTCCTTAGAAAGTATAGGAAGTTTGGCATGTCCCCAACAACTGCCAGACTTCTACAGATGCGTCATCGAAAGCATTTTATCAGGATGCATCACAGCATGATAAGGGAACAGCTCCATCCACGACCACCAGAAATTGCAGAAATTTGTGCAAGCAGCCCAGATCATCACACAAACCAACCTCCCTTCCAATTATAGCTCATGCAGCCTCGACAAGGCCACCCGGTAAATCAAGGATGAGTCGCACCCTGGACACTCCCTCTTCTCCCCTCTCCCATCAGCCAAAAGGTATAGTAAGTGTGAAAACGCACACCATCAGATTCATGGAGAGTTTCTTCCCAGTTGTTATCAGGCAACTGAACTATCCTACCACAACCAGAAAGCAGTCCTAAACTACTATCTACCTCATTGGAGACCTTCGGACTACCTTTGGTCAGACTTTACTGGCTTTATCTTGCACTAAACGTTATTCACGTTATTCCCTTTATCATGTATTGGTACATTATCAATGGCTCAACTGTAATCATGTATTGTCTTTCCGCTGCCTGGTTAGCACGCAACAAACGATTTTCACTGTACCTCAGTACATGTGACAATTAACTAAACTTAAATTCTTTGTGAATGGATTTAGTCGCATTTAGTTGAGATGAGCTAATTAGGGATAGCCAGCATGACTTTGTCATGTATTACCAAGTTGATTAAGTTATTTGAGGAGACGAAGGAGATCGATGAAGGTGGTGCGATGGAGATTCTAGAAAAGCTTTTGATAAGGTCCCTAATGGTAGGCTGATCCAGAGGATGTACGGGATTCACAATGAATTGGTAGTATGAATTCAGAACTAGCATATTCAATGAAGACAGAGTATTATGGTGGACGATAGATATTGCGACTGGAGGTCTGTGACCAATGGAGTTCCACAGGGATTTGTGCTGGGATCTCTGCTGCTTGTGCTGTATAGAAATGACTTGGACGTAAATGTAAATGGATTGGTGAGTAATTTTGTTGATACCAAAATTGGAGGAGTTGCAGACAGTGAGGAGGGCTGTCAGAAGATACAGTGGGATATAGATCAGTTGCAAAAATACATGGTGAAATAGTGGATGGAGTTTAGCCCGAGCAAGTGTGAGGTTGAATGTAAGTGGAATGTATACCGTTATTGGCAGGACCCATAACAGCGTTAATGTGCAGAGGGCTCTTGGAGTTCATAGTTCACAGAAGGTGGCAGCACGAGGAGATAGGGGGTAAAGAAGGCGTATGGTATGCATTTGGAGTATTGCATGCAGTTCTGGTCACCTCATTACAGGAAGGATATGGTGGCTGTGGAGAGAGTGCAGAGGAGGTTTTACCAGAATGCTACCTGGATTAGAGGGTTTCAGCTTCAGCGAGAAGTATGATAGACTTGGACTGCTCTCTCTAGAATGTCAGAGGTTGAAGGGGGACGACAGAAGTATATAAAGGTATGAGAGGTACAGATAGGGTGGAAGCCAGAACCTTTTCCCCAGGGTTGAAATGTCCAACACTAGAGGGCATAGCTAAAAGGTGAGAGGGAAAGCTTAATGGAGATGTGCAAGGCAAGTCTTTCTTACATAGAGTAGTGGGGCCTGGAACGCATTCACAGGGGTGGTGGTGGAGGCAGACAAGATAATGGCGTTTAAGTGGCTTTTAGATAGGAAGTGCAGAAAATAGAGGGATATGGATTATGTACAAGCAGATGAGATCAGTTTAACTTGGCACATTGTGGGCTGAAGGGTCCGTTCCTGTGCTGTACTGTTCTGTTCTTAAGCAGCAAATTTCAATTCCTTAGATAGACACAAAATGCTGGGAAAACTCAATGGGTCATGCAGCATCTGCAGAAAATGGATAGGTATCTTTTTGGGTCGAGACCCTGCTTGTGTCTATCTTCGGTATAAACCAGCATCTGCAGTTCCTTGTTATTACATTTCAATTAGTTGTTGATTTCTTTGCTTTTAACTTCCCTGTGCTAATGCTACAACTAATTTTCTATTGACAGCTGAGCAGTGTGCAGCAGCTGAGAAAGATGATGCGTCACAGCAGAGAAGCAGGTTCGATCCTGACCTCGGCTGCCGTCTGTGTGGAGCTTGCACGTTCTCCCTGTGACAGCATGGGTTTCCTCCCACATCCCAAAGACAGAGGGAAATTTTTCTCAATCTGTTACCATGCCAGAGATGCGATTGTTTTCCGGATTGTATCTCCAGTCGCTCTGTGGACCAACATCATGGAGTTGGCGGCCTTGCTCGGGACTGACTTTAAGCCCCACCGGCGTGGACATGGACTTACCAGCGGAGCCAGTGATCCCTTGCCTGGGATCGACGTTCCAACCGCGGCCTGCGGATTTCACCATTGAGGAGCTCGCAGTCTCGGGCAGAGACCGATGTCAGGAGCTCCAAATGATGCAGGTTTCAACCAGCCCCGACCTGGGGTCAGATCGCCCAGCGTGGCGGAGCTGAGATTCGCCCCCCGATGCCTGGAGCTTGATCGCCCTGATGCGGAGGGCTCGACCGCTGAATACAGGAGCCAAGATCGCCCCGTCAACGGAAGCCTTGAGGCCCCCAACTGCGGGAGAACAAAGAGGGGAAGAGATTGAACTTATTTTGCCTTCCATCACAGTGAGGAATGTGGAGGAGTCACTGTGGTGGATGTTTATGTTAAAATGTGTTTTGTGTGTTCTGTTGCTTTTTATTGGTATGACTGTATGGCAAATGAAATTCCTCGTATGTTGCAAAACATATTTGGCTAATAAAGTATTATTATGATTATGATTATTAGGTGAAGTGCAGAAATGCAAATAGTTTCCCTTTGGGGTTAAGAATTTAGGGGGGGAAAAACAACATATTTAAGTATGAAACAGTAATGGACTTGTCCCACTTACGCGACTTTTGAGGCGACTACAGGAGACTGTGAGGTCACCACAAGGTCGCTACATGTTCGCCGGAGGTTGCCGGGGAGTTGCCTTCATGGTGGTGAGTAGTTCCCGCATTCTCGCAACTAGTTGCGGCTTCATTCTAGTCGCCGCTAATTTTTCAAACTGTTGAAACATTAGCGGCGACCAGAATTTTGACGCCATGGAGAGTAGCGAGAATTCTCGTGACGTAGGTGCAGTGGTAGTGGGTCACCAGGAGGTTGGAGGTGGTCATAGGTTCTTATAGGTGGTCGCCGGTGTTGACCGGTGAATTTCATTGGCTCATTGGGGAAATAAAAACGTAAACAGTAGTTTTCAGAACCAAGGATATCGACTGGTAATGTTAATGTCCGCCGAGCTTCACAGCCATGTATCTCTGGCTTCTTAAAAGTTGTCTCCACTGCTTCTCCCCCTTCTCTCCTCTCTTTTAAAGGACTTAAATGACCCTTCCCATACACTGTGCTTTCACCGTCTTAATTACAGCGCCAACCTTCCTGTTCATCGCGGTGTGTGTCTGTATCACATTGGCTTTGCAACGTGTGAATTTTTTAGACAGCGCTCCCCCCGCTTGCCCTGTCCCCCGCCTGCATAACTGGCTGGTGAAGGAAACGATGTGTGTGTGTGTGTGTGTTCCACTCTGACAGTCGCCGTTCCAGTTGCCGGTTTTTCAGCAACCAGCTATGACTTGACAGTCGCCGGCAGTCGCCTGAAAAATCGCCTAAGTGGGACAGGCCCATAATAGAGCAACACAATCAATGTATTGGAATCAATTGATTGACAAAAAACTATGGTCATTATCTCTGGTGTAATATAAGATTTAGAAAAAAGTAACAGTAAAGTTCAATCTATTTAAAATTAGCTTTCAAAATATAGAAAGTAGTTGAAATTACTTAAATGAACAATAAACTGTAGTTTTCTGTTGAGGCAAAAATTATAGCCTATTAACAAATTAAATTCACCATGGTACATTTCTACATAACTTCTGACCATCACACACTATCATAAAAAGTCTTTGCCATTGCCTGTGCCACCTTCAAAGTCTTCTTCTCTTTGGCATTCTGGCCCATATTCTCCTTGGCCACTTTAATCCAGTAAGACTCTGTGCGTGACAAATACTCTGAATAAGACTCGGGTGGCTGCACTGCAGGATGCTCATCACCTAATAGAGGAAAATAAATAATTAATCATTCTTTGCAATCGCAAATATAAATCTTATAATCTAAAAAGTCACAACAGCTACTAGTCCATATTTACATCCCTATTATATGTTTCAATTCCAGGAAGCATTAGTGCACAAAGGAATCTTGATATGAAACACAGAAGCTAAAATAAAGGAAGCAACTAGGAAGGCATATTAGAAGATAGACACAAAATGCTGGAGTAACTCGGCAGGACAGGCAGCAACGTCACCCATTCCTTCTATTCAGAGATGCTCCCTGTCCCACTGAGTTACTTCAGCATTTTGTCTATCTTCGGTGTAAACCAGCATCTGCAGTTCCTTCGTACACAGGAAGGCATATTATTTGTTGGTCATAAGGCAGTGTAAAAGTAACGAACTCTTCCTAAGATTATACCGGGTTTTGATGAGATGTGAGTTGTGCCCAGTTTAGGTTTGTGTACTGAAGTCAGTGCAGCCTGGATTCACTCTGTTTAGTCATGGGATGAGGGGCATGGCCTCGAGTGATTATGTCAGATTACATGTACATGCTGGAGTTTAGAAAAATGAAAGGTGATCACATCCTCACAGCGTTATGCTGAGAGGCCGTTCCTTCCACTTGGCCATCGACTAATGGGTTGACACTTCCAACTGAAAAGAGGGGAAACTTAACGGTGACAAAAGCAAGCCATTGAAATTCCCTACTTGTGTTTGTTTGGTTGTTAAATATGTTCAACCCTGAGAATGATAGATATTTGGATACTTGGGGAATCAGAGGATAGAGCCATGAAGGCAGGAAATCAAACTTGAGCCACAATATCAGCTGTGAACTTTTTGATTAAGGGAGAGGAGCAAGGGCTTTCTCCTGTTTCTGTTAACCATTTATTGGAAATATTTTTGAAATTAATGAAAGTGAAAGCCAATTTGGAAATGTTATCGTCTTAGCCATTTATAATGTTGTGGACGCCTACATCAATTGTAAGTACATAAGTAAGGCTCCTTGAGTCTGTGCTTTTCAATAAGGTCATGGCTGATCTTATATATCTGCAATTTCCTGCAGTGACCCAGAATATCAAAGTTACTATATTTAAGAGAGGTTACTCAGACCTTTTGAAAAATAATTTAAAGTATTCTCTGCCCACAATACTATTTTTTTCCACCAATGTGATTGGCTTCATATTTTTCCCACATTATATTATAACTACTATGTCCTCATCTATCCACTCAGCATATCTATATTTCCATATAACTTCTACATTATTCACATATCCCATACCGTCACATCAAACTTGGATAAATTTAACATATACTCATCAAAATAAGAGATAAAAACTGAATGGCTGAGTCCCCAACACTAATCCCTGAAGCACCCCACATATTACTTTTTTCAGTAAAAAATGAAAAAGATTATTTATTACTTGTGTTTACTCCCATTTTTTCCAATCTTGAATCAACACCAATACACTGCTTTTAATATTGTGTGCTCAGTTTTTATTTAATAATTTCCTGTCTGGAACCTTATTGAAGCCTATTTGAAAGACCAAATATACAACATCAACAAAAGCATTTGCCCTCATCATTTCTGAAAGGAAAACCTCTAAAATTCCAATTGATTTGGAAGCCAAACCAATGCAGGACCTTTACAGTGAATGGCAGGGCCCTGGGGAGTGCTGGAGAGCAGAGGGATCTAGGAGTACAGCTACATAATTTCCTGAAAGTGATGTCACATGTAGATAGGTTGGTAACGGAGGCTTTTGGTACATTGGCCTTCATCGATCTGGGGATGCAGTACATAAGTTGAGATGTTATACAGCTTGATGAGGACATGTTTGGAGTATAGTATTCAATTTCAGTCACCCTGCTACAGGAAGGATGTTATTAACTGGGAAGAGTACAGAGAGGATTTACAAGGATGTTGCCAGGAGTCGAGGACCTGAGCTATAGGGAAAAGCTGGGCAAGTTAGGATTTTATTTCTTGGAGTGTAGGAGACTGACGGGTGATCTTATAAACATGTATAATATTATGAGGGGAGTGGTTAGGATGAATGGATAGAGTATTACCCAGGGTAGGAAGAATCAAGAACCAGAGGACATAGGTTTGAGGTGAGAGGGGAAAGACTTAATTGGAACCTGAGGGGCAATTCTTTCACACAGAGGGTGGTGGACATATGGATTAAGCTGTCAGTAGAAATAGTTGAGGCAGGATTTAACAGGATTTAAAAGACATTTGAATAAGTACATGGATAGGAAAGGTTTAGAGGAATATGGGACAAAGGTGGACAAGTGGGACTGGATGGGGAATCATGGTCGGTATAGACAAGTTGGGCTGAAGGGCCTGTTTCCATGCCATGTAACATGATATTACTTTTATAAATGTATTGCAATTCTGCCCAATCCTATCATTACACAAGCAGTATAAATGGTTTGCTTACATGGTGCAGGTTGACAACCCATTCAAGAATGATAGCGCAGTTTCAGAATGTTCATTAAATAATTTCTGCAGTCTAAATGGAATGGGTTGAATAGCAACCCATTCAAAAAGCAGCCAATGAAACAGTTGTATAGAATTACAGCACACAAGGAAATTAATTGTTTTTTAAATGATTTCTTTAAATTAATTTACCTTGATCTAGAAAGTAAATGAATGGCAATCCATGTTACCCATATTAATATAAATGTGCAAATGTTTAGTTTAGTTTCTTGTCACGTGTACCGAGGTACAGTGAACAGGTACAGCTTTTGTTGCGTGCTATCCAGTCAGCGGAAAGACGATACATGATAACAATCTCGTCATTCACAGTGTACAGATACATGATAAGGTAATAATGTTTAGTGCAAGAATCTACCTCCAATGAGGTAGATGGTAGTTCAGCACTGCTCTCTGATTGTGGTAGGATGGTTCAGTTGCCTGATAACAGCTGGGAAGAAACTGTCCCTGAATCTGGAGGTGTGCGTTTTCACACTTCTATACCTTTTGCCCGATGGGAGAGGGGAGAAGGAGTGGCAAGGGTGCAACTCGTCCTTGATATTTTATAGTAGAGAAAATAAAATATTAAACAAAAAGTGTGATGTAAATGGTGTTATATATCTTTGCAGCAGTTGGTACTGCCGACACAACATTTCAACAACAGATTCCATCCTGACATCAGATGCTGTACCAAATTTACCCTGGTTTCCTTCCACATCCTAAAAATGTGCTGATTGAGGAATTGGCTGCTGTAAATTACCCCCAGTGGGGGTGGATGGCAGGTGAACCTGTAGGGAGGTGACAGACATGTGAGAGTGAAGGATAAAGGGAGATAAATGTTGGAACAGGACTGATGGCAATGATCTGTGTACTGGCAATCCTGATGGCTTGAATGATCTCCTATGTAAGAAAGTATGTGAAAACGTGTGGTATCAGATTTAAACCATATCTCATGTGCATTGACTACATACATGGTACACCACAAAGCTTTATATTTGCTTATTAATATGTCCCTATATGTGAAGAAACCTTTGTTATCCTCTTTTAGTTATTGGCTAGCCTACCTTCGTATATTCTTTTCTTCCCGTGTTGCCTTTTTAGTTAACTTCTGTCGGTTTTTTAAAAGTTACCCAATCCTCCAGCTTCCAACTAATCTTTGAATTGTTATATGCTTTCTCTTTTAGTTTTATGCAGTCTTTGACTTCTCTTGTCAGCCACAGTTGCCTCATTCTCCCATTAGAATCTTTCGTCCTCTTTAGAAAAAGATCCTGCGACTTCCGAATTTTTCACAGGAATTTCTGCCATTGCTGTTCCACCATCATTCCTACTAGTGCCCCTTTCCAAACAACTTTAATCAGCTCCGTCTCCTTAGGCTAGTTTAGGTTTCATGTGTAGAAAGACAGACACAAAGTGCTGGAGTAACTCAGTGGACCAGGCAGCATCTCTGGAGAAAATGGATGGGTGACATTTTGAGTCGGGACCCTTCTTCAGACAAAGTAGAAGGGACGGAACTGGAGATAGGAAAAGGCCAGAACAAATCATGGCTGACAATAAATGACCAAGGAAGGATGGAGCCCATAATGGCCCTTTGTTGGCTGGGAAAAGAGGTGATAACGAAAGAATACAAGAATGTGAACAGTAGGACTACTAGGGTGGTGGAGGAGGGAATGCAGGGCTTATTTGAAATTAGAGAAACCAACGTTCATCCCGCTGGGTTGTAAGCTGTCCAAGCGAAATATGAGGTGCTGTTCCTCTAATTAGCATGTGACAGTGGAGGAGGCCCAGGATCGAAAGTTCAGTATGGGAATGGGAAGGGTTGTTAATATGTTTGGGAACCCGGAGATTGCGTTTCATGTACATGGCCAAATCTCTAAGATAAAATTCCAGAAGTGAAAACAAAAAATAATATTGCAGATTCACTTTATGAAGAAAAAATCATGAAACTATATCTTCTGAAAATCCTAAAAACACTCTGCAGGTCAGGAAGCAACTGTGGAAAGAGAATGTTCAAGTCAAAGACTCTTTGTCAGTACTGGGAAGGAGAAAAAAAACAAGTTTAGTATTAATCTACAATTCCCTCCCTGCCTGATTTTTCACACGTCTTTGGCTTGTTAAATGAACCTTCTGCAGATCCTTTCAATTATTCATGAGATGAAATACATCAAAGTCAACTAAATAACTGTAATGCCGATCCATGCTAAAATAATGACCTTCTTCACTGCTGTCATCGTCCTCTTCATCATCTTCCCCTCCTGCAGCTCCTTCACATTCTTCCTCACCCTCTGACTCTTCTTCGTCCAGCCATTCCTGAGTCTCTACAGAAGTGCGAAGGCAAAGAAAACAACAGCCACCTTCAATATAAATCTAAGTCAATTAATGATGTACTTTAGATCAAAGAAATTTTCACAGTGCTATCACAATGAGATGTTCTGAATTAAATTATAATAGTAGTCCAGACATTACCCTCACAACATTTTCTTCATTATGGGCAAGGAAGACTATTTCTTAGACAGCGGGCAGAAAAGCTCCAGTGCATTTTGCTGCACCTTTTGATGCAAGAAAAGGAACTTGCATTCTATCTGACTGAGTAACCCACAGCACAAGCTTTCAGACCAACCATCAGTTCACATTGTATTTCATTAAAAAAAGGACCAGATGAAACATAATTTGTATATAGTTTCAAGGTTTGCATGTATTGGGCATAACGACTCTATGCACACAGGTAATGTCTGGACAAGATCTAGGGGGAAGTATTTGGAATCAGATTTTCAGCATCTTTTCCTCTCTTTGGTGCCCAAAAGTTTACAGTTATTTGGTCATAATGCCAGAGAAACAGAGCTCTATATGAAATTTAAATTACCAAAAATATATTCTGTTCATTCACCAAACTTAACAGCATTTATTCTTGGAATAACATTCTTCCTTTGAGAAATAAGTTAAGGCATTGCTTTCTTGAAGTAACTAAAGAAATATTGATTTTCAATGTTACTTTTCATTGACAAGATTGAAAACCTATACTGCAGACAATTCAATCATTCCCCTAGCTTTCAAATGATTTCTAAGGTGGAATATAAATGCTTATGTTTTGTGGGAGTTTGTCAATCTGAATCTTTAGTTGGGATTTACATCAATTTTAAATATATATTGCAATATTTAAGTATAGCCAAACATTTCTACGTGTGAGATGCTATTTTTACATAGGCTTATATATTTATAATGAATATTTATAAAGACTTGGTGGATAAAACACACAACAGTACAGCACAGGAACGGGCTCTTCAGCCCACAATATTTGTGCCGAACATGATGCCAAGTTACACTTATCTAATCTGCCTGTACATTATCTATATCCCTGTATTCTCTGCACGTACATAGTCTCTTAAATGCCACTATCGTATCTGCGTCCACTACCACCCCTGGCAGTGCGCTCCAAGTCCCCACCACAAAAAGCTAGCCCCGCACACCTCCATTAAACTTTCCCCGTCACCTTCTGGCTATACCCTCTATTGTTGGACATTTCCACGTGAGGAAAAAGGTTCTCACTGTCTACCCTATCTACGCCTCTTATAATTTTATGTGATCGATAATCTATAATCTGCAAGCTTGCAGATGACAACTATTTGCAGAAATACCTAATGGACAAGAAGATTATTTTATATGTAGAGTATGCTTGTTATTCATTCACACAACTTTGTTAACTTTGCAAATTCTTTAGTTTATTATATTCCAATGGGTTGAACTAATCAGAAAGTTACAATAAATAGTCCCACAAATAGTTCCACCAGGCGGCATGGTGGCGCAGTGATAGAGTTACTGCCTTACAGAGCCAGAGACCCGGGTTCAATCCTGATTACGGGTGCTTGTCTGTATGGAGTTTGTACATTGCCCTCGTGACCTTCGTGGGTTTTCTCCGAGATCTTCGGTTTCCTCCCACACTCCAAAGATGTCCATGTGCGTAGGCTAAATGACTTGGTTATAAATATAAAGTTATCCCAAGTGCTTGCAGGGTAGTGTTATTGTGCAGGGATCGCTGGTCGGTGCGGACTGGGAGTGCCAAAGGGCCTGTATCTCTAACCTAAACCATTTTCCCCAAGTTGTTGTTACACATCATGAACTCCCTAAGTACTGGGACAGTGTTTAAGGTCTGGGAAACATCGAGCAGGGGTGAAAGTCATACCCATGCAAAGGCCATGCAGTTTTACCTTTTCTAAAAGCTTCTCCACAACCAGATAAAAAAAGTAGCCACTTGAAGTTGACATAGTACAGGAGAGGAGTTAATACATGGATTTGTTGAAGGAAACTCACAATGTTTTACTGAGGTACACTGATAAAGAGAATGCTGTAGTTGTTATCTTACACAGATTCTCGGGAGGAGTTTGACAAATCGCCGCATAAAAGGCTGGTTTGTAAAACTCAAAAGGTTTACTCATAACAAGGATGAATAATTAACTGAAAAGGCAAAATAAGAGTAGTAAACAGTTATTTTTTCAGAACAAGAGCATGTTAGACAACATTGTTCCCAAGAAGAGGTGCTGGGATTATTGCTTTTTTTTTGGAAAAAATGTATGTTTTAGATAAGGATGTACTGGATAAAATGTACACATTTGCTGATGATTCCAAACTTGGATAGTAACAGTTTGCTGGAGCTCAAGAAAGGATGCCAAAATGCACAGAGGAAATATAACAAGGGTAAAAAGATTCTGTAATTCTACAAAGAATCCCCATGGCAGAAAGAACAGGAGACAGATTAAAAGGCACAATGGTAAAATAAGTGCATAAACAATGGAACTGAGGTGCATATGTCCCCCAGATCATTAAAAGCTTGCGGTTAATAATGCATGTAGAATCCTTGGATTCATAAACAGACAACAAATTAAAAAGCAGTGAGGTTATTCAAAACCTTTATAAAACCCTGGTACGGCCAAAAATGCAATAAAGCAACCAATTCTGGTCACCACATTTCCTGAAGAATGTGTGGGATTTCACATTACCAGGTAGTTCAAGGCTAAGGGCATAGATTTCAAATTCTGGTAAAAAAAATACAAGGGGGAAGAGAGGAAAAACCTTCTTTAAAAAAAGAGAGCACTGCTCTGAAACTCTTTATCTTAAGGATGGTGGAAGCCAGAGACAATCGAGCAAAGGAACTGGATAGACACTAATGATGGTAATGGAGAAATACAGGGGAATGGAATTGGTGGGATTGCTAGGAGCAAACAAACCTCAATGAGGCCAATGGATTCTTTCTGCAATGTTTTGGGGATGCACAGTGGCGGTTAAGGCTGCTACCCCACAGCCCCAACGACCCAGGTTCAATCCTGGCCTCCTTTGCTGTTTGTGCAAGATTTCCACCTTCTCTCTAAGACTATGTGGATCCCCCAAGCAATCTGTTTTCCTTCCACATCCCAAAGGGTGTTGGTTGGCAGGTTACTCCAATTTTGCGGTGCAATAGGTTACAGGGAAATAACAAAGAATTGCTCTGTTGCTATACCCTTGATTGGCTGATTACCCCCATGGAAACATATGACTATGTCGTGATAGTTCAAATCAAAGTAAGAAATATGCTTTGTTCACCAAAAGTCAAACTTACTTGGATCAGTTTCCACCAAAACTTTCCATTTCTCCATCTTGTGTAGATCAATGCAGTAAAGGTCATTTAAAGTAAACTGTCTGTCTCCCACTTCAAACATGCCACCATAGATATATAATACACCATATTTAATCGCTGCCATGGCACTGGATCGAGGACATGGTTCAATGGACGTACTCGTTTCAGAATCATCTTCATCCTCCTCCTCCTCCTCCTCCTCTTCTTCAATTTCTGTGATTGGTTTGGTATCAGGGCTGTTCAAAACCTGTTTCACAGTCATCACAGTGCCATCTTCGGTAACTACTTCCTTCACAATTTCTGTGGAACTCCTGGTTTCTGGGTTTTCATTTGCCTCTTCGACAGTTTCTCTCTCTTTTGTTCCACGTCTTCGTTTCCTTTTCTCTCCTTTGCATTCCTTTAACTTCCCAGCAAACCAGCGATTCTTTATCATATCATAGATAGAAATGTCATTAAAAAACTCTCCTTGAATATTCTCCTCTTCCTCTTCATCGTATACGCCACCAAAGAGGACAATGCGATTATTGGGGGCAACAGCAAGAGAGGCCCCCGACCGTGCTGATGGCTTCACACCTGTCGGGTTCAAGCGAGCCCACGTCCATTTGTCTGTGGGGAAAGCGATAACAACAAATGAGGCTTCAAAACGTGCAGAACAGTTTCATATCAAATCAAAGGTGAGTGAAAAAGAATAATTCTTTAATTTATCCAAATCAGCATCTTCAGTTTCTTGTCTAAGTGCATGACTTTAACTTCATCAATATTGACTGGGACTTGCTCTGTGTCAAAGGCTTAGATGGGGCAGACGTTGTGAGGTGTATCCAAGAGTTTCTTGAAATAGTATGTGGATAGTCAGGAAGGGAACATACTGGACCTGGTGTTGGGCCAGGTGACTGGTGTTTCAGTGAAAGAGCAGTCTGGGGATAGAGATCACAACTTCATGTTTTAAAATTGTTTTGAATAGGGAGAAGGCTGGACCTTATGGGAAAGTACTAAACAGGAGAAAGGCAAACTACAACTACAAGCAGTAAGGGTCAAGCAGGAGATTGGGAGGGTACACTGGGAGAAATTGTTATCGGGTAAGTCTACATCTAACATATGGGAATGGGTTAAAGGCCAGTTAATTGAAATTCAGAACCTGCATGTTCCAGAGAGGAGGGGGGTATAAGCGGGTAAAGTAAGAGAACCTTGGATGATCAATGAGGTTGTTAATTTGGTCATAAAGATAAAGGGAGCATATGCAAGATGAAATCACATAGGGCCTTTGTGGAATATTAAAAAAAAAGAAACAACTCTCGAAGAGCATTAAGGTGGATAAATCCCTAGAACTTGATGGGATTTATCCCACGTTATTCAGAGGGGCAAGAGAAGAATTGCCAGAGCCTTGACGAAGATCATCGCTAGCCACAGGTGAGGTCCCAAAGGACTGGAGAGAGAATCCTGCGAATTATAGGTTGTTTAGCCTCAGAGAAGTATGGAAGCCATTTGAGAGGATACGTCGAGCTAGGATTTACTCACATTTGGAAGAGTACGGGTTAGATAAGGACAGTCAGCATAGCTTGTTTACGGCAGGTTGTGTCTTACTAACATGATTGATTATTTTGAGGAGGTGACCAAGGTGATCGATGAGGGTAGTGTGGTGGATGTTGCCTCCATGGATTTTACGAAAGCATTTGATAAAGTTCTCCATGCTAGGCAGATCTAGATTATGATGCTCAGGATTAATAATGACTCAGTCTAATGGATTCGGAACTGGCTTATTCATACAAGACAGAGGGTTGTGGAGGAAAGATTGGATTCAGGCTGGAGTAATGTGATCAGTGGAGTTCCGCAGGGAACTGTGCTGGGACCTCTGCTGTCTGGATGAAAATGCAGATGGATTGGTTAGTAAATTTGCAGATTGCACAAAGATTACTGGGGTCACGGACTGTGAGGAAGGCTCTCAAGGTATACAGCAGGATATAGATCAGCTACAGAACTGGGTGGAGAAATGGCAGATAGAGTTTAATCCGAGCAAAAGCAAGGTGTATTTTTAGAGTTCAAATGCAAGGGGAAAATATACAATTAATGGCATGAACTTCAACAGCATTGATGTACAGAGGGATCTAGAGGTCCAAGTCCATACCTCCTTATAAGTGGCAACTCAAGTAGATGGAGTAGTGAAGGAGGCATATGGTATGCTTGCCTGCAACTAGAAGTCATGATACAGTTAAGGGGAAATGGCAGTAAATACCAATGGCCAATTAACTGGTGGCAAACACAGCAGGGTTCATGAAATGCAGAAATCCAGGAACTTCGGAAATAAGTTTTTATATGCAAGATGGGATAGTTCTCAGGAATGGAGCCGAAGAAAGGACCCATTTTGTGTACATCTCTCTGTATATTTGGACAAATGATTAATGTGGAGTTTCACCAGCCCCAATATAAACAATAAAGGTTGTATGTTAGTTTATATATTAGTTTTTGAATATGGAAAGGAAAAATGAAGGTAGATCAGAAACAGATAAAGCAAAATTGCTAAGCCTTTCTGCCAACATTAGAATCGTGATATGTATTTAAGCTTTTCACCTTGTAAATGTTGCTTAATAAATTTTACGTACACTGAAATCTCACCTTTAGTTTAAAGAAAACCCTAATCAGATGAGTAATCCCATTGAATATTCGTTTTGCTCGACAAAGTGCAAACAAAATCTCACAACTGATGATGATATCACAAAATACTTGGCCAATATGGATCTCTTTCTATTGACAGGGAATCTAAGTACTCATTTAGTTAGGGAGGGAGGAGGCTGTGAACTAGAGGCTAAATGCTCAAGCTGTACGACTAATTACCAATCCAACTCGCTTTGTGAAAGTCCTAACAACATTTTGTAACTGAGTCCCAAAGGCATTTAAACCTGTAGGTATTTAACTGGCAAGACATGTTAAATCAAACAAAAATAAAATTCTCAATTCTAAAAGTCAATGCTCAATCAAATAGTATTATCACCATTTGATATTTCAGATAATTACACAATGATAACTTTAAGTAACTTTAATTCAGAATGCTTTGGTACATAATCATGTATGCTTTCAATCCTAATTTTAGTTTTTACAATGCCATGTATTTGTTTTTCTGAACAATAAACTTAAAAATAAGTATATATTGCATACTTGTTAAAATGGAAATTCAGAGTTGACACTCGAGGAAGGTCAGAACACAGATTACAAAATCGAGTGCGCTTAAAGGTAGTTTCCCCGAGTGGAAAATGGCAAGAAAGGATTTTCCAAAGAATCTGCGCTGAGATCCAACTTGTTTGACAGATACATGACAGATTCAAAATTCAGAAACACAAATTTAAAATGTGCAGTGATACCATATTGTGATTTTAGTCAATATATGGGACAATGGTAATAAAATACAGGAAGTCCTAATTAATTTTAAGAATTGACATATAATTGGCAACCATACAAGTCTGTAATACATTTTGTTAGTAGACTAACAATATATATGCTTGGAAAATGTCTCAATGGAGCAGATAAGCTATCTGTGGGTACGCATATCCAAGATATAAAGAGTGACATAATTATAAAATCAGCAGCAAAAACGATCAATGCTTTATTTACAAAAAAGACCAGTATTAAAAAGCAGTCAATTATTTGAACTTGTTCACCGAGCTCCAAACCTGGCTCGGACATAACACTGAACTTTATTAGCCAATACTGTTATTTGCACTTTATCAGTATATTGATTCATGTGTGTATATATTTATAGAATGCCTTGTAGTCAATGCCTACTATGTTCTGTTGTGCTGAAGCAAAGCAAGAATTTCATTGTCCTATCAGGGACACATGACAATAAACACACTTGACTTGACTTGAAATCCTGGTTTCACTACGACGTGGTCACCATATGATATCCACCGGGTGGCGCCAGCAATAGCTGCCTCGCCAACAGTCTGTCTGTCCCTTCCTTCTTTTGTTGTTTGTTTGTATGTGTTAAACGTATGTTTTCAGTGTTCTTTAGCTTGTTTGATGTGGGGGATGGGGGGTTGGGGGAAACTCTTTCTAATCTCTTACCCCGACGGACATGTAATTTTTTTTTCGTATAGTATTTGTCCGCACTGGGGCCTAACATCGAGGAGTTGGCGGCCTTTGCAGGAGACCAACTTTGAGAGTTCCACCGCGGGTGCCTGCGAACTTAACATCACGGAGCTCGCGATCCCTTTGCCAGGGATCAACCTGAGCTCCACCGCGGGAGTCTGTGAGGCTTTAACATCACGAAGCTCGCAGTCTCTAGTCCGGGAACAACTTCGGGAACACCAAGCCGCAGGAGCTTCGGCCGCCCTGATGTGGGGAGCCTCGATCGCCCCGACTGTGGATGGTTCGACTGCCCCGACCGTGGGAGAATAAAAGAGTAAGAAGATTGGACTTTATTACCTTCCATCACAGTGAGGAACATGGGGAATCCGTTATGGTGGATGTTTATATTAACTTCTTTGTAGTTGTGTGTCTCGTTGCTTTTTTTTTAGTATGGCTGTATGGTAATTCGAATTTCACTGTACCTTAATTGGTACATGTTACAATAAATTGACCTTGAAACCAGCAGGCACAGTAAAATACCTGGGATTTTTTTCTCTGGAAAAAAATCAATGCCAAGGCCTCATCAGAAAGAAGTCTTCATGATTAATGAAGGGAACAAAACAGGAAAGATGCTTCCTTTAACATACCAATTGAAGACAAGGAGCCAGAAATACAAATAGTCGCTAAAAATGCAACAGAACGTTCCAGAGAAATCCCTTTATCTAAATAATGGGATACTTGTTATCTGTCAGGATTTAGCTGTGAGAACAGGAGCAATTCACAAAGGCAAGTCCCACAGTTGAAGGTTTTTACCGGTTGGAATTTAGCTGTGAAAAGGAGCAAAGGTGGCACAGTGGTGCAGCGGTAAAGTTGCTGCCTTACAGCTCCAGAGGCTCGCATTCCATCCTGACAACGGGTGCTGTCTGTGCGGAGTTTGTAAGTTCTCCCTGTGTCCGCTTAGTTTTCTCCAGGTGCACCGGTTTACTTCCACGCTCCAAAGACGTGCAAGTTAATTGGCTTCAGTAAGTATTGTAAATTGTCCCTAATGTGTAAGATAGAGCTAGCGTACGAGGTGATTGCTGGTTGGCGGGGACATGGTGGGCCGAAGGGCCTGTTTCCACACTGTATCTCTAAAGTCTAAAGTAAATTCAATTCAAAAAGGCAAGTCCCATAGTTTGGCTAACTGACGAATCAATTACTACCAATAAAAGATAGCACAAGTGAAGTGGACATAGTTCAGTGGCACTATATTTGTCACATATACAACTGCACAGTGAAATTCTCTTTGCATATATTACACATGCTGACGCCGCCATTTTTGCCGCCATTATTGGGATTGGCATAGTGGGAATGGACACAGTAAGATTAGGACATTGAGGCTTGGGCTCTAGAGGCTTTGGTTAGGTCTAGAGGCTTAAGGTTAGGTCTGTCACTTTTTTTAAGAATGCGACGGTCTCGGTGTGGGTGAGATGGAAGCCAGTACAGTGGAATACCCGGCCAGTGGCATGTGGGAACTCAGGAAGACATCCAGCGTCCTGAGGACAAAATTTGGAGGAGGAGCTTCCAGATGTTGCTCCTTAAAGACTGCGTTAGGGAACTGGAGCTGCAGCTGGACAACGTCCGGCACATCCTGGAGAGTGGACAAGTCATAGATAGGAGTTATAGTGAGGAGGTCACACTTAAGATGCAGACAGAGAATAGAAGAGTGGCGACCAGGAATGATAGTATGCAGAGAGTTTGAGAATCCCTTGTGGCCATTCCCGTGCAAAGCAGGTATTTTTGTTGATGGTGTTTACAGAGTACTATGTTTACATATCTGGCATTTTGCTACGTCAGAACTTCATTGTTTCTTTTTGGACATATGACAATGAAACACTCGACTCTTGCCTTGCATCTTGACTTGGGCAAAAGATTAAAATGCAGCATCTTGAGGGTGGTTATCTCTGGATTATTACCGGTGTCATGTGCTAGTGAGGGTGGCAATAGGAGCAACAGATGAATGCGTGGTTGAGGAGTTGGTGCAGGGGACTGGGATTTAGATTTATGGACCACTGGGATCTATTCTGGGGCAGAAGTGACCTGTGCAAGGGGGCCAGGTTGTACCTGAACCGATGAGGCACCAACACCCTTGCAGGGAGATTTGCTGGCACTACTCAGGAGGATGAAACTAGAATGACAGGGGGTGGAAACTAGAGCAGCCGGTCAGCAAATGGAAGGGCTGATGAGAAATGCGAGGTTATGACAAATAAGTCTAAAAGGAAGGACATGCAGGGAGAGGTTCATAAATATGGATATAATAACGGGCTGCAGTGTGTTTATTTCAATATGGGTAAACATATAAACCTAGAGCCTGGATCAGTGCTTGGAATTATGATGTTATCATTACGGAAACTTGGTTGCACGAAGGACATGACCGGCAGCTTAACAGGCCAGGGTTTTGATGTTTCAGACACGATAAAGAGGATGACAAGAGGTAGAGTTGCTTTAGCAATAAGGGAGAATATCACGGCGATACTCAGAGAGGACATACTGGAGGGTATGTCAACAGAGGCATACGAGATGAGCTCAAAGAAAGGATCACTTACTCTAATGGGATTACAATGTAGTCACCCTAGCGGAAGATAGAGGATGGAAGCAGATTACGGAAGGATGCAAGAACCACAGGGCTGTTGTAGTGGGTGACTTTAACTTCCCCAATATTGATTGGGACTTACACATTGCAAGAGAATTAGATGGGGCAGAATTTGTTCGGTGTATCCAAGAAGGTTTCCTTAATCAGTATGTGAATACTCCAACTCAAGGAGGGAGTATACTCCGGAATTTAGAAGGAGGAGAGGGAATCTTATTGAAACATATAAGATTATTAAGGGTTTGGACACACTAGAGGCAGGAAACATGTTCCCGATGTTGGGGGAGTCCAGAACTAGGGGCCACAGTTTAAGAATAAGGGGTAAGCCATTTAGAACGGAGATGAGGAAAAACTTTTTCACACAGAGGGTTGTGAATCTGTGGAATTCTCTGCCTCAGAAGGCAGTGGAGGCCAATTCTCTGGATGCTTTCAAGAGAGTTAGACAGAGCTCTTAAAGATAGCGTAGTCAAGGGATATAGGGAGAACGCAGGGACTGGGTACTGATTGTGGATAATCAGCCATGATCAAAATGAATGGCGGTGCTGGCTTGAAGGGCCAAATAGCTTACTCCTGTACCTATTGTCTATTGTCTATCTTGCTGGACCTTCTATTGAGACTTATGCCTGGTCAGATGACTGGTATTACGGTGGAAGGGCATTTTTGGAGATAATAATCACAACTGCAAAATTGTTTTGAATAGCAATAGGTCTGGATGTTGGGGGGGGTAAGATACTTCAATGGGGAAGGCAGATAGCTAGATAACAATGTAATCTGTGGATAAAGATGATATAAATGTACGGGATTCATGATGCCTTGGTTGTATGGATTCAGAACTGGCTTATTTATAGCAGACAGAGGGTTTTGGTGGAAGGCTGCCAGAAGATGCAGCGGGATATCGATCAGCTGCAGAAATGGGCAAAGGACTGGCAGATGGAGGTTAACCCGAGCAAGACTGAGGTGTAGCACTTTGGGAGGTTGAATGCAAGAGAAAAGTATACAGTTAATGGCAAGATCCTTAACGGCATTGTAAAGGGATCTTGGCGACCAAGTTAATTGCTCACTGAATGTGGCAGCATAAGTAGATAGGGAGGTAATGAAGGCGTATGGTATGCTTTCCTTCATTGCTAGGGGCATTGAGTATTGAGTTAGGAAACAATAATGCAGCTCTGTAGTAACTTGGTTAGGCCACATTTGGAGTATTGCATGTTCCTGAGAGCACAGGGGGATGTGGGTTGATCTTAGAGAGGTGTATAAGATCATGAGGGGAATAGATAGGGTAGATGCACCCAGACTTTTACCCAGAGTAGGGGGCTCAAGAACCAGAGGACATAGTTTTAAGACGAGGAGGAAAATATTTGGTAGGTACTTGAGGGGCAACGTGGAGGGTGATATGTGCGTGGAATGAGTTGCCAGAGGAGGCAGGTACTATAACAACATTTGTATGACATTTGGACAGGTACATGGATAGGAAAGGATTAGAAATATATGGGCCAAAACGCAGGCACATTGGACTGGTGTAGATGGAACATCTTGGTCGGCATGGGCAAGTTATGCCGAAGGGCCTGTTTCCATGCGCTACAACATTTGCTTCCAGTTCCTCATGTTAGTGAGGGCAGGAACAGGGAGATAGGGGATCTGAATGTGTGGCTGAGGAGCTGGTGCAGGGGCAGGGATTTAGATTCTTAGACCACTGGGATCTATTTTGGGGTAAGGGTGAATTGTACAAAAGGGACGGGTTGCACATAGGAGATTAGTGGGCAAAATTAGGGCACATGGTAGTGGGGGTAGAGTGCTGACATGGATAGAAAATTGATTGGCAGACAGGAAACAAAGAGTAGGGATTAACGTGTTGAGAGTGCAGTGCAGGTTCAAGAGCTTAATCCCCAGGATGGCAGGACGAGGGAAGAATGGAATGACTGGGCTTGTATTCACTGGAATTTAGAAGGATGCGAGGGGATCTTATGGAAACATATGAAATTATAAAAGGACTGGACAAGCTAGATGCAGGAAAAATGTTCCCAACGTTGGGGGAGTCCAGAACCAGGGGCCACAGTCTAAGAATAAAGGGGAGGCCATTTAAAACCGAGATGAGAAAAAACTTTTTCACCCAGAGAGTTGTGAATTTGTGGAATTCTCTGCCACAGAAGGTAGTGGAGGCCAATTCACTGGATGAATTTAAAAGATAGTTAGAGCTCTTGGGGCTAGCGGAATCAAGGGGTATGGGGAGAAGGCAGGCACGGGTTACTGATTGTGGATGATCAGCCATGATCACAATGAATGGCGGTGCTGGCTCAAAGGGCCTCCTCCTGCACCTATTTTCTATGTTTCTATATTAATCACATGGCACATACCTTCATCTTCCTTCCCCTCATTTTTCAGGAGAAACATATCGGTATATACAATGCCCTTTTCTACATCTTTCTTCACTCGCTACAGGAAGAAAAGATATACAATATAAAACATTTGCCACGTTGAAAAAATACAAAATATATTTTTAAGAAAGTTGTTAGCTACTTTGTGAAGTAACAATACATGTTAAATGGAGGAGAAAGCTGTTTCTCTGGTTCTTGGTTCCCCTGCTCTCAGGAAAAAGATGCTGTGTATCTATCCTATCTGTTTCCCTCATGATCTTGTATCATCTGTAAGCTGACCCATCATCACCCTGCACACCAAGGAATATAGTTTTAAGTAATAAAGTCTTAACCTCTCATCCTCCTACACTTCATGGTCCTAGCCTGCCCAACATCTCCCTAAAGCTCAGGGCCTCAAGACCTGGCAGCATCCTCGTCAATCTTCTCTGCATTCTTTACAGCTTAACAATATCTTTCCTACAGTAGGGTGACCAAACCTGAATACAATTCTAAAATTGTGGCCTCACCAACATGTTGTACAACTGTAACATAACATCCCAGCATCTATACTCAGTACCCTGAGTGATGAAGACCTATGGGCAAAAAGCCTTCTTGACCACTCTATCTATCTGTGCCATCACTTTCAATGAACTACGTACCTGCACTCCTAGATCCTTATGCTCCACAACATTCCCCAAAGCCCTGCCATTCACTGCAAACATTTACTGGACTATTCATAAATTAATTGTGCTAGAATTGTGTATCAAGAAATATTTGTATTCCACAGTCCCTGTTCATTTGAAATCCATGGTCTATTTTCCATTTTAATTTAACAATAGTCCTTCCATTAGGCTCTCACCCAATCTGACAAAGTACTGACTGTAATCACAGAATCCTGTAAAATACCTGAGCTATGTACCTGAGCTATGAACACATGTAACGACAACTTCTCCCGCCCGAGTTGCGGGGTTGAAGATGACCTGGAGCTGGGTCTAACATCGCCCCGCGCGGCTTTAATGGCCGCGGGACTTGCTAGCGCTACCGGGGGGCTCCAACATCCAGACCCGGAGGGCGGCCTTGCATCGCCCGGCGCGGCTTTAATGGCCGCGGGACTTTTTTTTTTTCCATCGCCCGCCGGGGGCTCTGACTCTGACATCGGAAGGAGAATGGGGAGTGCAGGGGAGAGATAAGACTTTGCCTTCCATCACAGCGAAGAGGAGATTCGCTGTGATGGATGTTTGTGTAAATTGTGTTGTGTCTTGGTTCTTTTTACTTGTTTGTATGACTGCAGAAACCAAATTTCATTTAAACTTCATTTGAGGTTCAAATGACAATAAATGGTATTGTATTGTATTGTATTGTAAGCTCCTGGAAAATGTAGAAACAAAGAACTGCAGGTGCTGGTTTATTCCAAAGATAGACACAAAGTGCTAGAGTAACTCATTGGGGCAGACTGCATCTTTGGAGAAAAAGGATGAATTACATTTCAGGTCGGGACCCTTTCTTCAGTCTGAAGAAGGGTCTTGACCCAAAACATCACCCAACCATTTTCTCAAGAGATGCTGCCTGACCAGGTGAGTTACGCCAGCACTTTATGACTATCTAAGCTCCTGGAAATTTGGTTTTCCATTTAGTGAATATAACTGTTCCAAATTAACTTTGTTCCTTTTTAAAGCTAGTTCCTGCACCATTCTTAATTAATTTCTCAGCAACTAAATATTGAATTGAAAATGCCCGTCGGCATTGGCAAGACACATGTTCCTTTTATTGTGACCAAAAACAGTGATTTTTCGAACTATTCACTAAATGCTAATATCAGTAACAGAGAATGGATATAGGAAATATAGTCCTGAACCTGAATAGTCTTCAGTCCTGAACTGTCAAAATATCTCAGAAATGACTACCATGTTTATTGATGGAATTTCTATGAAATTGCATTAAACATTCCAGAGAAAACATGAACACTATTCCTGAATTGTAATGGAAAGATGCATATGTTATCCGCACCCCAAATCAAGAGTCCAAGAACAACTTCTTAGTTTAGTTTAGTTTAGAGATACAGCACGGAAATATGCCCTTCGCCCCACCGAGTCTGCACCGACCAGTGATCCCCGCACCTTAACACTATCCTACACACACTAGGAACTTTACATTTATACCAAGCCAATTAACCTCCACACCTAAACTTCTTTGGAGTGTGAGTGGAAACCAAAGATCTCAGAGAGACCGTGCGTTCACCCAATCTATTCACCTCAATAAGATCACCCCTCACCCTCCTACACTCCAAGGAATAGAGTCCCAGCCTTCTCAACCTCTCTCAACACCTCAGCTCCTCTAGTTCAGGCAACATCCTTGTAAATCTTCTCTGTACCTTTTCCGGCTTGACATCTTTCCTGTAACATGATGCACCAGAACTGAACGCAATACTCTAAATGTGGCCTCGCCAACGTTTTATACATCTGCAACATGACCTCCCAACTTCTATACTCAATACTATGACTGATGGCCAAAGTGCCAAATGCCTCTTTGACCACTCTATCTACCTGCGACTCCACCTTCAAGGAACCATGTACCTGTACTCCTAAATCCCTCTGCCCTACGACATTCCCCAGAGCCCTACCATTCATTGTGTAGGTCCTGCCCATGTTAGAATTCCCAAAATGCAACACTTCACAATTCTCTGTATTCAATTCCATCAACCATTCCTCAGCCCACCTGGCCAATCGATGAAGATCCTGGTGCAATTTTTCACAACCATCTTCACTATCTGCAAAACCACCCACTTCTGTATCATCTGCAAACTTGTTAATATTGCCGTGTAGGTTCTCATCCAAATCAGTAGTCGGGGATCGAACCTGGGTCTCTGGCACTGTAAGGCAGCAACTCTATGGCACAGTGCAAACTACATTGATTTTTTTGGTCTGAGGTAATTGATGAGGTGTAAACTGCTGGTTGGAAACAAGGAAAAGCACAATAACTGAAAATAACAAACAGAGGAGTGAAATCAAGCCACAATTAAGTCATCAACAGCACAAGAAATAGCAGGGAAGAGTGGATAGTGAGTCCCTATAGATAGAGACAAAAAAGAGTGGGGAAGAGAGAGAAGTTGAAAGAGGAAAGAGGGGAATACCTGATATAAAGTATAGAAAGGAACTAAACTGTAGAAAAAACAAATGAAGGAAGTAGGAATTAGAAAGGATATTAAATAATGTGGAAAAAGTAGAAGGGAAAGGAAAACAGAAGAATCTTTCACAAATCAACTGAATTTCTAACATGAGCAGGCTAAACGATAGACCTTAAATGTTTTAAACTAACAAACTGGAACCAGAGATTTATTTTCTATCCACTCAGAATTTGACAGGATTTCCGTTAAACTATCTCTATAATTTGTTCCAAAAATTAATATGTAAATGGTTCATGGCATTCTGCCTAGTTGCACAGACCCTTCAAGTAACCAAGGGGAAGCTGCTTTGATAAAAATGCATGGTGGAGACTACAATCTGCAGTTTTAGCAAGGGGCCCCAGATCTCTTGCACCTAATATCTTCATATTTGAGCAAGTAAAAATTCCTTTACTTACTGTTCACTGGCAAACCTGTGAAATTCCACAAATTGGGAGAGTGGGCAAAGAAGTGGCAGATGGAATGCAGCTTAGCAAAGTGTGGAGTCATGCATTTTGGTAGTAGGAATAAAGGCGTAGACTATTTTCTAAATGGGGAGAGAATTCAGAAATCGGAGGCGCAAAGGAACTTGGGTGTGTTGGCGAAGTATTCCCAACAGGTTAATTTGCAGGTCGAATCAGTAGTTCAAGAGGACTAGAATATAAAAACAGGGATGTAATGCTGAGACTTGATAAGGCGCTGGTCAAACCGTTTTGGAGTATTGAGAGCAGTTTTGGGGCTCATATCTTAGGAAGGATGTGTTGGCTTTGGAGAGGGTCCAGAGGAGGTTAATCAGAATGATTCCAGGAATGATTAGGTTAACATATGAAGAGTGTTTGACGGCACTGGGCCTGTACTTGCTGGAGTTTAGAAAGATGAGGGGACACCTCATTGAAACTTATCAAACAGTTAAAGGCCTGAATAGAATGGATGTGGAGAGGATGTTTCCACTAGCAGGAGAGTCTAGGACCGGAGGCCATACCCTCAGAATAAAAGGACATACCTTTAGAAAGGAAATGAGGAGGAATTTTTTTTTGTCACAAGGTGGTGAATCTGTGGAATTAAGTGCCACAGAAGGCTGTGGAGGCCAAGTCGATGGCTATTTTTAAGGTGGAGATTGATAGATTCTTGATTAGTACAGGTGTCAGGAGTTATGGGGAGAAGGCATGAGAATGGGGTTGAGAGGGAAAGATAGATTAGCCATGATTAAATGGTGGAGTAGACTTGATGGGATGAATGGCCTAATCCTGTTCCTATAACTTATGAAATGGCTCTTGCTTGTTTAGATATAGCAAAATCATTAGAGATTAACAAACTCATCAGGAAGGTTGGCTCTGTCCTGGGGGCGGAGTTGGATTCATGGGAGGTGGTTTTGGATGGGAGGATGCTCCTCAAACTGGACAATACAGCTCACCCCCTCCATGACACACTAGTCAAGCTGAGGAGTACCTTCAGCAACAGACTGGTTCCACCAAGATGCAGTACAGAACGCCACAGGAGATCCTTCTTCCCGGTGGCTGTCAAATTGTACTGACTGTAAACTGACTGACTCGCCTCCCCCGTCCCCAAATCCTTGCACATCCCCGATCCTTTCCACTCATCACTTTCATTTCATGTTTCATGTATCGGGTTTTTTATGACTGTTGGCAGATCAATTTCCCTCCTGGGATGAATAAAGTTCTATCGTATGGTATTGTGTCATAAAACCAATTTAACAAGATGGATGGAAGAGGGGTTAGGCCTCCTGCTGAAGGTGAGCTCATAAAGCAGTTAGAAATTGGCAGATAGATGTTGCGGGCAGCACAGATTCATGGCTGAGAGGATCAGAGCCAGGAGCTGAACATCAAAGGATACACATCCTATCAGAAGATATAGAATCCTTGTGGGTAGAGTTAATAAACTGCAAGTGTAAAAAGACCCTAATGGGATTAATATACAGGCCCCCAAATTGCAGCATGGATGTCGAGTGCAAATTGCATCAGGAGATAGAAAAGGCATGTAAGAGAGGCAATGTTACAGTGGTCATGAGGGATTACAGTATGCAGGTAGATTGGGAACATCAGATTGGTACTGAGTCCCAAGAGAAGGAATTTGTAGAATGCCTAAGAGACGGCTTTTTAGGGACATTCTTAGTCACGTGTGTGACCAAAAACATGAAAAATTGTGGAATACAATTCTGAAAGCATTACTGGTATATTGTTATGTACTGCATACATGATTCATATATTTTTTTTATCAACTGAAATTTTTATGTTATGCTGACATCGTTTGTTTAGGGTCAGAGGTCAAAGTGGACCGGTCACGTGTGTGACCTCCCACAGAAGGTTTTTTTTCCATCTCAGTTTTATCTTACAAACTGTGAATTTTAAAAAGCTAGAATGTTCATATCTTTAGCAGAGATGCATTATAGTTCTGGAGGTAGGAAAATAGCAATGAATAAGATCAATCTCTTACAATAATTTTTTAATGTATTGCTTTATGTGATGACATCTGGTCACGTGTGTGACGTTTGGTTTCACTTTCCAAAGAATGGCCCTTTAGAGCTTTGGAGTTGTGCAATGAATTAGATTTGATTACTGAGCTGAAGGTGAAGGAACCCCCAGGAGGCAGTGATCATGATATGATAGAAATTCAACCTGCAGTTTGAAAGGGAGAAGTCAAGATCAGTTGCATTTATTTATATTATAGATGCAGGAGGAGGCCATTTGGCCCTTTGAGCCTGCACCGCCATTCATTGTGATCATGGCTGATCATCCACAATCTGTAACCCGTGCCTGTCTTCTCCCCATATCCCTTGATTCCACTAGCCCCTAGAGCTCTGTCTAACTCTCTTTTAAATTCATCCAGTGAATTGGCCTCCACTGCCCTCTGTGGCAGAGAATTCCACAAATTCACAACTCTATGGGTGAAAACTTTTTTCTCATCTCAGTTTTAAATGGCCTCCCCTTTATTCTTGGATTGTGGCCCCTGGTTCTGGACTCCCCCAACATTGGGAACATTTCCCCTGCATCTAGCTTGTCCAGTCTTTTACAATTTTATATGTTTCTATAAGATTGCCTCTCATCCTTCTAAATTTCAGTGAATACAATCCAGTCTTTCCAATCTTTCCTCATGTGAGTCCCGCCATCACGGGGATTAACCTCGTGAACTGCACTGCCTCAATAGCAAGGATGTCTTTCCTCAAATTAGGAGACCAAAACTGCACACAATACTCCGGATGTGGTCTCACCAGGACCCTGTACAACTGCAGAAGGATCTCTTTACTGCTTTACTCAAATGCTCTTGTTATGAATGCCAACATGCTATTAGCTTTCTTCACTGCCTACTGTACTTGCATGTTTACTTTTAGTGACTGGTGTACAAGGACACCCAGGTCTTGTTGTAATACAATACCTATTGTATTACAGGTAGAGGATAAAGTTGATTGGAAGGGGACCCTAGCGGAAATGGTGGTGCAGCAGCAATGGAAAGAGCTTCTGGGAGTAATTCAGAAGACACAAGATATTTTCATCCTAAAAGAGGAACATACTAAGGGGAGAATAATGCAAGCATGGCTGGCGAAGGAAGTCACAGCATAAAAGCAAAAGATAAAATAAAATAAAAGCAAAGGATAAAATAAAAGCAAAAGCATAAAAGCAACTATTATGGCAAAGATTAGTAGGAAGCTAGAGGATTGGGAAGCTTTTGAAAACCATCATCTGTTGAGATTTCCAGCGAGAGCAGGAAGAATTCAAAAGGCAAATCTCACAGTTGGTGAATCGCATCTGTTGCGATTTGCAGCAAAAGCAGGAAGAATGGAAAAGTCAAGACTCTTAGTTTGATATGTCATCTCTCGGGATTTACAGCGAGAGGGGGAGAATTTAAAAGGCAAATCTCACAACCCGGCTAATTATCAGCTGCCAATAAAAGGGAGGTAAGTTTAACTGGAGTAGCTATAGTGAAAGTGGCCTGCGTAAGAGGCCATTGAGGCATAGGCTGAAGAGTCATGAGGGCCTGTCCCACTTGGCGATTTTTTCGGCGTCATATCAGTGTCGTCAAAAGATTTTGAACATTTCAAAATCCAGCGGCGACAAAAAAACGTTGCGACACTCAAAAAAACACAGCGCGTCACGCTGTGACGTTTCGATGACCTGATACGTCTGTCAATGATGCTGGCAGACGCTGAAAAAATGGCCAAGTGGGACAGTCCCTATAGAGTCAGAGTCATAGACTCATACAGTGTGGAAACTAGCCTTTCGGCCCAACTTGCCCATGCCAATCAAATTGCGCCATCTACACCACTCCCACCTGCCTGTGCTTGGCCCATAACCCTCTACCTATCCTAGCCATGTAGCTGTCCAAATGTCTCTTAAACGTTATGATAGTACTTGCTCAACTCCTCTGGCAGCTCGTCAACATACCCACCAACCTTTGTGTAAAAATGTTATCCCTCAGCTTCATATTAAATATTTCCCCCACTCACCTTAAACCTTTGATCCCATGTTCTCGATTCCCCAACTCCGGGCAAAAGACCCTGTGCATCGATTCCTCTCATGATTTTGTACATGCATGTACAATCACCTCATCTTCCTGTGCTCCAAGGAATGAAGTCCTAAACTGCTCAACCTCTCAGGCCCTCGAGTCCTGACAACATCCTGGTAAATCTTATCTGCACCCTTTCCAGCTTGACATCTTTCCTATAACTTCATGACCAACACTGAATACAACACGCCAAATGTGGCCTCACCAATGTCTTACACAATTGTAACGTGACCTCCCAACTTCTATAATCAATACTCTGACTGATGAAGGCCAATTTGCCTAAAGCCTCTTGATTCTCCTATCTACCTGTGATGCCACTTTCAAGGAATTGTGTACTTGCACTCCTATATTCCTCTGCTCTACAACACTTCCCCAAGCAGTGCCATTTAGCATGTCCTGCCCTTTCTCAGGCTGTCCAAAATGCAATGCCTCTCACTTCCCTGTATTAAATTCCATCAATCATTCCTCAGCCCACCAGCTCAACCGACTAAGATCCTGCTGCAATTTTTGACAAACATCTTCACTATCTACAATACCACCCACTTTTGTGTCATCTACAATTTTGCTAATCATGCCATGTACGTTCTCATCCAAATCATTGATATAGATGACAAACAGTGATGGGCCCAGCAGTGAACCTTGTGGCACACCATTAGTCACTGCCGTCCAGTCCGAGAAGCAACCTTCCACCCTCTGCTTCCTTCCATGAAGCCAATTTTCTATCGTCAGCTATCTCTCCTTGAATCCCATGCGATCTAACCTTCCAGAATAGCCTATCGTGCAGAACCTTGTGAAATGCCTTGCTCAAATCCAAATCCATATATACAACATCTACAGCTCTCCCCTCAACCACCCTTTTGGTCACATGTGAAAAACCATGCTGACTATCTCTAATCAGTCCTTTACCATCCAAAGGCATGTATATCTTATCCATCAGAATATTCTCCAATAACTTTCCGACCACAGATGTTAGGCTACTGGCCTGTTGCTCCCAGGCTTTTCCCTGCAACACTTAAATAGAGACACAACATCTGCCACTCTCCAGTCTACTGGCACCGTACATGTACCTAATGATGACTCATAAATCTCTGCCAGGGGTGGTGGTGGAGGCAGGTGCAATAACAGCATTTAAGAGGCTTTTAAATAGGCACGTAAAAGTGCAAGGAATCGAGAGATAGAGATTTGGTACAGATAGATCAGATCAGTTTAACTTGGCATTATGCTCAGCACATTTGGACAGACGGGACCATTCCTGTATTGTTTTACGTTAAATCCTTGAGCCTGTTTCATTGATATTTCCTGTACTATTTTATGCTAAACTGAACAAGTGGAAGAGACTCAGAAGTGAATAAATTACCTGCTTTGAATAACCTCCGTAAATTACGATGTTACCATCAAGTGTGGAGGCCATTTGACAGCCTGAGCGAGGGCATGGAGCAGTCCCAGATGGACACACCTTTGTCCATGTAAATTTATCCAGGTTAAAGGAGTAAACATCATTATAATACACAAAATCCCTGAAACAAAAATACATTTTATTAAGCCCTCTATCTAAATAATAAGCAGTTAACCATTTTTATGTATTACACTACATTTGTATTTATTATTGCAGTAAAGATAAATGTGAATTCTACCTTGAAAATAGTTTTGTAAATATCATGATTAGGAAATAATGAAAATGAAAACAACCAATAGCTACATAAAAGAAAAATTAAGAAATTATTTGCATAAAAGTAAAAAATGCAACATGGTTCACTGAACTGACTATAACAGAGTTTTGTGAACTTTAACTTGTGATATTGCAATTACTACAAAAGGCATTCAATATCATTCAAATGAAAGAAAAACATGGCAATACTTCTGTGAAAGAAATTATTTCATAACTTGGTATTTACACATCTGCTGATGACTATAAATCAATTATGCTTACGTTAATATCATTGTAAGAGTAACTTGATTCCTATTGCACAATATTAATAACTTCTCTACTTCTCAATTATCCAGATATAAATGGAATATGCAAAGTTTTCATCTTGGTTCCAGTTTTGTTAGATTGCTCAAATTTGGGACATTCCAAATGTTTAAATATTTATGGATTTTAAAAACAGATATACAAGTATCTCCTTATTATCATCCAAGTGGCTTCTTTTTGAATGGACGATATGGATTGTGCTTAATTTTAAACACTCTTCCCAATTAAAGGAAGTGGCACATAATACTTTGGCGCAATTTTAAGACGTAACTTATGAACCATGAAAACATGATAACGTCTTCAGGTATTTGATTTAGAAGAGAAAAAAGCAAGTGACAATCTTAAGCATCAGTAAGAATTAATGATTAGTGTGATATTAAATCAATAATTAAAAACAGTTCTAAAATTACCACCTCAAAAAGACTTTCAATTGAAAGCCAGTCACATATTGATGAAATAAGACATTGCTCCAGTGTCAATCACATGCATCGTCATCGTGCAGTCTGAAGAAGGGTCCCAACCCCAAATCTCACCTATCCACATTCCAATGTTCAAAACTTTTCGACGACTGTGGGCTTGACGTAGCCTGCCGTAGGTGCTGTCATAGGTTGTCGCCAGGATGAGGCAAGTTGTCGCCAGGTGACGTTGGACGTCGCCAGGTGCTGACATCGGTGAATTCCACTGACGACTACCTACTTCAACCTACGTCAATTGGCGACAGGTACCAGCGACTGAATTGTCTTCAGTAGTCGCCGTCAGGGTCGTTGCTTGTCGCGGGTGGGCGTAGGTTGACTTTGGTTGTCGTAGGTTGTCGCCTCTGTGGTCGTGGTCGTGGTGTGGTCGTAGGTGGACGTCCTAATGGGTCACCGGTTGTCGGTAGCTTGCCATTGACTAGGTGGTAGGTTGTCATAGCTTGTCGTAGACATTGTCATGGGGGGGAGGGTCCAGTCGCCGCATTTTCGGCGATCTGCTACGACTGTGACAGTCGCCGGCAGTCGCCGAAAAAAATTGCCTAACTGGGACAGGCCCTTTTCTTTTAAACTTTGACCGAGTTAAGCAAGACAAATATGGAGAATACAATTTAGTTTATTATCATGTGTACGGTGAAAAGCTTTTGTTATGTGTTATCCAGTCAGTGGAAGGGCTATACATAATTACAATTGAGCCATTTACAGTGTATAGATTCACGATAAGGGAATAAAGTTTAGTGCAAGGTAAAGCCAGCAAAGTGTGATCAAGGATAGTACGAGGATCACCAATGAAGTAGATAGTAGTACAGGACTGCTCTCTGCCTGTGGTAGGATGATTCAGTTGCCTGATAACAGCTGGGAAGAAACTGTCCTTAAATGTGAAGGTGTGTGTTTTCACACTTCTATACCTTTTGCCTGAGGAGAGAGGGGAGAAGAGGGAGTGGCCAGCGTGCGACTCGTCCTTGATTATGCTGCTGGCCTTGCCGAGGCAGCGTGAGGTGTACATGAAGTCAATAGAAGGGAGGTTGGTTTGAGTGATGTTCTGGGCTGCGTCCACAATTCACCGCAATATCTTGTGGTCATGCATGGAGCTGTTCCCAAACCAAGCTGTGATGCATCCTGATAAAATGCTTTAAGGTGCACCTGTAGAAACCGGTGAGAGTTGTAGGGGACATGTCAAACTTCCTAAGCCTTCTAAAGGGCCTGTCCCACTTGGGCGACCTAATCCGCGAGTTCTGGTGAGTTTGCCCTCGACTCATACTCACAGCATGGTCGACACGAGGTCGTAGGAGGTCTTTGTAACTCTCCTTCATGCTCGAGAGTAGTCCCCGTGTACTCGAGGCCTCAGCTAGGTCGTGGCGTATTTTTCAACATGTTGAAAAATGCCTGTGAGTAAAAAGAGGTCGCCATGGAAAAAATCGACTGTTTTTTCCCGTAGGTTTAGGTCGGCATGTTAGTCGTAGGTAATTGAGGGTAGTCGAAGGTAATCGTAGATAGTCTTCATCATAGTCGAAGGGAGATCGAAGGAGATCGAAGGAGGTCGTCTTCACTCTCCACTATTCGGTGTCCAATTTTCCTGAAGTTAGTCGTACCTAGTCGAAGGAGGTCTTCAACATAGTCAAAGGAGGTCTTCAGCATGACTTTTTTTTCAAACTCTCCTAAACTCGCCAATTAGGTCGCCCAAGTGGGACAGCCCCTTAAGGATGTAGAGGTTTTGTTGTGCTTTCTTGGTCGTTGCTTCAATATGGGTGGTCCAGGAGAAGTTGTTGGTGATATTGACTCTGAGGAATTTGAAGTTTCAACTTCTCAAATCTGGTGGTCCCGCCCACTAAAATATCTCTCCATTCTGTAAATGCCATGCAAGCTTTGACTCTAGCCAACAGGCCCACCATCAGACCCAATAACAGTGGCAATTGGGATCAAACAAGAATGCTGGAGTGTCATCTCTCTGACTCAATCTTTCTCACGAAATGTTACGCTTCACCTGCAACAAACATCATGCTGGAGTGGAGCTGACCTTCAAACTGGAAAACATTCGACCTAACTTCAGCATTCACTCAACTCGAAAAACCAGGTCAACCCAAGTTTGGTCATCTAGCCATAGTAAGCAGCCAGAGCATGTAACTGGCACACTAGAAAGCCTAGCACCATCAGTTCACTCACTTAAAGTGGATAAGAGAATTGACAGTGTTTTTTTAGATCCATGGGAATGCCATGACTGTACAAAGTGGAGTAGGAACATCCAAGAAGGCACTAAAAATCCTTGCATCTTTGTCAGGAGCATGTGAAAGCACAGTGAAAGTGGCAGATGTAGCACATCAACGTCCATTCTAGTATTTACTTCATCAGTAGATTCAATTATGTCTCAGGTAGATTATGAAACCAGTCAAAAAATTCCTCAAAATTCAAAATTAAAGAAAGCATGATGATTTTTTTTCAATTTAAGGGTGTAAAATATTAATTATTAAAATCTGTTATTACCTTGTACTTTCATGAAATCCACCAAACACTAAGATCTGTCTCTTACAAACAGCCATACGATGTCCACTTCTCCCCGATGGTCCTCCAGTCACCCTTTTGAGAATAATAAATGTTAAATCTCAGTTAAATAATCACAAAGTACAGTAAATCCAACAGATCCTTAATAGATTCAATATAGTCAGTTATGCAGTATATGAAACAGCCCTCAGGTCCACTGGGCCTCTGTTGGCCTTCATGCCAAAAAACACTAATCCCACCTGCCTAAATACATTTCATATCACACCATACCTTGCACATTCAAGTCCAGGCCGGCCCTGGGTTACCAATGCCCAATTTATGGATGGATACCTCCAATGTGAACAAACTCCTACAATGTATTTATATGCAAAAGACCAATGCGTGAAAGGAAAATACAATTGTTTCTACAAAACGATAGAACTAGGTTCTTCTCTCTCTTCACTTTTAGTCATTATTTTTTCTTATCAGTTTTGAATGAATGAATATGTTTAGTGGCCAAGTATTCACATACAAGGAATTTGCCTTGATGCTCCGCCCACAAGTGACAACGACATACAGTGACAGTTAGGAATGACACATAAAACATTAAACATTAATAATAAAACATTATTAATTAAACATGTGAATTAAATAAAATACCAGAGCAAAAGGAGGCTACAGATTTTTGGTTATTGAGTAGAGCTACTACTCGTGGATAAAAACTGTTTTTATGTCTGGCTGTGGCAGCTTTGACACCTTCCAGAGGAAAGTGATTCAAAGAGTTTGTGGCCAGGGTGAGAGGGGTCAGAGATGATCTTACCCACTCGCTTCCTGGCCCTTGCAGTGTACAGTTCATCAATGGAGGGAAGGTTGCAGCCAATAACCTTCTCAGCTGATCGGACGATTCGCTGCAGCCTCCGGATGTCGTGCTTGGTGGCTGAGCCAAACCAGACCATGATTGAGAAGGTGAGGACGGACTCTACGATGGCCGTATGGAATTGAACCATCATTGCCTGTGGTAGATTTTGTTTCCTCAGCTGCCGCAAGAAGTACATCCTCTGTTGTAGCCCCCCATTTAAGTTCCTTGGAGATGATGGATCCTAGGAACTTAAACGACTCCACAGATGTGACTGTGGTGTTGTTGATGGTGAGTGGGGTGAGGGGAGGGGGAGCTCTCCTAAAGTCTACTCTCAATTCCACTGTCTTAAGCGCATTGAGCTCCAGGTTGTTGCGATGGCAGCAGGACGCCAGCTGTGTAACTTCCTGTCTGGAGGCAGATTCTTCCCCATCCTGGATCAGTCCAATCAAGGTTGTCGTCCGCAAACTTGAGAAGCTTGACAGAGGAGTCTGTGGAGGTGCAGTCATTGATGTAGAGAGAGTAGAGGAAAGGAGAGAGTACGCAGCCTTGCGGTGCTCCAATGCTAATATAGAAACATAGAAAATAGGTGCAGGAGTAGGTCATTCGGCCCTTCGATATGATCATGGCAGATCATCCAACTCAGTATCCTGTACCTGCTTTCTCTCCATACCCCTGATCCCTTTAGCCACAAGGGCCACATCTAATTCCCTCTTAAATATAGCCAATGAACTGGCCTCAATTACATTCTGTGGCAGAGAATTCCAGAGATTCGCCACTCTCTGTGCAAAAAATGTTTTTCTCATCTCAGTCCTAAAAGATTTCCCCTTTATCCTTAAACTGTGACCCCTTGTTCTGGACTTCCCCAACATCGGGAACAATCTTCCTGCATCTAGCCTGCCCAACCCCATAAGAATTTTGTAAGTTTCTATAAGATCCCCCTCAATCTTCTAAATTCTAGCGAGTACAAGCTGAGTCTATCCAGTCTTTCTTCATATGAAAGTCCTGACATCCCAGGAATCAGTCTGGTGAACCTTCTCTGTACTCCCTCTATGGCAAGAATGTCCTTCCTTAGATCAGGAGAACAAAACTGTACACAATACTCCAGGTGTGGTCTCACCAAGACCCTGTACAACTGCAGTAGAACCTCCCTGCTCCTATACTCAAATCCTTTTGCTATGAATGCTAACATACCATTCGCTTTCTTCACTGCCTACTGCACCTGCATGCCTACTTTCAATGACTGGTGTACCATGACACCCAGGTCTCGTTGCACCTCCCCTTTTCCTAATCGGCCACCATTCAGGTAATAGTCTACTTTCCTGTTTTTGCCACCAAAGTGGATAACCTCACATTTATCCACATTATACTGCATCTGCCATGCATTTGCCCACTCACCCAGCCTAACCAAGTCATCTTGCAGCCTCCTAGCATCCTCCTCACAGCTAACACTGCCCCCCCACCCATGCTGAAGGTTTGCGGGTCCGAGATGTGCTTTCCCAGCCTCACATGCTGCTTTCTGTCTGTCAGGAAGCTGGTGATCCACCGACAGAGGGGTTCAGGCACAGTCAACTCGGAAAGTTTGGAGTGTAGTAGCTCTGGCACAATGGTGTTGAATGCAGAGCTAAAATCAACAAACAAAATGCTCGCATAGGTCCTCTGGCATTCTAGGTGCTGGAGGATGAAGTGCAGGCCCAGGTTGACTGCGTCATCCACAGATCTATTGGCCCGATATGCAAACTGCAGTGTCCAGCCGAGGGTGTGTGACATTTTTCAGCTTGGCCAGCACAAGCCTTTCAAGGGTCTTCATGACTACAGAGGTCAGTGCGACAGGCGTGTAGTCATTAAGAGGAGTAATCCTTGCCTTTTTGGGTACAAGGACAATAGTGGAAACTTTGAAGCAGGCAGGGACAGTACAGGTATGCAGGGACTGGTTGAAAATATCTGTGTAGCCAGTTGTTCGGCACAGAGCTTGAGAGTAGAGGGGGAAACATTGTCCGGTCCTGGAGATTTCCGTTTTTTCTGTCTTCTGAACAGCCTCTCCACCTCCTCAATTTTTATTGTTGATGATGGAGAAATTATGTTTTGCAGCATGGATGGGATGGGTAATTGGGTGTGAAGTGGTGATTGGAGAATTGGAGAGGGGTGAGTGGGAAAGGGTCCAGTTTTTTCAGACTGGAGTCTTGCTTTAAGTAGGTGTGAAGTGGTGAATGGGGAGAAGTGGGTGTAGAAGGGTCCAGTCTTTGCAGACTGGGGTCTGGCTGTATTGGTTGGGGAGGGGGTAGGAGGTACCAGGGTTACGTTTCTGCTTGTCAAACCTGCAGTAGAACTCATTCAGGTCGATGGTCAGCTGACGATTGTCCAAAGAGCGGGGGGTTTCCTCTTGTAGCTGGTGATTTTTTGCAAGCCCTTTCAAACTGAAGAAGAGTCACTAGCTTCATTTCACTTGCACTTTATGTGCAATGTGACGAATAAAACCATATTATATTGTATTGTAGCTGAGAAATTGCTCTTCAACTTCTCAGGGTACCTTTCCTTGGCATCTCTGATTCCTCTTCTCAGCTTGTACGTTTCCTGTCTGTAGAGGTCTGCATCCCCACTCCTGTAGGCTTCCTCTTTAGACTGTCGGAGCTGTCTGGGTTCTGCAGTAAACCAGGGCTTGTCGTTGTTGAACCATGTTCCTTGTTAGGATGCAACTGTGCTCACAAATGCTGACATATGATGATACAGTGTCTGTATACTCATCGAGGCTTGTGTAACTTCCCTGAACACATTCCAATCCGTGTAGTTAAAGCAGGATTGTAGGTTCTCAATGCCCTCTCTGGTCCACCTTTTCGTTGTTCTGTCCACAGGCTTAGCAGATTTTAGTTTCTGCCTGTAGGTCGGAATAAGGTGAACTAGACAATGACCAGAGAGACCCAGATCCATATAATCATATAACCATTACAGCACGGAAACAGGCCATCTCGGCCCTTCAAGTCCGTGCCGAACACTTTTTTTCTTCTTTTTTTTCCCTTCCTACTTCCTTCCCCCTAGTCCCATCTACCTGCACTCAGACCATAACCCTCCATTCCTTTCCCGTCCATATACCCATCCAATCTATTTTTAAAGGATAAAATCGAACCTGCCTCCACCACTTCCACTGGAAGCTCATTCCACACAGCTACCACTCTCTGAGTAAAGAAGTTCCCCCTAATGTTACCCCTAAACTTCTGTCCCTTAATTCTCAAGTCATGTCCCCTTGTTTGAATCTTCCCTACTCTCAATGGGAAAAGCTTATCCACGTCAACTCTGTCTAACCCACTCATCATTTTAAAGACCTCTATCAAGTCCCCCCTTAACCTTCTGCGCTCCAAAGAATAAAGACCTAACTTGTTCAACCTTTCTCTGTAACTTAGTTGCTGAAACCCAGGCAATATTCTGGTAAATCTCCTCTGTACTCTCTCTATTTTGTTGACATCCTTCCTATAATTAGGCGACCAAAATTGTACTCCATACTCCAGAATTGGCCTCACCAATGCCTTGTACAATTTTAACATTACATCCCAACTTCTATATTCAATGCTCTGATTTATAAAGGCCAGCTCACCAAAAGCTTTCTTTACCACCCTATCTACATGAGATTCCACCTTTAGGGAACTATGCACAGTTATTCCTAGATCCCTCTGTTCAACTGCATTCCTCAATCCGCCCAGGGAACAGAGCGAATGCGTTCTTGATGTGCTTTTGATGGGATTCGTTACAATACTGTGGAGGTATGGTTACCACATTGAGTGCTTTTGTGTTTTTTTCACTTTATGAACAAAATAGACAAATATTCCTGCAAATTGGAACCCTTTCATTACCCAGAGACAACCGCCCCATGGCTGCTGATGTGACAGCGGAACGTGCAGTCTTCCCCAGTCCTATAAGCGCCGTTCTCTCATGAACAGCAGAAGGGGTTTTAAAGTAGCTGGGTATGGAGAGTTGCTGGACCCAGGCACTGACAGCAGCGCTTTGGTCCAGGAGCAGCTCCATGGATGGGCTCTGAGATCTGCATGGTTCCCGTCCCTGGGTAGGGGAGGTGGCGGCTGGGGGGAAGAGGATGAGTGGAGCAGCGACTGAGCCTGGAACATGGAATGACGGTGGCGGCAGCAGCAGACGGAAGGAAGGAATTGTCGATGCTGGTGAGCAGGCTCGGGGTTTAATTTCCCACAGCCTCGGAGGTGCTCTGGGTCGGCTGCTGGAGGCCCAGTGCACAGAGGCCGAACGTGGGTCGCTGGCCAGGGATGGCGCGTTCACAGGCTGATGTTGAGGTGGATCAGCAGAGTGGGCGGAGTGGACCGCTGCAGGCCCTGAAGCAGCCCGAGGCTGAGCCCGCGGATCAGACGCGGCTTGCAGCTGCATGTAGCAGTGGAGCAGTGATAGAGGATATCAACACATCGCCTGGACAGGACGATCCCAGCCTGAATCAGTCTGAAGAAGGGTCTCGACCCGAAACATCGCCCATTCCTTCTCTCCAGAGATGCTGCCTGTCCCGCTGAGTTACTCCTGCATTTTGTGTCTACCCAGCAGCTCCAAACCAGTGCCGCACGCAGGATAACAGGCCTTTGTCCAAGTTAAGACTCTTAATATTTAAAAAAACTTTGGACTTGAACGGTACAAGATGACACCTGAAACATGCCTACTCTTGTGTGTTGATAGTGTACTATACAGTCTTTGCCTCTTGTATTTAGTATGATTGTGCCTAACGTATAGCAGTATTGTCACCGAATTGTTTCCAAAAATAAATGTGACTGTACTTAGGTACACCTGACAATAAAGTACCAATGAACCTGTACCTGTCCAGAGGTAGACAAAAATGCTGGAGAAAGGGTCTTCCCTTCTTCCCGCCCCCTCCCATCCCCTCATCAGTCTGAAGGGTCTCGACCCGAAGGGTCACCCATTCCTTCGCTCCATAGATGCTGCCTCACCTGCTGAGTTTCTCCAGCATTTTTGTCTACCTTCGATTGTTCCAGCATCTGCAGTTCCTTCTTAAACATTGTACTTGTCCAGATGTCTCTTAAACATTGTTACTGGTCCTGCCTCCATGACCACCTCTGGTAGATCATACCAGACACCACCTACCCGACATCCTTCAGCTAACATGTCCTTGAACCAACCTTCACAACCATGATCGTACCTTGGCAACGAAACACTACAGACTCCCTCCTGTATTACCATGGGCTTGTTTTCTAATTGTGTTTGACACTAACCTCTTGCTTTTTCTCAATAGTCACGAGGAAAAAACAACTTTTCACTGTCTGGTAGGATAGATGTAATTTATGAATAACCTATGTTTTTGTGAGTTGTCTCATGTCTGTGCCCATGATGCTGCTGCAAGCAAAATATTAATTGTATTCTGCACCTTACTGTACTTCTGTACTGTACGTATCTCAATATACTCAACTTAACTTGAATTGATACAAAAAAATTATCCTTCAGATCCCCTTTAAACCTTCTCCCTGACACCTTAAAACCAATAGCTGTGGTTTTAGATACCCCTACCATGGCAAACAGACCCGGGCTGTCTACCCTCTCTCAGCCTCTCATACTTTTATACATCTCTATTGTCAGCTTTACTCCAGGGAAAACTGACTAAACCTATTCTATCTCAATATAATTCATGCTCTCAAATGACAATGGACAATAGGTGCAGGAGTAGGCCATTCGGCCTTCCGAGCTAGCACCGCCATTCACTGTGATCATGGCTGATCATCCACATTCAGTACCCTGTTCCTGCCTTCTCCCCATATACCCTGACTCTGCTATCTTTAAGAGCTCTATCTAACCTATGCAGACTCCAACCTATGCAGACTCATGTGAAGAAACAAGAGACTGCAGTCTTGTGTGAAGGCACAAGAGATTGTAGGTGCTGGAATCTTGAGTGCTTAGGTGCTGGAATCTATGCAGACGTTTCCCTGGGGGACCTGGCCAGAGCACCGGCTTTGGCGGCGGCGCAGAACATCGGCTTTGGCGGCGGTGCAGCGCTGGAGCGCTGTTGTGGAGCGGGCGATGCCTTTCCTGGGTCGCCGCGCTGGGACTCCAGTATGCTGGGACCGCCGATGGGAACATCGTGGAGCCGCGGTTCTGTGGAGCGGCCAGCTGCGATGCTGAACGTTGCATCCCGGAGCCTGGGCGAGAATATCGGGCGCCGTGGCGGGACTGTGGAGGCCTCAGTGGGCCCGACTCTGGGTGGACAAGAGGATGGGGACTGGACTTTGTGCCTTCACCCACAGTGGGAACCATTGTGGGGGGATGTTTTTGTGTTGAACTTCTTTTTGAACACTATGTTGTATTTTTATTAGTGTGCTCCAAGGACATCTGAATTTCCCCTGAATAAGGGGATTAATAAAGTCTTATCTTATCTTATCTTATCTATCTTAAAAAACTGCTGGAGGAAATCAGCTGGCCAGACAGCATCTGTGGAGGGAAACTTAAAGATTTTTGTGGGTGACCTTTTTTCAGATACTGCCTGATCTGCTGAGTTCCTCCAGCAGTTTGTTTCACTTCCCTGGGTACCTTTGTTGCCATTTTTAGGGAACCACATGCTTGCACTCCTAGGTCTCTTTGTTCAATAATACTCCCCAGGGCCCTACCATACACTGTGTACATCCAGCCCTGGTTTACTTTTGTAAAATGCTTCATTTTGCCCTTGTCTGAGTTAAATTGCATCTGTCATTCCTAGACCCCCTTTTCCAATTGATCACTATCCTGCCATAACTTTTACAAGCTTATTTACTGCCCTCTCTTCCACTGATTTTGGTATAATCTACAACTTTACTAATTATGCCACCTACATTCTCATCCAAATCATTAACATGCATGACAAACAACTGGACCGATCCCTGTGGCACATCACTGGTCACGGGTTTTCAATCTGAGAAACAACACTCCACTACAACCTGTATAGGAAGGAATTGCAGATGTTGGCTTAAACCGAAAATAGATACAAAAAGCTGGAGTAACTCAGCGGGTCAGACAGCATCACTGGAAAATCAAATTCATGAGACATGATTTCACATGCACAAAGTCAGTGACTTTACCAAATCTGTCCTTGCCAAAGGGCAAAGGACAAAGGACATTTATTGTCACATACACCAATTGGTGTAGTGAAATTTGTTGCCATTGCAGCACACCAATAAAATAAACACAACATTAAAGAATTTAACAGTAAACATAAAAACATCCCCCCACAATGGTACCCACTGTGAGGGAAGGCAGCAAAGTTCAGTCCACTTCCTCTATGTTCACCCGTGGTCGGGGCCTATTGAGGCCTCTGCAGTCGCCGCTACGGCGGCCCGATGTTTCAGGCCCTCTCGCCGGAATGATGGAACTCTGGCATCGGAAGAACACTCTTCAGCGGCTTGGAGTTCCGAAACGCCACTTGCTACCGGCAACTGCGGCTTCCGAAGTCCACAGGCCGGGCTGGTCGGAGCTCCAACACTGGCGATCTCAGCGAAAGATCCCAGGCTCCGTGGTGTTTAAAGTCAGCGCCGCCACGGCTGGACGCTCTGCAGACCCCACAGCTCCACGATATTGAAGTCGGCAATCACAGCACTCCGGAGCTCCACACGGCGACCCGGGTAAGGCATCGCCCGCTCCGCGATGGTACCTCAGTGCTGCACTGCCGCTGAAGCTTGAAGCTCTAGGCAGTCTCCGGCAGGAAAGACCGCGCCAATCCAGGCGGTAGGCCGCGAGGAGGGGGCGAAGATGCAGCTCGGAGGAAGGACGCATCCTCGCCCAGGTAGGGACTGGAAAACGGTCCCCCCCCCCCATAAAAAAGACTAAATGGCCTCCAAAACAAAACTTAGTTAACAAAACAAAACTTAGTTAACAAAACAAAACATGCTTAGTTTAGTTTCCACCTTAGTATGTCAGCAGTGACTAATGGATTGTTACAAAAATGTCCTCCCTTGCTCCCCATAACTTCCTTGGGGACATCTGGTTAGGTCCGGGGACAACCACCTTCTGCATTGAAGGATCTCTTATGTAATGGTCCAGAATAGAACTTCCTTTCCCCAAACTCATTAACTTCCATGTACTGCTTCAAAGTAAATACAGAAGTATTCACTTTACACCACTCATTTCCCATCTCCATGTAGAAAAGGCTTTGATTCTTAGGGGGCTCTCTCCTTAGCTCCATTTTACTCTTAATCTTCAATATATTACTGAAACTCTCATCTTGTTTGTCTGTCTGTCTGTCTGGTCCTGAAATTACAACCATGATCCTACCTTGGCAACGAAACACTACAGACTCCCTCCTGTATTACCATGGGCCTGTTTTCTAATTGTGTTTGACACTAACCTCTTGCTTTTTCTCAATAGTCACGAGGAAAAAACAACTTTTCACTGTCTGGTAGGATAGATGTAATTTATGAATAACCTATGTTTTTGTGAGTTGTCTCATGTCTGTGCCCATGATGCTGCTGCAAGCAAAATATTAATTGTATTCTGCACCTTACTGTACTTCTGTACTGTACGTATCTCAATATACTCAACTTAACTTGAATTGATACAAAAAAATTATCCTTCAGATCCCCTTTAAACCTTCTCCCTGACACCTTAAAACCAATAGCTGTGGTTTTAGATACCCCTACCATGGCAAACAGACCCGGGCTGTCTACCCTCTCTCAGCCTCTCATACTTTTATACATCTCTATTGTCAGCTTTACTCCAGGGAAAACTGACTAAACCTATTCTATCTCAATATAATTCATGCTCTCAAATGACAATGGACAATAGGTGCAGGAGTAGGCCATTCGGCCTTCCGAGCTAGCACCGCCATTCACTGTGATCATGGCTGATCATCCACATTCAGTACCCTGTTCCTGCCTTCTCCCCATATACCCTGACTCTGCTATCTTTAAGAGCTCTATCTAACCTATGCAGACTCCAACCTATGCAGACTCATGTGAAGAAACAAGAGACTGCAGTCTTGTGTGAAGGCACAAGAGATTGTAGGTGCTGGAATCTTGAGTGCTGTAGGTGCTGGAATCTATGCAGACGTTTCCCTGGGGGACCTGGCCAGAGCACCGGCTTTGGTGGCGGCGCAGAACATCGGCTTTGGCGGCGGTGCAGCACTGGAGCGCTGTTGTGGAGCGGGCGATGCCTTTCCTGGTCGCCGCGCTGGGACTCCTTTTTACTCTTAATCTTCAATATATTACTGAAACTCTCATCTTGTTTGTCTGTCTGTCTGTCTGGTCCTGAAATTACACCAAAACAGTACACGATAGCGCTACCGTTTTTGGCCCACCTTACTCACTATTGTCCTGGGGTCGGGTGCATCAAGTTCGTTCAAATTGATGGTATATTTTACAAGTTATTCTTTAAACTTTACAAAATCCAGTTTGACAAAAATCACTTGAACTTGCACTGGCAGTTAGCAGCGATTGAAGTCACAATGGGATCTCATTTACATAAACTGCCCGTCAGCAGTGTTCCACTGGCAGTTAGCAGCATATGACGTCACAATGGGATCTCATTGACATAAACTGCCCGTCAGCAGTGTTCCACCCCACAATTACATCACAATGGGATCTCAATTACATAAAAGAAAAAACTCAGTTTTCAAAAACCCAGCAGCGTTCCATTCAGATTGATGTTATATTTTAAAAGTTATTCACATTTTAAACTTTAAAAAATCCACTTTTCACTTTAAAAAAAAAATCAAACTTTTCACTTTAAAACTTGCCCTGCCCACCACAATGTTAACAAATGACAGGAGTCCCAGTGCAATGAGAGATTTATTACATTGTTGTAAGGAGAGGGAGGGAGTGGCGGAGGGAGTGGGGGAGGGAGTGGGGGAGGGGAGGAGGAGAAATGTTATTTAAACATTGTGTTTAGTGGGAGAGTGGGATATGGGGAGAGTTGTGGAGTGGGAAGCAGGGAGGGAGGGGGTAGGGAGAGGAGAGGGGTTATGGAGGGAGGGAGTGACTGACAGTAGGGAAAGGAGAGGGAGGGAAAGGTGAGGGAGGGAGTGGGGGAGGGGGAGAGGGGAGGGGGAGAGGGGAAAGAAGAGGGGGGGAAGATGGGGGAGGGTGTGCTGGGGGAGTTGTAGATTGGTTACTTCACTTACTAACAAATGTAGTGCTTTATTATTAGGAAGCTCCGCCTACTACACTGTTCATATTATCGCAACCCAACTTGTGCTGGCAGACCATGCTGCGACATAGCAGAAGCAACATGCTGTAGTGTGTTATATGTGCTTTTCCATAAATACTGTTGTACCATGAAAAAAAAGAAAGAAAACTGGCCGAAGGGTGCCCCTCTGGCGATTTGCCCATACTTCCTGATTCGCGAAGAACTGGTACTGCAGGACGGGGTCATAATCAAGGGTCACAAAGCAGTCATCCCAGCTGTTCTACGGGACAAGTACTTTGACGCCATTCACAGGGGCCACCCAGCGTGGGAAGCGACCTTACAACGAGCAAGAGAAGTCAGGAAAGACCGCGCCAATCCAGGCGGTAGGCCGCGAGGAGGGGGCGAAGATGCAGCTCGGAGGAAGGACGCATCCTCGCCCAGGTAGGGACTGGAAAACGGCCCCCCCCCCCATAAAAAAGACTAAATGGCCTCCAAAACAAAAATTAGTTAACAAAACAAAACTTAGTTAACAAAACAAAACATGCTTAGTTTAGTTTCCACCTTAGTATCTCAGCAGTGACTAATGGATTGTTACAAAAATGTCCTCCCTTGCTCCCCATAACTTCCTTGGGGACATCTGGTTAGGTCCGGGGACAACCACCTTCTGCATTGAAGGATCTCTTATGTAATGGTCCAGAATAGAACTTCCTTTCCCCAAACTCATTAACTTCCATGTACTGCTTCAAAGTAAATACAGAAGTATTCACTTTACACCACTCATTTCCCATGTCTCCATGTAGAAAAGGCTTTGATTCTTAGGGGGCTCTCTCCTTAGCTCCATTTTACTCTTAATCTTCAATATATTACTGAAACTCTCATCTTGTTTGTCAGTCTGTCTGTCTGGTCCTGAAATTACACCAAAACAGTACACGATAGCGCTACCGTTTTTGGCCCACCTTACTCACTATTGTCCTGGGGTGGGGGTGCATCAAGTTTCGTTCAAATTGATGGTATACTAGACCAAGTGCAGACCCGTTGGGTCTGGACACCGAACGTGCATTTGCGGGTGGGGGGGGGGGTGGGTGCTGTGGCGTCACACTAACCACCCCCTTTCCACCAAAGCACGGTTGCGGGGTGGGAATCTGGCACCCACAAACACACACACTCATCACAACCCTTGATATTATCTTAATTTTTTAATTTGCTTCTTTATCCCATCTCCACCCTATCCACTGACGCATAGCCCTCACCTCTCAGGTGTGTCTAGAGGGGGGGCAGAGAGAGAAAATTTAATGTTATATTTTTTTTTTAAATTGAAGAGGGGAGGAGGAGGGGGAGAGGAAGGGTGGGAGAGAGGGGGAGAGAGGATGGGGAGAGAGGAGGGGGTGGAGAGAGGAAGGAGAGGATTGGGGAGAGAGGTGAAGAGGGAGGGTTTGGAGCATGCATGCATGAATCGAGAGCGGGCTGTGAAGAGAGAAGGGCAGAGAGAGAGAGAGAGAGGACAGACAGAGAGACTGGTACACAAAAAAAAAGCTGGAGAAACTCAGCGGGTGCAGCAGCATCTATGGAGCGAATGAAATAGTCAACGCTACGGGCCGAAGCCCATCTTCAGACGTGTTTTGTCCCGAAACGTTGCCTATTTCCTTAGATC
>CM075978.1:154408009-154475920 GCA_038087875.1 Malacoraja senta | reverse complement strand
TATGGTTGAGTTCTTCATTCGGATGGAGAGTGACATTGTTAATTCAGAAACAAGGGTTCTGAACTTAAAGAAAGGTAACTTTGAGGGTATGAGACGTGAATTGACCAAGATAGACTGGCAATTGATTCTTAAAGGGTTGACGGTGGATATTCAATGGAAGGCATTTAAAGACTGCATGGATGAACTACAACAATTGTTCATCCCAGTTTGGCAAAAGAATAAGTCAGGGAAGGTAGTGCATCCATGGATAACAAGGGAAATCAGGGATAGTATCAAAACAAAAGATGAAACATACAAATTAGCCAGAAAAAGCAGCCTACCAGAGGACTGGGAGAAATTCAGAGTCCAGCAGAGGAGGACAAAGGGCTTAATTAGGAAAGGGAAAATAGATTATGAAAGAAAACTGGCAGGGAACATAAAAACTGACTGCAAAAGTTTTTATAGATATGTGAAGAGAAAAAGATTATTTAAAACAAATGTAGGTCCCTTGCAGTCAGAAACAGTTGAATTGATCATGGGGAACAAGGACAAGGCAGATCAATTGAATAACTACTTTGGTTCTGTCTTCACTAAGGAAGACATAAATAATCTGCTGGAAATAGCAGGGGACCGGGAGTCAAATGAGATGAAGGAACTGAGTGAAATCCAGGTTAGTCAGGAAGTGGTGTTAGGTAAATTGAATGGATTAAAGGCCGATAAATCCCCAGGGCCAAATAGGCTGCATCCCAGAGTACTTAAGGAAGTAGCCCCAGAAATAGTGGACGCATTAGTGATTATTTTTCAACTCTTTAGATTCTGGAGTAGTTCCTGAGGATTGGAGGGTAGCTAATGCAACCCCACTTTTTAAAAAGGGAGGGAGAGAGAAAACAGGGAATTACAGACCAGTTAGTCTAACATCGGTAGTGGGGAAAATGCTAGTCAGTTATTAAAGATGGGATAGCAGCACATTTGGAAAGTGGTGAAATCACTGGACAAAGTCAGCATGGATTTATGAAAGGTAAATCATGTCTGACGAATCTTATAGAATTTTTCGAGGATGTAACTAGTAGAGTGGATAAGGGAGAACCAGTGGATGTGTTATATCTGGACTTTCAGAAGGCTTTCGACAAGGTCCCACATAAGAGATTAGTATGCAAACTTAAACCACACAGTATTGGGGGTTCAGTATTGATGTGGATAGAGAACTGGCTGGCAGACAGGAAGCAAAGAGTAGGAGTAAACGGGTCCTTTTCAGAATGGCAGGCAGTGACTAGTGGGGTACCGCAAGGCTCAGTGCTGGGACCCCAGCTATTTACAATATATATTAATGATTTGGACGAGGGAATTGAATGCAACATCTCCAAGTTTGCAGATGACACAAAGCTGGGGGGCAGTGTTAGCTGTGAGGAGGATGCTAGGAGGCTGCAAGGTGACTTAGATAGGTTGGGAGAGTGGGCAAATGCATGGCAGATGCAGTATAATGTGGATAAATGTGAGGTTATCCACTTTGGTGGCAAGAACAGGAAAGTAGACTATTATCTGAATGGTAGCCAATTAGGAAAAGGGGAGGTGCAACGAGACCTGGGTGTCATGGTACACCAGTCATTGAAAGTAGGCATGCAGGTGCATCAGGCAGTGAAGAAAGCGAATGGTATGTTAGCATTCATAGCAAAAGGATTTGAGTATAGGAGCAGGGAGGTTCTACTGCAGTTGTATAGGGCCTTGGTGAGACCACACCTGGAGTATTGTGTACAGTTTTGGTCTCCTAATCTGAGGAAAGACATTCTTGCCATAGAGGGAGTACAGAGAAGGTCCACCAGACTGTTTCCTGGGATGGCAGGACTTTCATATGAAGAAAGACTGGGTAAACTCGGCTTGTACTCGCTAGAATTTAGAAGATTGAGGGGGGGTCTTATAGAAACTTACAAAATTCTTAAGGGATTGGACAGGCTAGATGCAGGAAGATTGTTCCCGATGTTGGGGAAGTCCAGAACAAGGGGTCACAGTTTACGGATAAGGGGGAAGTCTTTTAGGACCGAGATGAGAAAAACATTTTCACACAGAGAGGGTGATTCTGTGGAATTCTCTGCCACAGAAGGTAGTTGAGGCCAGTTCATTGGCTATATTTAAGAGGGAGTTAGATGTGGCCCTTGTGGCTAAAGGGATCAGGGGGTATGGAGAGAAGGCAGGTACAGGATACTGAGTTGGATGATCAGCCATGATCATATTGAATGGTGGTGCAGGCTCGAAGGGCCGAATGGCCTACTCCTGCACCTATTTTCTATGTTTCTTACGCAAGTTTTTACTTGTGTTTAAGATATGCTTCGATTTCTTAAGACGGCAGATGATATATGACACGTAATAGTCTAGTTCACGCAAGTTATTCTATGTTTCTGTAGTGTAGTTTAGTTTATTACTAGACTAAGTGGGACCCGTTGGGTTCCAGTCACACGGGAGGCCTGGTCCCCCAACACAACCCAATCCTTAACGCAATATTCCACCACTCACCCGCTCCCCCAACGCAATATTCCACCACTCATCCATGGCCACTAATTGCACAGGCGCGGCTCATTTCCCCTCATCCCCCAGCACTCCCTCCCCCCTTCTTCATGTGTGGGAGGTGTGGAAGGGAGGGGGAGGGAAGGGGTGTGTGTGGCGGGGGTTTGTGTTGTGGGAGGGGAGGTGTATGTGGACGGGGGGGTGTAGGAGGGGGGGGAAGAGGGTGGTGTGGGGGGAGGGGGGAAGTGAGGGAGGGGGGTGTGTGACGGGGCTGTGTGGAGAGTTGTGTATGTGGGCGGGAGGGGTGTGGGAGGGGGGAGGAAGGATGTGGGAGGGGGAGAGGGGTGTGTGGGGAGGGAGGGGTGTGTGGACGGGGAAGTTGTCGGGGATTGGTGTGTGGGGAGGGGTGTGTGGGCGAGGGGTGTGTGGGTGGGGGAGGGGTGTGTTGGGCAGGGGAGGGGTGTGTTGGGCGGGGGAGGGGTGTGTGGGCGGGGAGGGGTGTGTGGGAGCGGGGGGGATTGTGGGGGGAGGGGGGGTGTGGGCAGGGGGTGTGTAGGCGTGTAGGGGGAGAGGGGTGTGTGGGCGGGGGGGGGAGAGAGCTTGGAGAAAAGAGCCATGGGGAGAGGGGGTTGGAGCTGGCGGTGCGATGGGGTTTCACAGCGGGCGCAGGTCGTTCTCCTCCGCCGGGATCAGAGTCTCCGCTTTCCGTTTGGCGACATCTCCGGCGCCGGGCCACTTCGGTCCCTGCGAAAATTGTGTCCGGTTGGAGACCTCCGTCGGCCACCTGCAGCGTCCCTCAACTCCAGTAAAGATGCGATGGAACAGGAAGGGGTGGACCGTCCGGGAATGACAGAAGAGACCAATCCACGCGACACTGAGTAGCAGGAGAGGAGATCGATCTGCGCATGCACGGATTTTAATATTTTTAAACTCACTAACTTTTACAATATACCACCGATCGGATCAAAACTTGTTACACTCGCAGCACAGGAGAACGGTGAGTGAGCTGGGTATCTTTACCGTTTTTGCGCAAATAGAAAAAACACGCAAACCTGAAGAGCACAAGATCAGAATTTTAGTTATGTATAGATTGTCACGTGTACTGAGGTACAGTGAAATGCTTTCGTTTGCATACTATCCAGTCAATGAAATATAGAAACATAGAAAATAGGTGCAGGAGGAGGCCATTCGGCCCTTCGAGCCGGCACCGCCATTCATTGTGATCATGGCTGATCGTCCCCTATCAATAACCCGTGCCTGCCTTCTCCCCATATCCCTCGACTCCACTAGCCCCTAGAGCTCTATCTAACTCTCTCTTAAATCTATCCAGTGACTTGGCCTCCACTGCCCTCTATGGCAGAAAATTCAACAAATTCACAACTCTCTGGGTGAAAAGGTTTTTTCTCACCTCAGTCCTAAATATCTTCCCCTTTATTCTAAGACTGTGGCCCCTGGTTCTGGACTCGCCCAACATTGGGAACATTTTTCCTGCATCTAGCTTGTCCAGTCCTTTTATAATTTTATATGTTTCTACAAGATTCCCCCTCGTCCTTCTAAACTCCAGTGAATACAAGCCTAGTCTTTTCAATCTTTCCTCATATGACAGTCCCGCCATCACAGGGATCAATCTCGTGAACCTACGCTGCACTGCCTCAATGACAAGGATGTCCTTCCTCAAATTAGGAGACCTAAACTGTACACAATACTACAGATGTGGTCTCACCAGAGCCCTATACAACTGCAGAAGAAACTCTTTACTCCTATACTGAAATCCTCTTGTTATGAAGGCCAACACTCCATTAGCTTTCTTCACTGCCTGCTGTACCTGCACGCCAACTTTCAGTGACCGGTGTACAAGGACACCCAGGTCTCGCTGCACCTCCCCCTTACCTAACCTAACCCCATTGAGATAATAATCTGCCCCCTTGTTTTTGCCACCAAAGTGGATAACCTCACATTTATCAATATTATACTGCATCTGCCACACATCTGCCCACTCACTCAACCTGTCCAGGTCACCATGGAACCTCCTAACATCCTCTTCACAGTTCACACTGCCACCCAGCTTTGTGTCATCCGCAAACTTGCTAGTGTTGCTCTTAATTCCCTCTTCCAAATCATGAATAAATATGGTAAACAATTGCGGCCCCAACACCGAGCCTTGTGGCACTCCACTCGCCACTGCCTGCCATTCTGAAAAGGACCCGTTCACTCCTACTCTTTGCTTCCGGTCTGCCAACCAATTTTCTATCCATGTCAACACCCTACCCCCAATACCATGTGCTCTAATTTTAGACACCAGTCTCCCGTGTGGGACCTTATCAAAGGCTTTCTGAAAGTCTAGATACACTACATCCAATGGCACCCCTTCATCCATTTTACTTGTCACATCCTCAAAAAATTCCGGAAGATTAGTCAAGCATGATTTCCCTTTCATAAATCCATGTTGACTTGGACTAATCCTTTTACTGCTATCCAAATGCCCCATTATTACCTCTTTAATAATTGACTCCAGCATCTTTCCCACCACCGAAGTCAGGCTAACTGGTCTGTAATTCCCCGTTTTCACTCTCTCTCCTTCCTTGAAAAGTGGGATAACTTTAGCTATCCTCCAATCCACAGGAACTGATCCTGAATCTATTGAACATTGGAAAATGATCACCAATGCGTCCACTATTTGTAGAGCCACCTCCCTGAGGACCCTGGGATGCAGATCATCAGGTCCAGGGGATTTATCATCCTTCAGTCCCATTAGCCTACCCAATACTATTTCTCGCCTAATGAAAATTTCTTTCAGTTCCTCTACCCCCTTAGATCCTCTGCCCTTCAGTACATCTGGGAGATTGTTTGTGTCTTCCTTAGTGAAGGCAGATCCGAAGTACCTAATCAACTCTTCTGCCATTTCCTTTTTGCCCATAATAATTTCACCCGTGTCTGCCTTCAAGGGACCCAAATTTGACTTTGCTACTCTTTTTCCCTTAACATATCTAAAGAAGCTTTTACTGTTCTTCTTTATATTCCTGGCCAGCTTCCCTTCGTACTTCATCTTTTCAGCCCATATTGCCCGTTTTGTTTCTGTTGTCCTATGAAAGTTTCCCAATCCTCTGGCGTCCGGCTACTCTTTGCTGTGTTATACATCTTTTCTTTTAGTTTTATTCTATCCCTAACTTCTCTTGTCAGCCACGGTTGCCTCCTACTCCCCTTAGAATCTTTCTTCCTTTTTGGAACGAATTGATCCTGCGTCTTCCGGATTATGCCCAGAAATTCCTGCCATTGCTGTTCCACCGTCGTTCCTGCTAGGATCCCTTTCCAGTCTACCTTGGCCAGCTCCCCTCTCATGCCTTCATAGTCCCCTTTGTTCAACTGCATCATTGACACTTCCGATTTAACCTTCTCCTTCTCAAATTGCAGATTAAAACTAATCATATTATGATCACTACCTCCAAGCGGTTCCTTTACCTCGTGTTCTCTTATCATATCTGGTTCATTAGACAACACTAAATCCAGAATTGCCTTTTCTCCGGTCGGCTCCATTACAAGCTGCTCTAAGAATCCATCTCGGAATCCAAGCTGCTCTAAGAATGCTATATAGGTGAATACAATCAGGTCCTCCACAATGCACAGATAAATTACTATTCTTAATTTTAAATCCTCAAGCTGTTCCTTACGTCCATTATCTTGCAAAGTCCACTTGAAACCTGAACCATCTTAACCAATTGCAACGGCGTAGGTTAGTGCTTTTGGTTGCAACACCCAAATATTTACAGTTCATCTCAGTAGTCCAAAGGTTTCAAAGGTCTTTTTTTGTCACAAGCACCAAATAAGATAGTGATATGCGAATTACCATACAGCCATACTGTTTAGCAGAATGACAACTTCATTAGATTGATCATTGACCATGTTTTTTTTCTAATATGGATTAAGGTACTTAAATGATACTGCTGAAATGATTAATTAGTTGCATATTTATTTTTCCAGTGAGGTAATCCTCATTCAGATAATCATGCATTCAGTCACTCGTACCACGCAATTAGTGCAGCGTTGTCAAGCAGCTGAAGGTAACACAAACAATTTTCAACGGGAAAGTATCGAAACATAGCAAATTACAGGCTATTTTGCGTTATCTCCAACCAAATTAGTGTTCACGTCTGGCAAACACCCAAACGTCTTCTCGAGAGTTGAACATATTCCAATAGAAGACTCCTCCCAGCAATTTAACTGATTGACAAAAGACAGTCATTTACTTACTGACTCCCATGGCTATCTAGACTACACTTCTTCCCACCCTACTTCCTGTAAGGACTCCATCCTCTACTCCCAATTCCTCTGTCTACGCCGCATCTGCTCCCAGGATGAGGTGTTCCACACCAGGGCATCAGAAATAGAAACATAGAATTGGTGCAGCAGGCCATTCGGCCCTTCGAGCCTGCACCGCCATTCAATATGATCATGGCTGATCATCCAACTCAGTATCCTGTACCTGCCTTCTCTCCATACCCCCTGATCCCTTTAGCCACAAGGGCCACATCTAACTCCCCCTTAAATATAGCCAATGAACTGGCTTCAACTACCTTCTGTGGCAGAGAATTCCACGGATTCACCACTCTCTGTGTGAAAACATTTTTTCTCATCTCGGTCCTAAAAGGCTTCCCCCTTATCCTTAAACTGTGACCCCTTGTTCTGGACTTCCCCAATATCGGGAACAATCTTCCTGCATCTAGCCTGTCCAACCCCTTAATAATTTTGTAAGTTTCTATTAGATCCCCCCTCAATCTTCTAAATTCTAGCGAGTGCAAGCTGAGTCTATCCAGTCTTTCTTCATATGAAAGTCCTGCCATCCCAGGAAACAGTCTGGTGAACCTTCTCTGTATTCCCTCTATGGCAAGAAAGTCTTTCCTCAGATTAGGAGACCAAAACTGTACACAATACTCCAGGTGTGGTCTCACCAAGGCCCTGTACAACTGCAGTAGAACCTCCCTGCTCCTATACTCAAATCCTTTTGCTATGAATGCTAACATACCATTCGCTTTCTTCACTGCCTGCTGCACCTGCATGCCTACTTTCAATGACTGGTGTACCATGACACCCAGGTCTCGTTGCATCTCCCCTTTTCCTAATCGGCCACCATTCAGATAATAGTCTACTTTCCTGTTCTTGCCACCAAAGTGGATAACCTCACATTTATCCACATTATACTGCATCTGCCATGCATTTGCCCACTCACCCCACCTATCCAAGTCACCTTGCAGCCTCCTAGCATCCTCCTCACAGCTAACACTGCCCCCCAGCTTCGTGTCATCCGCAAACTTGGAGATGTTGCATTCAATTCCCTCGTCCAAATCATTAATATATATTGTAACTAGCTGGGGTCCCAGCACTGAGCCTTGCGGTACCCCACTAGTCACTGCCTGTCATTCTGAAAAGGACCCGTTTACTCCCACTCTTTGCTTCCTGTCTGCCAGCCAGTTCTCTATCCACATCAATACTGACCCCTCAATACCGTGGGCTTTAAGTTTGCATACTAATCTCTTATGTGGGCCTTGTCGAAAGCCTTCTGAAAGTCCAGATATAACACATCCACTGGTCCTCATTCTTCAGGGAACAGAGGTTCCCCTCCCCTACTATAGATGAGGCTCTCACCAGGGTCTCTTCCATACCCCGCAACACTGCTCTCTCTCCCCATCCCCCCAATCGTAACAAGGGCTGAGTCCCCCTAGTCCTCACCTTTCACCCCACTAGCCGTCACATACAACAAATAGTTGTCCGTCAGTTTCGCCACCTCCAACGTGACCCCATCACTCGCCACATCTTTCCGTCTCCCATCTCTCCCAACCTCATCTATTGCATCCGCTGCTCCAGATGTCAGCTGATCTACATCGGTGAGACCAAGCGTAGGCTTGGCGATCGTTTCCTCGGTCCGCATTAACCAACCTGATCTCCTGGTGGCTCAGCACTTTAACTCCCCGTCCCATTCCGAATCTGACTTTTCTGTCCTGGGCCTCCTCCATGGCCAGAGTGAGCACCACCGGAAATTGGAGGAGCAGCACCTCATATTCCGCTTGGGCAGTTTGCACCCTAGTGGCATAAACATTGACTTCTCCAATTTCCGGTAGCCCTTGCTGTCTCCTCCCCTTCTCAGCTCTCCCTCAGCCCTCTGGCTCCTCCTCTTCCTTTCTCCTTTCTTCTCCCCGCCCCCCCCCCACATCAATCTGAAGATGGGTTTTGGCCCGAAACATTGCCAAATTCCTTCGCTCCATAGATGCTGCTGCACCCGCTGAGTTTCTCCAGCACTTTTGTCTACAGTCATTTACTTATTTGGCTTCAAAAGATGAAATGCTCATCCAAGATTCCATGGAAGTGCCTTACATGACTAGATTGGCCAGGACCTTGAGTAATTTCCAATATTATTAACAATTAACACTTGCACAAATCCATAACTGTCACCTTGTCTCTGTAATCAGATTATCTTTAAAAAAGTTAAAAGGTTCCCAGTGAGCAGCGAGACCGGGAGTGTTCTCGTCTAGCGGGGCCAAGCCCTCACTCGCTGGGGACGTCGATGGGCCGTGAGAGTGAGATACATGAGCAGCCGCCGAGAGCGAAGTGGGCCATAGAGGAGCGAGGAAGCTCCCGGCGAGTGCCGCGGTGCCATTCAAGAGAGGACTCGGCGGATGGCAGTTATGGATGGGCCCCGCAGTGGGTGCCAGAGGTTGGACATGGAAGCGTCGCCGAGAACAAAGAGGAGTCGGGTGTGGAGGACCACCAAAAACAAACAGGCATTTCAGTCTTCTGGATCCATATTGGCATATAGATTTTTCCCACTCACTACCTGTGGCCAGTTATGCAGCAGACATCTACATAAGTATCAATACCATCTACTACGATCCTCACCCAGCAGCATGAATCACATGCTCATCACTGTCACTACACAAGTACTCATCTTTCCAATGTAAGCTAACAATCTGAACTTCTTCTCAACATAGAACAGTCAGCACAAGAACGGGCCCTTTGGCCCACAATCTTTGTGCCAAACATGATTTCTAGCTGAACTGCTTCAAAATGGGCAAGCAAAATTAGAATGGAATTTAAGGCTCACCAAGAGAGCAACAGCCTCACAAAGTAGAACTATTCCCAAATGAATTCCATAAATGATCTGAATAAATAATTTGACCTGTATTGGAAGAATCTTAGTGTGACATGCAAACGTAAGAAACAAGTCTCATCCTGCAAATGCGTCAAAAAGTGATGTCTGTCAATTGGTCCAAAAGAAATAACATGCAATCTAGTATTTCAATCCTTTAATTTGCTAAATTATGGCCAATAAAAGAATCACACTAGTGGAGGCTTTTTCCCTCCCATTGTCATAGCTGTTCCTTGGACCCAATTTCCAACTCTATTTAAGATGGTTAACCAACTGTCCTAAAAGGTCTGGAAATCATGTTAGATTTCGGGACTGGTGGTTACACAACAATCCAATTGTAAGCTTATTATGTCCATCTTCTCAGCCAAAAAAAATCATCAGATATTGAATTGAATTGACACTGTGATCAGAGTTTCAAATTTAGAATGATGGCCTTTTCTTTCAGATGATTTGTTGAGGGAAAATGCCAAACTTTATAAAACTAACACATTTTAATAAGTTGTACTTACCATATTACTCAGAGAATACTAATAACTGAATATATAAATTGTTAGGTAATTGTACTTCATACATATGAGTTAACAGGTGCTTCTGTTTGTGAAACAGTACCATTTATTTAAGAAATGTTGCGAGGATGTTGCCAAGACTCGAGGGTCTGAGCTATAGGGAGAGGTTGAGCAGTCTGGGACTATTGCAACATTTAAGAAACAATTAAATAGGTACATGGATCGGACAGGTTTGGAAGGATATGGGCCAAACGCAGGCAGGTGGGACTCGTGCAGATGAGACATGTTGGTCGGTGTGGGCAAGTTGGGCTGAAGGGCTTGTTTTCAATCATCTGTTTCCATATCACTTCAGAGTCAAGTTGCATGGAAAAAGGCCCTTTGGCCCATTGGGTCCATGCCTATCATCAAGCATGTACTTACCCCAATCTTATAATCCCATGTATGACTTTATGAAAACTTGTTGGTAGGTTTATGCAGCTTCATTATTTTATTTCTGTACAGATTTTACATGAACCCCAACTTGAAAGAAATCTAGGATTGGACAGTGGCACGACGAGTAGTATCGCTGCCTCACTACTCCAGCAACCAAGGTTCAGTCCTGACTTCGTGACTGGTTGAGCTCTGCCTCACAGTGTCAGAGATCCAGTTGGATCCTGACCTCAGGTGCTATCCATGAGAAGTTTGCACATTCTTGCTGTGATTGCATGGGTTTCCTCCTGGTGCTCCGGTTTCTTCCACATCCCAAAGACATGCGGGGTTGTAGCTTAATTAGCCTCTGGAAACTACCTCTAGTATGTAGAGAGTGTATGAGAAAGTGGGATAACATAAAACAAGTGTGAACGGGCTAATCATGGTCAGCATTGACTCGTTGGGCCTAAGGGCATGTTTCCATGATGTACCTCTAAACTAAAAACAAATTCCCCCTTTGACTGTGCTTGTTTTTTCCTGGTGTTTTGATTTCCTCCCACATCCCAAAGACTCATGGATCAGTAGGTTAATTGACCACAGTAAATTGTCTCTAGTCTATAGGTGAGTCATAGAATCTGGGGAGAGGCAAGTGAAATAAGGAGAGAATAAAATGGGATTATAGGATTGGGGTAATAAATACATGCTTAATGGACCAAATAAGACAAAGGACCTTCTTCCATGCTACTTGACTCTGAGGATGTAAGAAAAACCCCCATGTACCAGGAAACTTATTTCACAATGTCTTAAGAAACAATTATTAAACATATTTAACATAAGTATGTATGATACTTCTTAACATTGAATGATAGGGGAAATGGAATATAAAACTGTCAGCAAATATAAAAATAAACTCATACTTGATTTGTTCCCATGTTCTGCTGGCAAGATGCAGCACCCAAAGATCCTTATAATGATAAAACTGTTCACCGTTTGGGGATGCAAATTCTCCTCCAAACACCCAAAGTTGTCCACCTGCTTGAGGAACAACCACAGCCTATTCACAAAACAAAGCCGACATTGCAGTTAGCTCAAACACTGTACATTATTGGAAAAGGAATGTTATGCAATACATTACAATTATAGTGCAGAATGAAAATAATGCTAGATTCTTCTTATATTACAATTGAGAAAATTTATCAGGATTTTCTAACAAACTAGTGGAAACTTTTGATTTCATCTTATGCAGAGATATAAAATTGAGAATGTCCGCAGTAGCATGAACAAAATTGACTTCCATGCTGAGAGTTCTCACTTACTCAAACACATCAATACTGACATACATGAATGAATGTAATAAAGTGATTTCTAAAACCCAAGATTCTGAATCCGGGGCAAAGGCTTTTTTTTTTAAATCGCGGTGGACGTGGAATAATAAGATAGTTAAAATATCATAATTGACATCTGTTTACTCGTATGTACAATTGCTTGGAGATAGAAATTCCCAAAGATGATATATTTTTTTTAATTCTCTCTTACTGGCCAAATTTATGTACTTAATTTTACCTGATGGGCAGAGCGTGGAGCTGGTGGATTTGGGATTTCTAGTTTTGCCCATGCATTCTTCTTGATGTTGTACAAATGCAACTCATTGTAGAGAAAAGTCTGTAAGAGGGCAGAGATTAAGAGCTCCATTAGCAAAGTACTAAATACATAATTTATGCTTGTCTCAATTTCATGATGTGCTATTTCCCAATTGAATGAGGTAAAGATTGTCTTTTAGCAACAACTGTCCAAGATAGATCCAAGGAATTTGATTTTGCTTAAGAAGGAACTGCAGATGCTGGAAAATCGAAGGTAGACAAAAATGCTGGAGAAACTCAGCGGGTGAGGCAGCATCTATGGAGCGAAGGAAATAGGCAATTTAAGAAGGAACTGTAGATGCTGGTGGCTCAGCACTTCAACTCCCCCTCCCATTCTGTCCTGGGCCTCCTCCATGGCCAGAGTGAGGACCACCATGTATTGGAAGAGCAGCACCTCATATTTTGCTTGGGCAGTTTGCACCCCAGTGGTATGAACATTGACTTCTCTAATTTCAGATAGTCCCTACTTTCTCCTCCCCTTCTCAACTCTCCCTCAGCCCACTGGCTCGTCCTATTTCTTTCTTCTTCCCGCACACCCCCCCCCCCCCTACCCTCACATCAGTCTGAAGAAGGGTTTGGACCCGAAACGTTGCCTATTTCCTTCGCTCCAAAAGTAGGAATTTGATTGTCTACTTTTCTCTTAAACTGGGTAAATACCTTGGTGTAATGTTAATTTAGATGCTGCCTCACCCGCTGAGTTTCTCCAGCATTTTTGTCTACCAAGGAATTTGATTGTCTACTTTTCTCTTAAACTGGGTAAATACCTTGGTGTAATGTTAATTTAGATGGTTGGAAAGAGATCAATTCAGTTCAACCACAAGATTTGACCTACACCAAACTTCAATGAAAAGTAAAATTGGACATCATCAGAAACACATGGCTGAATAATACTTGCCAAATAATAACAAACATTCTTTTCTAAAATATAAAATAATTAAGTCTACAAAATGGGATTGGTGCTTAGGATTCTTTTAAAATAAAGTTTATATTCAAAAATCACACCATCATATAACCTTCTTGGATTTTTTTCCCCCAGTTGCATAACTGTTTTTTTTTGTGAGACAAGATAATGTTACAGAAATAATCACAATTTCACAAAGGAGCTGATGAGATGGCATACGTGATGGATATATCTATGCATCATTTGAATAATCATAGAAAAAGTATCCAGCAGTGGCAACACAAATCAAAATCGGAATACTATTTGATTTACTCGTTTAGTACAGCGATCTAGATAAGCGGAAATATTCCAATAAGTGATGAATGCTCTGAAGCAATATATATATCTGGAAAATCTCAATTTCTTTTGCTGCAGTTACTTATAAATCCTGCACAATTTTAAAACACATTTTTACAGGATAAAAATCGACACATGTTATTGTAAGCATAATTTGTTCAATAAACGCATTTGCCGTTATAAATTATGGGGCACATGCATTTAGGCATTTCATACCTAATACTAACAACTCCACCAAGTTATATAGGCATCTGCGCTGCACTCTCATAGGTCTAAAAGTAAAAATGTTTTTGATGAAACAATATTACATCTGTCCTAAGATGTGAATACAAAAAAACTACACGGCAACATTCCAAGATGAGAAGGAAAAGTTTCCCACTGTACAACTTATTTTTTAATCTCTCAACCATTATCACTATAAAATGTTACTTGGTCATTATCATATTGCTTTCTCTGGGGATTTGCTGCATGCCAACAAGCTGCTGCATTTTCAACACTATTATCAGTAACTGCAATTCAAAAATGTCTGGATGCCTTTAAAACGCTCTGGTATGAAAACAAAATTAACGCATGGTTCTTATTGTAAAATCACTATTAAGAGTTCCACTTTGTAGGTTAATGCGATTAAATGAATCAAAATATATGCTTCAAAAGTCTTCTCTCTTCCAAAATCAACTGGTCACAATGTTTTTGGAGTACTATGAAGGCTAGTTTCAATATTTGAGAATGTATACCTTTATCTTCTTCCAAAACTGGTTAAGAAATGATGGCAACCATAGAAGGAGATGGAGAAGCTTAGTTTAATATAGTTTAGAGATACAGCATAGTAACAGGCCCTTCGGCCCACAAATCCACTCCAACCGTCAGAGCACCTGGAGAAAACCCAAGTGGTCGCGGGGGAAACGTGCAAACTCCACACTGACAGCATTAGAGGTGAGGATCAAACCCGGGTCTGGCACTGTGAAAGCAAAAGATTACCAACTTTTGACTGAAAATAGTTGGTGAAAAATAGACCGATTTGTATCTAACAGACTTTGGAAAAACTGTTAGTTCAGTAGACAAGTAACTTACCATAATTTCCCAACTCCAGTAACAACCATATTTATGTGGCTAATCCAGTTTAGAGCCCTGTCCCACGGTACGAGTTCATTCAAGGGCTCTCCCGAGTTAAAAAAAAAAATCAAACTCGTGGTAAGCACGTAGAATGTACGTAGCGGGTACGTCGGAGTTCGGGGACGTCTCTTAGCGGCTCGTAACGTTAACGGCAGGTACTCGGGAAACGCGATAAGCTCGGGAAGACTTGTGAAGATTTTTCAACACGTTGAAAAATGTCCACGAGAGCCCCGAGTACCTGCGAGCGGCCATTACCGTAAATCCCCGAGTTCGAATCAGGGGAAACTCGGGAGAACTCTTGAATGAACTCGTAGAGTGGGACAGGGCTTTAAGGCTCTGGTCATGGATGATAATGGGGGAAATTCAGCATTGGTAATATTAATGCAAAGCAAGAAAAGGCAATTAGACTCTTCCTTGTAGGCGAAGGTCACGACGTGAAATTTGTGTGACACAAATGTAACCTATTGTAGCTCAATGATTATTGATGCATGCAAATTGTAAATTGAACTAAAGAGTGCAAGCATTAGCAAACATTCCTACTGATGATGCAACATTATTAGGATTAGCTAAAAATAGTTGGGCTCAAGACACTGTATGAACTTGTACATAGATACTCGGGGACCTAGAAGACTGCCCTGCATTAATCGTAAGCTTTGTCACTCCAGCTAATTAAAAAAAAACTTAATTCTCACCAATTTCAATAAGCAGAGCTTCTGTTACATATTTGTTCAAATGCTGTCTTGATGTCATAAGCAATCATTCTCACCACACAGATGGAAAAAAACTGCCCTTTGGATCACAGGTCCATTAAGTTTTAGAGCCAAGTGGATCTGGTAATGGATCTCATGGCTGAATGTCAGACCACACTGGCGTGCAATTAGATGTAACATTTTTCCTAAATTACAACATGACTGCAATCCAGGCATATCTTCTCTACAAATCACCATGGTCTTGGTGTACAACATATGACCTGGATCCAACACATGGACTAAATCCAAACCAATCCAACTATGACTCCAAATCAACAATTACTTCATGTGTTCCAAGGATATATGCTGAAACGCATCCCACAAGCATAGCTAAGAACCTACAATCACATTGGTTGCACCTAAGGATGAGAAAATGGAAAAGGATGGACTAAAGTGACATTGGTATTAATGCTAAGGTAGACAGAAATGCTGGAGAAACTCAGCGGGTGAGGCAGCATCTATGGAGCAAGGAATAGGTGAAGTTTCGGGTCGAGACCCTTCTGCAGACTGATGTGGAGATGGAGGGGGCGGGAAGAAGAAAGGAAGAGGCGGAGACAGTGGGCTGTGGGAGAGCTGGGAAGGGGAGGGGAAGGAGGGAGAAAGCAAGGACTACCTGAAATTGGAGGTCAATGTTCATACCACTGGGGTGTAAACTACCCAAGCGAAATATGAGGTGCTGCTCCTCCAATTTGCAGTGGGATTCACTCTGGCCATGGAGGAGGCCCAGGACAGGAAAGTCTGATTCGGAATGGGAGGGGGGAGTTGAAGTGCTGAGCCTCCGGGAGATCAGGTTGGTTAATGCGAACTGAGCGGAGCTGTTGGGCGAAGTGATCGCCAAGCCTGCGTTTGGTCTCACTGATGTAGAGCAGTTGACACCTAGAACAGCGGATGCACTAGATGAGGTTGGAGGAGGTGCAGGTGAACCTCTGCCTCACCTGAAATGACTTTTTGTATTAATTTAGTATTAATTTAGTATTAGTATTAATGCTTGATGTTTTTAGTAATGAAATAAAAATGCATAATAGACAAAATATTATTCTCTCAAGGACCTGGACAAATGTCTGCTTCTAATCCCATTTTAACATTAACTATTTAAATTAGTCCAACCCTAAACCCACTGAGTGTAAGAAGGAAGTGGATTGGCTGAAGGAAGGCTTTCTCCAAGGTGAGCAAAGTTCAGGAGGTTTAAATAGTGCACCAAGAGTCAGGAGGAAAACCTTTTTCACCCAGAGATGTGAATCTGTGGAATCCTCTGCCACAGAAGGCAGTGGAAGCCAATTCACTGATGTTTTCAAGAGAGAGTTAGATTTAGCTCTTAGTGCTAAGGGAATCACGGGATATGGGAAAAAAGCCAGAACGGGGTACTGATTTTGGATGATCAGCCATGATCATATTGAATGGCTGTGCTGGCTTGAAGGGCAGAATGGCCTACTCCTGCATCTATGAACTGCAGATGCTGGTTTAAACCAAAGATAGACACAAACAGCTGGAGTGACTCAGCAGGACAGGCAGAATCTCTGGAGAGCAGGAATGGATGACGTTTCAGGTCGAGACCTGAAATGTCACCCGTTCCTTCTCTCCAGAGATGCCCACTGAGCTACTCCAGCTTTTTGTGTCTATCTTTTGCCTAAACCATTGAGCACAGATCATGCAAAATAAATCTACAGGGGAGTTGGGAAGCACAATTTTAGAATTGGACATTCAATTTACCGTATTTCCCGGCAATGAAGACGCTATTTATTACCCAGAAATAAGGCACGAAAATTTACCTGCATCTTGGAGAGCGAAGGTTAGGTTGTTAGCCAAGAAAGATAGACTTGGCTATCCCTCAGTACAGCAACATCAAGTACGTTGTTGCTGTACTGAGGGATAGTCAAGTCTATCCCTCATTGCTGGCAGCTGATGGGAAGAGGCTGTAAAGTGGGAAGCAGCTGTAAAGGGGAGGAAAAGAGTTCCTTTCATAGCATGTGGGGAGTCTTGCCCGGGTCAGCACGAGCAGGAGCGTTGAGAAGGAGGGGGTCGGGGATCATGCCAGCAACTCACCCACTCACCGCTGCCGCAGCGTTCTGCGCCTCCCCATTGTGGCCGGGGAGGGAAGTAGCTCGGGTGGCTGCAAGTGGCCGCCGGGACCAGACAGCGGAACCGGCCGCCACCTCAGCGCCTTCTGTCGGCCCGGGGATGCTGTCTGGTCCCAGCGGCCGCTCCCGTTTTGGCACTACTGATCCTTATGTTTGAATTTCCTCGTTCCTTAGCGCTCCCGTTTTTCCCCACCATCTCTCCACCTGCCATCCACCTCCACCCGACACCCATTCAGTCATTCAGAATGGAGGAGCTCTGGAAGCCTTGGGCAAATTGAATTGTCACTTTCCATATTTTATTTTTTTTATTTTTTATAATTTTGAGAAATTCTATGTCCCACTAGCCTTTTTTCAAAATTTAGTAACTCAAAATGCGAGTGCATCTTCATTGCCTGGAAATACGGAAGTTTTAAAATTTGGTCTGTAAATTGGTCAGGTTAATTGCTGGATATTTCTTACAAACACAGCTAGGCTGTTGATATTGTACTGGCAGTTAACTAGTCCTTCGCCATTTTTTCAAGCAACAGCATTTATATACATTTTTATGAGGCTTTGGAGAAGAATTCTTGTATTAATGATCTTCATAAATACCATCGGGATTTATCAGTGGAATGAATAGAGTGACTGCATTGCAGTTTAACAGCCTGTTAAGGTTTATGGTGAAGGGGAATAGATTTAATAGAAATCTGAGGGGTGACTTTTTCACATAAAGGGTGGTGGGTGTATGGAACAAGCTGCCAGATGAGGTGGTGGGGTAGGGACCATCCTTACATTTAAGAAACAGTTAGAAAAGCACATGGATAGGACGGGTTTGGAGAGATTTGGACCAAACGCGGACAAGTGTAGCTGGGACATGTGTGGGCAGGTTGGGCCGAAGGGCCTGTTCCCACGCTGAAACTATGATTCAATGAATGCAAATTAAAAATGCTCAATGTCCAAATTAACCCCAAACCAGCCATTTTAGGATCATTTCATCCGAATTCCCTGGTATTTCAGGTTAATTCCCTGGTATTCCACTGCTACTGGAACTACTAATGGATCAAACCCACACAGAAACAGTTAATTTTCTCTGTAGAAACTTTGAACTGCTGGATTGCACACAAAAAAGTACTGAAGTAACTCAGCGGTTCAGGCAGCATCCCTGGAGAATATGGATAAGTGACATTTCAGGATGGGACTCTTCTTCAATCTGGTTCATTTTCTCTGTTGCTTTTTGTAGGTTTAACTGCCAAATCTCCCTGTCCAACTCTGCTTGGAACAACAAAAGTGAATTTCCTGCCCAAATATTATAAAGCTTACAGATGTACTATTACAGGCCATATTTTTTGTAAGAGTTGGTAAAAAAAATATTTTCTTATGCAGCTAGGTTTCAGCTGTTCTGCGAATCTGAGAGCTGCAGTGTATAAATAAATAAACCAGTTCACATGCTGATCACAGCTGTCTAGGTTTAATTTGTAATTTGATTTAGCATCAATGTATATTACAGCATTACAAGGAAGGTGGAAATTATTTGTTAGGTTTAACTGGAGATCCACAGTGGCGCAGCAATAGAGTTGCTGCCTTACAGTGCCAGAGACCCGGATTCAATCCTGACTATGGGTGCTTGTCTGTGCGGAGTTTGTACGTTCTCCGCGTGACCTATATATGTTTTCTCCGGGGTCTTTGGTTTTGTCCCACTCTTCAAAGACATACAGGGTAGTAGGTTAATTGGCTTGGTATAATTGTAAATGGTCCCAAGTCTGTGTAGGATAGTGTTAATACGGGGATCGCTGGTTAGAGCGGACTCAGTGGGCCAAAAGGCCTGTTTCCGTGCTGCATCTCTAAACTAAACGAAATCTTTTAAAATGTTGTTAATTTGACATGAAAGGTGGGAGAAGAAAAATAAATGGATATTACGCTCGATTGATAATTGATTGCGATAAATTGTTTATTCATTTGGTCTAGTTTTGTTTAGTCTGGGGCAGCACAATGGTGCAGCCTCACAGCACCAGAACCCTGTGTTCAACCGTGACCTCGTGTGGATTTTGTCTGTTGTCCCTGTGGCTGCATGAGTCTCCTCTGGGTGCTCTGGTTTCGTATAGTTTAGGGATGCAGCGTGGAAACAGACCCTTCGGCCTACTGAGTCCATGCCGACTATCAATCACCCATTCACATTAGTTCTATATTATCCCACTTTTACATCCTACACTAGGGGCAATTTACAGAAGCCAATCAACCTACAAACCTGCACATCTTTGGAATGGGAGGAAATCAAAGCACCCAGAGAAAACCCGTGCGGTCACAGGGAGAATGTACAAACACCACACAGACAACAACCAAGGTCAGGATCGAACCCGGGTCTCTGGTGCTGTGCGGCAGCAGCTCTGTGCCACCGTGCCAACCCTCCCCTATGCCAAAAATGTACAAAAACCAAATCCCAAAGATGTGTAAATTGGTAAGTTAATTAGCCGTTGTAAATTGCCCATAGTGTGCAAATGAGTGGTAGATTTGTGGGGAGTTGATGAGAATGGGGAGAATTAAATATGGGCTTAATGTAGGATTAGGGTAAATGGGTGATAGATGGTTGGTGTGGATTCAGCAGGCCAGAAGCTTGTTTGCACGCTGTACAGGGCCTGTCCCACCAGCATGCGATTGCATGCGTCTAGCGCGACCAAACGTGGTGGCTTGAGGCGTAAGGCCTCGCGGGGCCTGTCCCACTTCCAATCGTGGAGCCGTATGGAGCTGGTCCCGACATCATACTCACCAATCAGCTGGGCAGGAGGCCGGCCGACTGAATTTGGACGTCGCACGGCGTCGGGCGGTTACGTCATCACGCAACGGCACGCCAGGCGGTGACGTCATCGCGCAACGCCACGCGCTAGGCGTACGCTGTCAAAACACTGCATACGGCGTCGAGGCGGTGCGTGCGGCGTCGAGGCGGTGCGTGTGCGGCCTCCATGCGGCAGCGGGCCGGCAGGCCTTTGCCGCGCGGAATTTTTGAACACTGTCAGTTTTTCGGAGCCCCGCGCGATGTCGGGACCAGCTCCGCACAACTCCATGCGGCTCCAGCGATCGAAGTGGGACTGGCCCCGCGAGGCCGCACGGCTAGCGCGACCACGTTAGGTCGCGCTAGCCGCATGCTCGTGGGACAGGCCCTTACCTCTCTGACTTAATTGCTACATACAACAACAGCAAACCGCCAAATGAATTTATTCTACTTTATGTCACCTATCAGCAATTTAGCTCTATATGTGTTGCTATGTAACATCGAATAATGAAACAAAATTCTTCCCTTATCTGAATCATTGCATTGGGTTGGACACATTTCTCATTCTTTTAAAGAGTTTAAAGAGAAACAGCACAAATAAGCAAAATAGATATTACATTTTTGTGGTGAAAACTCTTTCCTCCAATAAACATTCCATAATAAAAGTCAATATTTGTTACCTTAAACCTTTAAAACATATACACAATCATCTGCTGTGAATTAAGGAGAACCAGTGCACGCACTATACTCTAATTTCCAGAAGGTAATTGATCAGGTGTCACATCAAAGGTTATTGTGGAGAAAATAAAATCATGGTGAAATAAGTACAGGTTGAACACTGATTTTCTGGCACCCTCGGTTCCAGAGCCTTTCACAATTATCCATTTTTCCAGACCAACAGAGGTCATGTGATAATGAAATGACAATACACAGATGACAGAACACGATCAGCCATCTTGGGGCTCCCTCGCCTCTCACTTACTGCCGAGGCAGCATCAGAGGGGAGAGAGGAAGGAGGAGGGGTAGGGGTGTGGGGGGAAAGATGCCGACTGGTCAGAGCGACGGGAGAAGCAGGCGGCAGCGGTAGAGCGGACAAAGCTACCGCAGCAGCAGGTGAGAGGGGAAGGAGCCCCGTGGTGATCGGGCACATTCTGTCAGTGGCGGCGCCCCGAAGAAAGCACTCTCCACAGGGGCTATAACGTGGGCCACAACAACAGCCTGGCCACCAGACCGTGCAGTGGGTGAAGAAAGGCTCATTGGTGCACCTTGTGAGTCAGGTGTGGGGTCGGAAGCCGGCACTGTAAGCAGCCCTCGGGGAGATGTTGGGAGCCGGGGATGGGTCGGCAGGTCTGTCCGCTATATCCAAAATCCGTTATAAGGGGGGCGTTAAAACAATGGTCTTTGCGAAACAGTTTGGAGAGAAGATCGAGAGCATGGTTAAAAATGGATTTTGGGAAGCAGCCTTTTAAAGGTGTTCAGTAAATTATAGAAGGCTTGACAGGAAATTCAGAGTTCCAGAGGGGAAGCAGAAAATTGACCAGATGGTGGGAGGAGGGGCTGTGGGGTGGTCTGCAGGGGCCAGGCATAGTTGAAATCGTGAATAACTTAAACATTGTGCCAGCAGAAATAGAATTAGGCAAGGCCACGGAGGGATTTCAATGGTTAGATGTAAACAAATAACTCTTTCACCACAGAGGGACACAACTGGAAAGAGGACTCGCAACGCCATCTGTGGCCGTTCTGAGAATTTCAACTGAGCTCTTGTAATTTTGTCCACATGAAAGGGGTGGGCAGACCATCAGTAGCAGGAACATCGGTGTTCAACCTGTAACATAATGGTATGTCCAGAAGATTGGCTGGCTAATCAGAAATAGAATCAAAGTCAGTAGGTATCAAGACTTTATTGGTTGGAAAAATGTATTGTTTGTTGTGGCACATGGATTGGTGCTGACGATTTAACTTTTTACAATTTAATCAATGGCCCAGATTAAGATAGTGAAATTATAGTTGTTAAGATTGCTGATAAATGACAGAATAGGAAAGTAAATTGTGATGGGGAGTTCAAGAAACTACAAAGCATAGTAGGAACTTCAGGAAACTACAAACATAAGCAAGTGTCAAAATTGGCATTGAGAGGACAACTTGTTTTAAGATGCTTCTTTTCTGATGAAGAGTTTTTGATCAAAAATATTAACTCAGATTCCATGGTCAGCTGAGGATTTCTATTTTTGTTTCAGATTTCCAGCATCTGTAGTTTTCTGATTTTATGTTACTTGGGGTTGATGTTTCGTTGTATGAGCAAAGGTTAGAATTATTGGGGTATAAAAAATTGGGGTTTCCTTTAAGACACAAACAGGGTGAATTATTCTCTCAGAGGGTCATGAGTCTTTGGAATTTTCTTCCGCAACTGATCATGAACAGCCTTCTCCCTCAGCCATCTAAATTGATTCACATCATCACACTCTCACTCCAGGTGATTAAATTGTATGCCACTTCTTCAGGGCATCCCATGGTCCCCAAAAGGCAGTAATTGTATGAACTTTCTTATTTCCTATGACCAAAAATACAGAATTCTGAGGCAAACCCAAATCAAAGCTATAATACGATGAATTTACTTTTTGGCCGTTGAAGTATTCACCCCCAAAGAGAATCAATTCGTCTTTCTCAGGGTGAGATGACAGTGATGCATTCAACCTGTAAGAAATGGAAAAACAAGTTAAATTTATTATTTAAACTACATAATAGTTCTTCAAAATGAAATAACTCAAAGCTGATAAGGAGAGTTCAGTCAACATATCCTATAAAGGATAATTACAGTGCCCGCCATAATGTTTGGGACAAAGATCCATCATTTATTTATTTGCCTCTGTACTCCACAATTTCAGATTTGTAATAGAAAAAAAATTGCATGTGGTTAAAGTGCACATTGTCAGATTTTATTAAAGGGTATTTTATACATTTTGGTTTCACCATGTAGAAATTACAGCTGTGTTTATACATAGTCCCACCATTTCAGGGCACCATAAAGTTTCTGACACATGGCTTCACAGGTGTTTGCAATTGTTCAGGTGTGTTTAATTGCCTCCTTCATGCAGGTATAAGAGAGCTCTCAGCACCTAGTCTTTCCTCCAGTCTTTCCATCACCTTTGGAAACTTTTATTGCTGTTTATCAAAATGAGGACCACCAAGTTGTGCCAATGAAAGTCAAAGAAGCCATGATGAGACTGCGAAACAAGAATAAAACTGTTAGAGACATCAGCCAAACCTTAGGATTACCGAAATCAACTGTTTGGCACATCATTAAGAAGAAAGAGAGCACTGGCGAGCTTACTAATCACAAAGGGACTGGCAGGTCAAAGAAGACCTCCACAGCTGATGACAGAAGAATTCTCTCTATAATAAAGAAAAACCCCGAAACACCCGTCCCACTGATCAGAAACACTTTTCAGATGTGGATTTGTCAATGACCACTGTCCGCAGAAGACTTCATGAACAGAAATACAGAGGCTGCACTGGAAGATGCAAACCACTGGTTAGCCGCAAAAATAGGATGGCCGGGTTGCAGTTTGCCAAGAAGTACTTAAAAGAGCAACCACAGTTCTGGAAAAATGTCTTGTGGACAGATGAGACGAAGATTAGCATATCAAATTGATGGCAAGAGCAAAGTATGGAGGAGAGAAGGAACTGCCCAAGGTCCAAAGCATACCACCTTATCTGTGAAACACGGTGGTGGGGGTGTTATGGCCTGGGCATGTATGGCTGCTGAAGGTACTCGCTCACTTATCTTCATGAATGATACAACTGCTGATGGGAGTAGCATAATGAATTCTGAAGTGTATAAGCACATCCTATCTGCTCAAGTTCAAATGCCTCAAACTCATTGGCCGGCGGTTCATTCTACAGCAAGACAATGATCCCAAACATACCGCTAAAGCAACAAAGGAGTTTTTCAAAGCTAAAAAATGGTCAATTCTTGAGTGGCCAAGTCAATCACCCGATCCGAACACAATTGAGCATGCCTTTTATATGCTGAAGAGAGAACTGAAGGGGACTAGCCCCCAAAACAAGCATAAGCTAAAGATGACTGCAATACAGGCCTGGCAGAGCATCATCAGAGAAGACACCCAGCAACTGGTGATGTCCATGGATCGCAGACTTCAAGCAGTCATTGCACGTAAAGGATATGCAACAAAATACTAAACATGACTACTTTCATTTACATGACATTGCTGTGTCCCAAACATTATGGTGCCCTGAAAGGGGGGGGGGGGGGGGGACTATGTATAAACACTGCTGTAATTTCTACATGGTGAAACTAAAATGTATAAAAATGCCCTTTATTAAAATCTGACAATGTGCACTTTAACCACATGTGATGTTTTCTATTATAAATCTCAAATTGTGGAGTACAGAGGCAAATAAATAAATGATGGGTCTTTGTCCAAAACATTATGGAGGGCACTGTATTTAGTTTCGTTTCGAAATACAATTCAGAAACAGGCCCTTCGGCCCACCGAGTCCGCGCTGATGAGCGATCCCGGTACACCAAAGCTATCCTACACACTAGGGACAATCTACAATTTTACCAAAGTTAATTAACTGCAAACCTGGACGTCTTTGGAGTGTGGGAGGAAACCGGAGCACCTGGAGACTAATGGCAGAAAACAATCTTCCTGGGATTGCAAGGGAAATCACCATCTGATCCCATGTAAGATTAAAACTGGTAAAGATTCTGAGATTGCATTGCCTTCAATAGAGATTCAAGACTATTTTAGTTTATGTTGTAAATAACATCTAAGTGTTTTGAAGTTACATCTTTCATTGTTCACTATGTTTTTAAATAGATATCTTAAAAATTTAGAAACAATTATTTCTAACAACTATGTGGAGAGGATGTTTCCACTATTGGGAGAGTCTGGGACCAGAGGTCATAGCCTCAGAATTAAAGGACGTTCCTTTAGGTAAAAGAGGAGGAATTTCTTTAGTCAGTCAGTGGTGAATCTGTGGAATTCATTGCCACAGAAGACTGTGGAGGCCAAGTCAATCGAGATTTTTAAGGCAGAGATAGATAGATTCTCAATTAGTACAGGTGTCAGGGGTAATGGAAAGAAAGCAGGAGAACGAGGTTAAGAGGGAAAGATAGATCAGCCATGATTGAGACTTGTAGGGCCGAATCGCCTGATTCTGCTCCTATAATTTATGAACTTATAGATATGACATTAATCAGAATAAACTGCAATATCTGCCATGCAATGGAGTCAAGTTAACACTGCAAAAATGACTAGAGTAAGGATTGTTGGTTGTTAAATTAACTGTAGAATTTAATATTGTTAATTGCCATACTAGTCAAAGCTTCACCTAACATTCTCTCCAAACCTCACACCAAAATATACATTCCACAGCAGGAAGGGAACCCCCGCCTTAAATGAACCATTCTGTATTTGCAAATTTGTTTCTTGTTGCTATTGCTTTAATTCTGCATGACATTTGGTGCTTTCCATAGCAACCTTCAATTTACTAAAATCTACATACTTGCATATGGGTCCATTTGTACGATAATTGAATTGACACTTCAACAGCACAAACTGATGCAGGAACCTTTCACGATGCTTTGGAAGATTTTGAATAATTTGGATAAGGAATTACTATACCCACTCTTCAATTAGTTAATAAATATGAGACATGGATTTAAAATCACACAAAAAAGGAAACAATAAAACTTATTAGACACATCAGCTGAATGCAAACATTATAATTTATTTTAAATTAACAGGTTATTGGCAAAGCTAGTAGAATAAGATGAAATAGCTGTCTCTTCAGAAAGTCAAGACAGCCAAAGTGAGCCAAATAGCCTCATCCTGTGAAAGATTTTATGACATGTCCATCTAGAGTCAAGAGTGTTTTATTGTCATATGTCCCAGATAGAAAAATGAAATTCTTAATTGCTTTGCAACATAAATGTAAATATTGAAAATAGTTCCCTTCACATTCTGAAATATGATACCTTGTTTTGTCACTTCTTTTCTGAACACAAAGTCACAAAGGTGAAATCAAGGTATCAGTAGAATCAAAAAGCAATAACTAGCATCTCCACTTTACTCACCGTGGCAAAGGAAAAGAACATGCCACTTCTGCCACTTGGGTCCTCTTTGCATCAAGTTGTCTGAATTCATCTATTAACGTTTCTAGATCTTCCTAAGTATGAAAAACAGATATATTCAACAAAATCACTTAAAAGAACTACATTCATAACAAGCAATATAATTACATACAAATAACATGAAAAAAATGTGATACAGGTAAATACACAGAATAAATTATTAAGGATTTCCTTTCACTGCAACTTTCTAGCACTGTTTACCAGTTTTGCTTCACAGCAACAATCTAAGTTGGGAGACCATGTGCCAGTTTTCATTGGTGAGTTTGCATTGGAGATAGTTAGCAGCTACAAATCCCTGAGCATTAACATCTCGGATGATCTGTCCTTAGCCCAGCACATATTGTAGATGTAATCATGAAGGTGCACCAGCACCTCTACTTCCTTAGCAGTTTAAAGAGTTTAGCAGTTTAAAGTCACAAAATGCTCTAAACAAACTTCAACAGGTGCACAGTGGAAGGTATCATGACTGGTTGCATCATGGCATGGTGCGGCAATTCCAGTGCACAGAACGCAAGAGGCTGCAGAGGTGGGTAGACTCAGTCTAGTCCATCAGGGGCACAATCATCCACACCATCAAAAGCATCTCCAGAAAGTGGCATCTATCATCAAGGATCATCACTATCTCGGCCAGGCCCTCTTCTCACTGCTACTGTCGAGCAGGAGGTACAGAAATCTAAAGTCGCACACCATCCGGTTCAGCAGCAGCTACTTACCTACAACCATTGCATTCTTGAACCAATTTACAAAATCCAAATCCTCTCTGCAATGGAACCCTATGGCCCACCTCTTACACTACCGTCTACTTGTAATTAAAATTGTGTTTGCACTAATGTCTTGCTTTTTGCAGTCAAGTGAAAAAAAAGTTACTGTTTTGTAGAACATGTAATTTATACATAATATATGTAACAATATGTCAGAGTCTACATATTTCTGATGCTGCTGCAAGCAACATTTTCATTGTGCCGGTATTTCACCATACTTAGTTTTGTTTGAAAGACTACAGCAGTGGAAAACAGGCCCTTTCGGCCCACTGAGTCCACACTGTACCAGTCGTATTACCCAGAGTCAGGATTGAACTTCGTCACTTTGGTACGGTAAGGCGGTGAGTGTGCCACTGTGTCGCACTTAAATTTTTGATTTGAACCTAAAACCTTCAGACTGGACAGTAAGGGTAACATTGCCGAGAAGTAGCAATGTTACCCTTACTGTCCAGTCTGAAGGTTTTAGGTTCAAATCAAAAATTTAAGTGCGACACAGTGGCACACTCACCGCCTTACCGTACCAAAGTGACCGAAGTTCAATCCTGACCTCGGGTAATCGATGGTCAGTGTGGACTCAGTGGGCCGAAGGGCCCGTTTTCATGCTGTGTCTTTCAAACAAATCAATTAATTGATTCAATCAATCATATATCAGAATATTAATGGCCGCTTATCCGTTTGAGATACCAATTTTTGGATGTGATGTTACATTTAGATCCCATCTGTTCTCTCAGTAGGCAACTCCCCAACATTCTAGCCAACAAATACCACTCAACCAATGTCATTTAAATATATTTTATAATCCTTGTTAGTTTCATCTATGAGACTGCATTCTGTATAAAATGGATTGCTAAATTTCTTATATAATAGAGTTCTAAAAAAATATATATTTGGATATTAAACAATACAGGTGAGCCTGACATCACGAAAGCTGTTTTTTAAATGCTGGAAATACTTGACAGCAGAGGGAGGAAGAATCATTTCTAATAAACTGACATATTATCAGAACTAGAAGGATATAGAGATGCAATAGGCTTTAAGCGAATACAGAGATATGACAAGTGGGAACGGGAAGAAATAGGAAACAAATACAATAGGAATGAAATATAAAATGAAACTAAATAACAAAGGAACAATCGCGCAAACATATGTTCAACTGACAACAGCAGAATCATAAACCAAAGTTTTGATCTGATAAAAAAAGGGGGACAAAAGTTTTGATCTGATAAAAAAAAAAAAGGGGGTCAATGCATGCAACTCAATATTACTTCTGGAAGTAAAGTATATAATCGAAAGGTGAATTGATGATCCCTGTACAATTTGGACCTAGCAAAGGGTCTAAACTATTCAACTTTGGATGAGATATTACATTTAGATCCCATCTGTCCAAACTAGTATGTTCAAACTATCCAGTGTTGCGTCATTGCTCTCATTGGATTTAAAGATCTAGTCAGTGCACATCAGCATGTTTTTGACCTCTCTCTGCCAAACAGTACCAATGCGCTCTATCTCCAAGTTGTCTTGCCTCCATAGTTCCGTTATGTTCTTTGGTTTATTCAATTGGCAACTTTTTTTATTTTCTTTCGAAGATTGGCAACTCCAACAGCTCTTGAATTCTAATATCTTTCCTAATCTATCCCCCTTTCACTTTTCCCTGACATTTTAACCGAAGATGGACACAAAAGAGGCAGCATCTCTGGATAGTAAAATGGGTGATGTTTTGGGTCGAGATCCTTCTTCAGTCTGAAGAAGGGTCAAGACCCAAAACTCACCCATTCCTTCAAACCAGAGATGCTGCCTGAGTTACTCCAGCATTTTGTGCCTATCTTCGGTGTAAATCAGCTTCTGCAATTCAATTCCTTCCTACTCATTTTATCACCACGTTCCACCTTGTCAGGTTTACACAATTCCTTTCAATTTTCCTCTTCCTCATCCTGAACAATGAATCCTTGGAAAGGATGAACATCTTCATCCCTGCACATCTTTACTTTAATGAATTCAGGCCCGGCATGACATGAAACTCTTCTGCAGTCTCCATATGTTTGACAGGAAATCTTCACCACAGAATGTGGACCCTTTCTCGAACTCCAGAATTCCTCAGCTGCATAGACCTTTCCCACCTGCCTCTTAAATCTATTCTTTTAGTTTAGTTTAGAGATACAGCGCGGAAACAGGCCCTTCGGCCCACCGCGTCCGCGCCGACCAGCGACCCCCGCATATTAACACTACCTACACACATTAGGGCCAATTTTTACATTTACCAAGCCAATTAACCTATATACCTGTATGTCTTTGGAGCACGGGTGGAAACTAAAGATCTCGGAGAAAACTCACACAGGTCACGGGAGAACGTACAAACTCCGTACAGACAGCACCCGTAGTTAGGATCGAACCCGGGTGTCCGGTGCTGCATTCGCTGTAAGGCAGCAACTTTACCGCTGCACCACCATGCCCGCCCCTCTTAGATCTATTAATTGATAACTCTGGGACATTTGGTATCTCCATTCACTTACTCTAACCTACTCCTCACAAACCTGACGTATTTTGTCACTAAAATCAAACCTGATATCAATATCAAACCTCCGACAAATGTGGTGGTCTGGTGAAATTCGATCTTTCTCACAGAGGCCAAATATCATCCTTCAGACACTTCCTCATACCTCTGTCTGGGAAATGTCCCTCACCACCAATGACTCCCAGGCACTCGTGACCTCATTTTCCTAGGAGACATTCCCTCCACACCTTCTAGCCCTGCAGTGTACCAGACTCTATCGACATCCTGCACAAAATCCACCGGCAGGACTAGCTTCACCCCGATAGGAAACACGGCTGCAAACCAGTTCTTGCCCCACTCCAATTGACTCCTTTATTCCATCCTGGTCCTTTCCCACTTCCCATCTGTAATCGTTCAGATGTCTTCTGCTGCTTCGGCACTTACCTGTTCCACGGTCCCAACCAGCTTATCTTTACCTTAAACATCAATCCATCTACACTTCCATTCATTTCAGGAAGGTCTGAGGGCCTTCCTTAAACAGTTCTCAATAGTTCTCCTTCGCCAGCAGTCAGATGTTCAGCAGAACCCATCCACATATTGAATAACTTCTTCAATTCCAGTTTATCTTAGCCCCTATATCTTATCCGATTCCACTAGAGCCTTGTCCTATTGCAATATTTCCTTTGCTCTATTCATTGCACTCCAACACATTTTCTAAAAGTTAAACTAAATTGTTTTTGACTCATTCCCAGTTCTGATATTTCTTAATCCACGGATGTCGTCTGATCCATTTCATAGCATTTTCTGTTTTTATTCCATGAGCTAGCATTGAATTCATTGTAGTCCAGGAGATCAAAGCTATGGAGCCTATCTGTGTGTAAACAAATGGCACCTTCAGTTTTCCGAACTCGAAAATGAATAGCTCCTTTTCAAACATGAACTGAGATTACAAACAGAAACAGACCAAGTTCTTCTTTTAGATGGACACAAAAATGCTGGAGTAGCTCAGCAGGTCACTCACCATCTCTGGAGAAACGGATTAGGTGACTTTTCAGGTCGAGACCCCGCATTAGACTGGTCTTGTCCCCAAAACGTCACCTATTCCTTTTCTCCAGAGATGTTGCCTAACCCACTGAGTTAACTCAGCATTTATGTTCATCTTCGATGTAAACCAACATCTGCAGCTCCTTCTTACACAAGTTCTTCTTTTGTTCAATAATTATAGATTACAGAGTTGGGCACTTCTGAAATTATCAAAAATCTCTTAACTCCAACAGGATGATTTATTGAAGAAGAGTGAATGGTGCGACAATCAATTACATGGTCATATTGTTCCTAAGTGATCATATGCAGGGGTAGGTGCTTAAAGTGTTTAAAAAAAGGTCTCAATGATAATCATCATTTAAGTAATTATACCTTCCATTATTGATTGTACTGGAGCGGAAAAAAAACACAAGAGCATGAAGTCATGCTCTTCAAAGTGCTACGCCCATTAGATCCAGCCCCTGCTAAAGCACTATTCTTGATTTTGTCATTCATTGCTGACTGCGTCCTCTTCCTATGGCACCAGAAACTACACAATTTCAGGATTTTCATTTAAAAATCTCAACAAAAAATGCTCACCACACAAGGTACTGCATCCCAAGGTTCTGAGTATTGGAATTCTTACTGGGAGTACCACTGCAGCTTTGAGAACTACCCTTGTTTGCAATAGCTTCATAATCAATTCTGATAAATTTATTAAAATGTCATTAAGCTGGAAAGAAAGCAGGGATATTTACAAGGATGTTGCCAGGACTCGAGGACCAGAGCTATAGGGAGAGATTTGGGCAGGGCCAGGACCCTTATTTCTTGGAGCGCAGGAAGACACACACAGACACACACACACAAACAATTTTTACACTTATACGAAGCCAATTCACCTACAACCTGTACTTCTTTGGAGTGTGGGAGGAAACCAAAGATCTTGGAGTAAACCCACGCGGTCATGGGGAGAACATACAAACTCTGCACCCATAGAGGTGTTTACAATCATGAAGGTAATTAATAAGGTGAATCAGTCTTTTATCTAGGGTTGGGGAATCAAGAACCAGTGGACAGAGGTTTAAGGTGAGATGGGAAAGATTAACAAGAACCCCGAAGGGCAGCTTTTTATCTCAGATGTGGTGGGTATACAGACCACCACCTTAAAACTGCAGAGGACAGCTTAAGGCAGGAACAATAACAACATTGAAAAGACCCTTGGATGGGTAGCAAAGGTTTAGAGGGATATGGACCATATGGACTAGCTTAGATGAGGCATCTGGGTCAGCATGAAGGAGTTGGGCCGAAGAGTCTGTTTCTGTGCTGGATGACTCCCCGTAAATCATGAATTAGAAAGAAATAGAAGCAAGATGATGTCGTCCCATGTGACCCAAGGGTCTTAACATGATATAAAGTGCTCATTTACTTAGCAGTTCAGTCAACACCTGTGGAGAAAATGGATAGGCAATGTTTCCAGTTGGGACCCTCCTTCGATGTCCCAACCCAAATGTTGCCTGCCTATGCTCTCCAGATATGCTACATGACCCACAAAGTTAATGCAACGCTTTGCACCTTTTTTGTGTCAACCAGCATTTACAGTTCCTTGTGTCTAGACTATAGCGTACTCTGCTTGTATAAACAAATCCACCAACCCAGTGATCAATCAGGCAAACCGTTGCTACATTCCATTCATAGCTAGAACATCCTTCCTTGCATGGGGAAATAGACCAAAACACGATATATATTCCACATGCAGTCTCACCCGAGATGTTTGCAATTCAAATAAGATGCCTTCATTTTGGTGCTCAAATCATCCTGAAGGGTCTCAACCCGAAATGCCACCCATTCCTTCTCTCCAGAGATGCTGTCTGTCCAGCTGAGTTACTCCAGCTTTTGTGTCCATCTTTTAATAAAGGCTGGCATACTGTTTCCATTTAAAAATATCCAATCTGTTAGAATGGATCCAAAATCTATGGAATGTATGCTTATTCTAGACCCACAGCTCTCCATTATTTCCAGGAGAACATGTCCTCCATGATAGACAGAAATGCTGGAGAAACTCAGCGGGTGAAGCAGCATCTACAGAGCGAAGGAATAGGTGAGGTTTCGGGTCGAGACCCTTCTGCAGACATGAGGACATTCTGTCCTCCATGAAGACATTAAATATATTTCTCTACCCTTCTCACTGTAAAACATGCCATAATCTTTAACTTCAGCTAAGAAACATAGATCTTAAAGCCTGTTTCTGTTTCCCATGAAGCTACTCTCACATTTTACATTGCCTTTATAATCCTATAGTAATAGAACCAAACAGCACAGAAACAGACCCGTCAGCCAAACTTGCCCATGGCAACCAAGATGGTACCAAGGTGGCAAAAACAGGAAAGTAGACTATTATCTGAATGGTGGCCGATTAGGAAAAGGGGAGATGCAACGAGACCTGGGTGTCATAGTACACCAGTCATTGAAAGTAGGCATGCAGGTGCAGCAGGCAGTGAAGAAAGCGAATGGTATGTTAGCATTCACTGCAAAAGGATTTGAGTATAGGAGCAGGGAGGTTCTACTGCAGTTGTACAGGGTCTTGGTTAGACCACACCTGGAGTATTGCATACAGTTTTGGTCTCCTAATCTGAGTAAAGACATTCTTGCCATAGAGGGAGTACAGAGAAGGTTCACCAGACTGATTCCTGGGATGTCAGGACTTTCATATGAAGAAATACTGGATAAACTCGGCTTGTACTCGCTAGAATTTAGAAGATTGAGGGGGGGATCTTATAAAAACTTACAAAATTCTTAAGCGGTTGGACAGGCTAGATGCAGGAAGATTGTTCCCGATGTTGGGGAAGTCCAGAACAAGGGGTCACAGTTTAAGGATAAGGGGGAAGTCTTTTAGGACTGAGATGAGAAAAACATTTTTCACACAGAGAGTGGTGAATCTGTGGAATTCTCTGCCACAGAAGGTAGTTGAGGCCAGTTCATTTGGCTATATTTAAGAGGGAGTTAGATGTGGCCCTTGTGGCTAAAGGGATCAGGGGGTATGTAGAGAAGGCAGGTACAGGATACTGAGTTGAATGATCAGCCATGATCATATTGAATGGCGGTGCAGGCTCGAAGGGCCGAATGGCCTACTCCTGCACCTATTTTCTATGTTTCTATGTTTCTATGATCTCCCATCTATGCTTGTCCTATCTGCCTGCATTTGACCCATATCTCTCTAAACTTTTCCTGTCCATGTACCTGCCCAAATGTCTTTAAGTACTGTTATTGTACATGCCTCAACTACCTCCTCTGGCTGTTTGATCCATATACTAACCACCCTGTCTGTGAAAAAGTTTAATGTGCTTTAAAACCACCAATACCCCCTCTTTGGCAAGGGCCAGTTAGATCGCTTTTGCCATGATTTCATTTGGTTTAAAGAGGAGTATTTATTATTTGTAATATAGATGGCAACACAGCAACTCGGGTAACAACCCAAGATAACAACACATGTTATCCTTCCCAAGTATCAGTCTGTACTTAAAACTGGACAAGTGCATCCCAAGAGGTGAAATTGTAATGCTACTTTTCAATAGACAATAGGCAATGATAGCAACAATTTGAACAGGGAATAAATAACACCAAAATGAAATCATGTCACTGGAGTAACTAATGCCACACCAAGACACTTATATGTTACTCAAGAGTATTACAGCACGTAAACATCTCAACCATGCCAATCAAGATGCCCCATTTAAGCTAGTGCTGTTTGCCCCCATTAGGCTAATATCCCTCTAAATCTTTCCTAGTCACATATCTGTCCAAATGTCTTTTAAACGTCATCCCACTTGCCTCAACTACTTCCTCTGGCAGCTCGTATACCCAGCACCCTCTGTCAGAAAAGTTGCCCCTCGGGTTCCTTCGTCCCCTCTCACTTTAAACCTATGCCATCTAATTATTGATTCCCCTATGCTGGGAAGATGGTTGCACATTCACACTCTCTATTCCCCACATGATTTTATATACCAAGATCACCCTCAGCCTCCTGCGCTCCATGGAATAAACTCCTAGTCCGCCTAACCTCTCCCTCGACTCTTGGCAAAACCTTTGTAAATCTTCCCTGCACTGACCAGCATAATGGCATCTTTTCTAGAGCAGGGTGACCAAAATTGAACAGAAAGCTCCATATGCAGCCTCACCATCATATTGTAGAACTGTAACATCTACACTCAATTCCCTTACTGATGAAAGGCAACGTGCCAAACCCTGTCTACCTATGATGCCACTTTCAGAGAACTATGTACTTGTATTCCTAGATCCCTCTTTACTACAACACTTCCCAGGGCCTACCTTTCACTGAAGGTCCTGCATGGCATTAAACTCCATTTGCCATTCCTTGGCCTACTGTTTTATTATTAATGTTTAATGTTTTATGTATCATTGCTAACTGTCACTGTATGTCATGTTGTCACTTGCGGGCGGAGCACCAAGGCAAATTCCTTGTATGTGAATACTTGGTCAATAAAGTTATTCATTCATTCATACTTGTCCAACTGATCAAGAACCCATTGCAATTCTTGATCAGACAAGAATTATCCGTCTTATCCCTCTACCATACCACTTATTTTAATGTAATAATCAACAATGTAATCTTAAAATAATTGCTTCTCTGCAGTCATTTTGGTGTTGAGCTCAACCCAGATCAGATGGTTCTGTCAGACATGCAATACAGAAATACATTCTTCAGCTAACCATGAAAACGTCAACCATCAAATGCCATTTGTACAAATCCAATTTACCATCATTTGATCTATTACTTCCTATGTCTTAGTGATTCAAGAGATTGACTAAACATTTAAAGGTCAGAGTACCTGCCTTCACCACCCCCTCAATGTGTTCCAAATTCTAACCACTTTCTGCATGAAAAATTATCCTCACAGATCACCTCTGGGCCTCTAACCCTAAAACATTTTCCTCACTTTAAACACATCTGTTAGGAGGGAAAGTTTCTTACTATCTATCCTACTAAAGCCCTTCATAACTTTGAACTTTATTGATGTTGACCTCAAATATCTATCTGTTCCAAGTAAAAACTCGCACATTTTTTCTCCAAAGATGGACACAAAGCTGGAGTAACTCAGCAGGTCAAGCAGCATCTCTGGAGAATAGGGATAGGTGGCATTTCGGGTCAAGACTCTTCTTCAGACCGAGTCAGGGGAGAGGGAAACAAGAGATATAGAACGTACAACCCTCCACTCACTCTGCAGCAACCCCGACATTATCATTGACTTTAACTTCACCACCAATTTCCATCCTGCACTCAAATTAACTTGGACCATCTCCGACACCTCTCTCCCCCTTTCTTGATCTCAGTCTCCATCATAGGAGATAGACTATCGACTGACGTCTATTACAAACCCACTGACTCCCACAACTATCTCAACTACACTTCTTTCCACCCTGCTTCCTGCAAAGACTCTATCCCCTACTCCCAATTCCTCAGTCTATGTCGCATCTGCGCCCAAGATGAGGTGTTCCATACCAGAACATCCGAGTTGTCTTCAATCTCTAGGGAACCGGGGTTCCCCTCTTCCATCAAAGATGAGTCCCTCACTCGTGTCTCCTCAGTACCTTGCAGCTACGCGACCTGCTCCCCCTCATCGCAACAGGGACAGAGTCCCCCTCGTCCTTACCATTCACCCCATCAGCCATCGCATACAACACATAATCCTCCAATTTTTTCACCACCTCCAATGGGATCCCACCACAAGTCACATCTTCCCATCTCCACCCCTTTCCGCCTTCCACAGAGACCATTCCCTCCGCAACTCCTTGGTTAACACATCCATTCCCACCCAAACCACCCCCTCCACAGGTATCTTCTCCAGCAACCGCCAGAGATGAAACACCTGTCCCTATACCTCCTCCCTCGACTCTGTCCAGGGACCCCGACAGTCCTTTCAGGTTAGGCCGAGATTCACTTGCACCTCCTCCAACCTCATCTACTTTATCCGTTGTTTAAGATGTGGACTCTTATACATTGGCAAGACCAAACGTAGACTGAGCGATTGTTTCGCTGAACACCTTCGCTTCGTCTGTCTGGACCTACCTGATCTCCCGGTTGCCAAACACTTTAATTACCCTTCCCATTCCCACACTGACCTTTCTATCCTATGCCTCCTCCATTATCAGAGTGAGGCTAAATGGCAAATTGGAGGAATAGCATCTCATATTTTGCTTGGGCAGCTTATAAGCCAGCAGTATGAATATTGATTTCTCCAACTAATGGAGCCGACCAGAGAAAAGGCAATTCTGGATTTAGTGTTGTCCAATGAACCAGATATGATAAAGAGAACTCGAGGTAAAGGAACCGCTTGGAGGTAGTGATCATAATATGATTAGTTTTAATCTGCAATTTGAGAAGGAGAAGGTTAAATCCGAAGAGTCAGTGATGCAGTTGAACAAAGGGGACTATGAAGGCATGAGGGAGGAGCTGGCCAAGGTAGACTGGAAAGGGATCCTAGCAGGAATGACGGTAGAACAGCAATGGCAGGAATTTCTGGGCATAATCTGGAAGACGCAGGATCATTTCATTCCAAAAAGGAAGAAAGATTCTAAGGGGAGTAGGAGGCAACTGTGGCTGACAAGAGAAGTTAGGGATAGAATAAAACTAAAAGAAAAGATGTATAACACAGCAAAGAGTAGCCAGAAGCCAGAGGATTGGGAAACTTCCATAGAACAGAAGAAACAAAACAGGCAATACGGACTGAAAAGATGAATTACGAGGGGAAGCTGGCCAGGAATATAAAGAAGGACAGTAAAAGCTTCTTTAGATATGTTAAGGGAAAAATAATAGCAAAGTCAAATGTGGGTCCCTTGAAGGCAGACATGGGTGAAATTATTATGGGGAACAAGGTAATGGCAGAAGAGTTGAACAGGTACTTCGGATCTGTCTTCACTAAGGAAGACACAAACAATCTCCCAGAAGTACTGGAGGACAGGGGATCTAAGGGGGTAGAGGAACTGAAAGAAATTTTCATTAGGCGAGAAATAATATTGGGTAGGCTAATGGGACTGAAGGATGATAAATCCCCTGGGCCTGATGGTCTGCATCCCAGGGTCCTCAGGAAGGTGGCTCTAGAAATAGTGGACGCATTGGTGATCATTTTCCAATGTTCAATAGATTCAGGATCAGTTCCTGTGGATTGGAGGATAGCTAATGTTATCCCACTTTTCAAGAAAGGAGCGAGAGCAAACAAGGAATTACGGACCAGTTAGCCTGACTTCGGTGGTGGGAAAGATGCTGGAGTCAATTATTAAAGAGGTAATAATGGGGCATTTGGATAGCAGTAAAAGGATTAGTCCAAGTCAGGATGGATTTATGAAAGGAAAATCATGCTTGACTAACCTTCTGGAATTTTTTGAAGATGAGACAAGTAAAATGGATGAAGGGGAGCCAGTGGATGTAGTGTATCTAGACTTTCAGAAAGCCTTTGATAAGGTCCCGCACAGGAGACTGGTGACTAAAATTAGAGCACATGGTATTGGTGGTAGGGTGGTTGACGTGGATAGAAATTGGTTGGCAGACAGGAAAGCAAAGAGTAGGAGTGAACGGGTCCTTTTCAGAATGGCAGGCAGTGGCGAGTGGAGTGCCGCAAGGCTCGGCGTTGGGGCCGCAACTGTTTACCATATATATTAATGATTTGGAAGAGGGAATTAGAAGCAGCACTAGCAAGTTTGCGGATAACACAAAGCTGGGTGGCAGTGTGAACTGTGAAGAGGATGTTAGGAGGTTGCAGGGTGATCTGGACATGTTGAGTGAGTGGGCAGATGCGTGGCAGATGCAGTATAATATAGATAAATGTGAGGTTATCCACTTTGGCGGCAAAAACAAGGGGGCAGATTATTATGTCAATGGGGTTAGGTAAGGGGGAGGTACAGCGAGAACTGAGTGTCCTTGTACACCAGTCACTGAAAGTTGGCGTGCAGGTACAGCAGGCAGTGAAGAAAGTTAATGGAATGTTGGCCTTCATAACAAGAGGATTTCAGTATAGGAGTAAAGAGGTTCTTCTGCAGTTGTATCGGGCTCCGGTAAGACCACATCTGGAGTATTGTGTACAGTTTTGGTCTCCTAATTTGAGGAGGGACATCCTTGTGATTGAGGCAGTGCAGCGTAGGTTCACGAGATTGATCCCTGGGATGGCAGGACTGTAATATGAGGAAAGATTGAAAAGACTAGGCTTGTATTCACTGGAGTTTAGAAGGATGAGGGGGAATCTTATAGAAACATATAAAATTATAAAGGACTGGACAAGCTAGATGCAGGAAAAATGTTCCCAATGTTGGGCGAGTCCAGAACCAGGGGCCACAGTCTTAGAATAAAGGGGAGGCCATTTAAGACTGAGGCGAGAAAAAACTTTTTCACCCAGAGAGTTGTGAATTTGTGGAATTCCCTGCCACAGAGGGCAGTGGAGGCCAAATCACTGGATGAATTTAAGAGAGAGTTAGATAGAGCTCTAGGGGCTAGTGGAATCAAGGGATATGGGGAGAAGGTAGGCATGGGTTATTGGTTGGGGACGATCAGCCATGATCACAATGAATGGTGGTGCTGGCTCGATGGGCCGAATGGCCTCCTCCTGCACCTATTTTCTATGTTTCTAACTTCAAGTAACCCCTGCATTCCTTCTCTCTCCATCCCACCCCCACCCAAGTCGCACCAGGTTCTCATTCTCACCTAGTAATCAGCTAACAATGGCCTGTTTCCTTTACTTTTTTGCATATCTTTTATTAATTTGTTCTATATCTCGCTCTCTCACTGTCTATAACTCTCTTGTTTTCCCTGACTCGCAATCTGAAGAAAGGTCTCAACCCGAAACGTTCCTTCTCTCCAGAGATGCTGCCTGTCCCACTGAGTTACTCCAGTACTTTGTGTCTATGTGTCTATCTTCAGGAGATATAGAAGGTACATAAAACAAATGAATGAAAGATATGCAAAATGTGACGATGATCAAGGAAAGATGGAGCCCACAATGGTCCATTGTGGGGAAGGTGAGAACGAGTTATCCAAACAGTGAAACTAGTACGACGACTAGAGTGGGGGGGGGGGGGGGCAGAGACGGTGGGGATGCAAGGGGTTATTGGAAGTTAGAGAAATCAATATTCATTCTTGAAGTTCGATAAATCAATATTCTACCAGTTCCTTCCTACACATTTTCTCCCATCGCCCGTGATCCAAAGGCGGGTTCAATTCCACAGAAGGAAAACACTGATTGCAATTCTAGACTTTTTTTTCAAAATAGCATGTAGCAGTAACATAAATAAGTGAACGTTTAATTGTAAAGTTCTTAAAGTCCTATCTCACTACATTAATTAGGAAATCCTACCGCCCACCGAATAGACTTGGACACAAGCCATTCATTTTTTGCTGAAGAGATAGACGCCAAATTTACTCCAGCATTTTGTGTCGATGTTCGGTTTTAACCAACATCTGCAGTTCCTTCCTACTTACATTACTTTTTACTATTAGGTTCAAATCTTGTAAGTGAAAAAAAGAAACCGGACGTTCTTTGCAAATAACCGCCCACCAGAAACAAGCCTCCCAGTACTCGGCCTCGCTCAAACCGGGCATTGCTCCACATTATTCCCTCCTCACCTCCTCTCTCTTCGACCGTTTGGAGATCTTTTTCTCCATTTTAGCCGCGTTTTTTTCAACTCCCTTTCCTTTCTTGTCCTTTTTGTTCTTTTTGCCCATGGTTTGTTTCCCCTCTCCCAGTATTATCCCTCTCGCTGACAGCCGCTAACTACCGACATGCGTATCCGGGTCAACCGTGAGCACTACCGACGGCACCAAACGACAAGCAACCAACGTGGGGAGAATAAAACGCAGCAGCCGCCCGCCTGACCTCGGCGTCCCTGCCTGTAAATCCGTGAAACAATAGTTGTGCCTTCAGGTGGCGCTCCCCCAACTGTCGCCGTCGCCATCGCCGCCGCCACCCGCAGCGCCCGCCCACCGAGGATGGACAGCAAACATGGACACCGAAGAAAGGCCAGCAGGTGGCTCAAGGAGCTGTCAATGCCAGAAGAGGCAGCAGGTCAGGCCAGGTCCCCAGCAATTTCAACAACCAACCAACAATGGCCTGTTTCCTTTATCATATTTACTTGTTTGCATATCTTTCATTCATTTGTTCTACATCTCTGGAGAAAAGGAATTCAATTCAATAAATTGTATTAGTCAAGTATGTATACATACAAGGAATTTGTCTTGCTGGTGCTTTGTTCACAAGGATAACAACACGATATACAGTAGTCAATTAAAAATAAAACATTATAATTTAAACATGTGAAGAATAAAATAAAATAAAATAACAGCAGAAGGAAGCTACAGATTGTTGGTTGTTGAGTAGAGCTACTTCTCGTGGAGAAAAAAGCTGTTCCATATACCCACCACCTTCTGCAAGAAAAAAATACCCTTCAGATTTCTATTAAATCTTTCCCCTCTCAACTTAAACCTATATCCTATGGTTCTTGATTCACCTACCCTGGGTAGAAGCCTCTGTGCATTCACCCAATCAATTCCCTCGTGATTTTCTACATCTGTATAAGATCACACCTTAACCTCCTGCGCTCTAGGAATAAAGTCCCAGCTTGTCCAATCTCTTCCTATAGCTCAGGCCCTCATCACAATGTTGTGACATAACTTGTGGGCCCAGGGCCGGCCTTAGGAGGTGCGGGGCCCCAATTGGGAACAATTTTGGTGAGCCCCAGGTTTCCAGCCAAGGTCTGTAGAATCATAGAAAAACAAATAAAGTCTATTATAGACTTTATATCTCTATGGTAGAATGGAAAGTAAACAAAATGTGCGCTTAAAAAGTGCCTGCGAGTTCATGTTTTAGTGACAGTCAAATGAAAAAAAAGTAATTTAATTAACTAGATCCTGGCAAACCAATAACTATTGGCGAAAAAACAGTCCAGGCATTAAATTTTGGGCTTCAGCCCCATCCTACCCTTTGCGAACGCATGTGAGACGAGGCCGAGGTTTGTAAACGTTGCTCCAAACACCGGCCCGGCCCTCCCTGTATTGTTCACTGCGTCTCCCTGGGGAGAGAGAGGGGTGGAGCCGGGGCTGTGTGCGTGAAGCACGCCGACTGGAGGGGCGGGAGCGCTGCCCTGGGACCGTGAGGGACCTCCCCCTCTCCCCCTCTCCCCTTCTCCATTCCCCCTCACACCCCCCTCCCCGTCTACCCCTTTCTTACCCCTCCACCCGTCTGCTCTCTCTCCACCCCTCTCTCCCCCCTTCACCCGAGGTAGATCTACCCGAGCCGAGAGTAGATTACTCCTAGGGCTCTCACTTAACTTTTTTTCCCTGTTGCCAGCCGGGCAACTTAGGCAGCTTAGCCACCAAATGTCAGTTTAGGTGGTCAATTTAAGACAGCTTGCATGACGCATGCGATAATGTGCTTGAACGAAGTGCATAGTTACCAGTCGGAATTATGCTCAATGAAGCATTCACATATTATTTCTGCTTCAAATAAAGTCACAAACTAAACATATTCACCAATCAAGACATGATATATACCACAATGACATGTAGCAAAGTTACAATACAGTATCTCAACTCTTTTTACACATTGCAATTAATGCAATTTCTATTATTTCTTTCCACTTCCCAACAAAAATGTGGTTGGATTATTCAGCGTATGATCAACCTGTGTCAATAAATCCTGGACCATGGTAACATATATGCTTAACCATGCACACTACAGATTGATGCAAGCATGTTTTCTGTGAAGGACCGAAAATTATCATGACATGGCCATAGCATGGGTCGATGTTGCTATTGGTACAGAAACACTCTCGCTTCCCACATAATTTATCCACAACAAAATATACAGGTTGCAAGGAAATTTCTAAATTTTATGATAATAGCTGTTAAAACCGACTATACCCATCTGACAGGTTCAACATTACACTAAAGAAATGGCCAAAGGACATAACTGCAGCAAATGTTCTTTTGGTAATGTTCCTAATCTGAGGAAGGACATTCTTGCCATAGAGGGAGTACAGAGAAGGTTTACCAGACTGATTCCTGGGATGTCAGGACTTTCATATGAGGAAAGACTGGATAGACTCGGCTTGTACTCGCTGGAATTTAGAAGACTGAGGGGGGATCTTATAGAAACTTACAAAATTCTTAAGGGTTGGACAGGCTAGATGCAGGAAGATTGTTCCCGATGTTGGGGGAGTCCAGAACAAGGGGTCACAGTTTAAGGATAAAGGGGAATCTTTTAGGACTGAGATGAGAAAAACATTTTTTACACAGAGAGTGGTGAATCTCTGGAATTCTCTGCCACAGAATGTAGTTGAGGCCAGTTCATTGGCTATATTTAAGAGGGAGTTAGATGTGGCTAAAGGGATCAGGGGGTATGGAGAGAAGCAGGTACAGGATACTGAGTTGGATGATCAGCCATGATCATATTGAATGGCCTACGCTGCACTTTTTCTATGTTTATATGTTTCTAATATGTTTAAAGGTGTCAAAATGCCACATTACAGGACATTCAGATTAAATGTATATGTTGTGAATAGCAATGAAGATACCCAGTTTTGTATGCATCAGATTTTTTTTAAATTATTGATAAATGCTGTTTCCATCATTCCCATTTCAGAATTAACGTTAAAATTTCAACTGAAATATCTCCTGACCAAATTTGTGATGTATATGACCGACTGTAGCAGTAAAACCTGGATAAATCCAACGTATAGTTGTGAATGTTTGCTCATTAAATAACAGTACTGATACTCCATATTAAGAGCATTATTCGTTAAAATGAATTCTGTATAAAGTGTTCAGTAACGGTAAAGTGACAATCGAACACTGCGGTTTTATAATGTTTCACGTGTTCACAATTTAATTACTCCATCTTTATGGATTAAAACAAATAATAAAATTGGGATTTAAAACACATTTGATTTCATTCCGTTATCAAACATAGTCGATTTTCGCTCTGAAGACATTTCCAGCACAGTAGGGTCAGGGGGGGAGTGCTGTGAAAGTGCGGGATGGATAGATGGCGGGGGCGGGGGTGAGAAGGCAAGGTGTGGGTTGGATGGATGGAGGCAGGGGAATTAGTGCGTGTTGGTTGGAATAGGTAAAATTGTGAGGGGAAGCGCGGGGGATGTCAGTGGGGTGAATGGGGTGGATCAGTAGGGATTGACGGGGGCAATGGGATCAGTACAGGATGAATGGGTTCACTACAGATGCATGGGGGGGTCAGACATGTGGATCGGTACAGGCTGAATGGGTTCACTACAGGATGAATGGGGAGGTTCACTACAGGATGGATGGGGGATCATCAGGATGATGGGGTATCGGTACAGGATGGATGGGGTATCGTTACAGGATGGATGGGGGGGGGGGTCAGTGCAGTGTGGATCGGAGGGTCTGTGGAGGATAAATGGTGGGATCGCTACAGGATGAATGGGGCGGTCAGTAAAGATGAATGGTGGGATCAGTACAGGATGAATGAGGGGATCAGTAAAAGATAAATGAGGGAATCAGTACAGGATAGATCGGGGGGGATCAGTATAGGATGAATTAGGGGATCAGTATAGGATGAATGAGGGGGAGGCAGTGCAGGATGGATGGGAAAGGGGGTGAGTACAGGATGAATTGGGGAACCAGTGTAGGATGGATGGGGGGTGGCAGGAGAATCAATGTGAGGTGAATAGGGAGATCAGTGCAGGATGAAGTAATGGGGGGGGGTAGATGGGGAGGGGAACACAGGGGATGTCAGTGAGGACTGAATAGAGGCAGGAATGGGGATCGTGGAGAGGAGGAGGGGTCCCAGGATAAGGGGGCATACAAGAGAGAAAGAGAGAGAAGGGGGGGAGGTGGGGAGGGAAGGAAGGTCAGCGCTCATCGGACAGGGACGGTATCATCGCCCCGCTGCTTGGCTGTCTCTGTCCACGCCAAGTGACGCCGCCGTTGGGACCTCCTCGCCACCGCCTCCCTCCTCCGCCAGCCAACAGGTGCCTCAGACGGCGAAAGGGGGCCTCCCCCTCCCTCCCTCCTCCCAGCCTCGTCGTGTGGAAGGGTTTGTTTTGAAAGCGGTATCGCCGTTAGCGGATTGGCAAGCAGCGGTCGCAATCAGGGCGGGGTGCTGGAGGAGGAGGAGGCCGCTGTCGCTGCCAAAGATCCTATAGTTGGCCGCTGCTGTGCGGGGCCCGTCATTCGCTCCGACCCTCCGTCACCCCACACCCCATATCTTTGCTCCGCACTACGTCGTCGGCGCCGACACGAAACGTCACATTGCTTTTCTCCAGAGATGCTGCCTGACCCACTAAGTTACTCCAGTTTTTCGTGTCTATCTATGATATAAACCAGTATCTGCAGTGCCAAGCCGGGCACCGCGCGGGCCCACCCCTTCGGCGCAGGGCCCAATTGGGAGCAATCGGTCCCAATCGGCTTAAGGGCCGCCCTGTGTGGGCCTGTCCCACTTAGGCTGCTACTAGTTCAGAGAATGCAGGAACTACTCACGACCATGAAGGCGACTCTCCGGCAAACACCCGCGAACATGTGGCGACTGCATAGTCTCCTTTAGTTGCCTAAGTGGGACAGCTCCATAAAGATGAAGATATCTCGTTTGATATAGGCAGGCCCAATTTACATATTCAATTGTCTTAGTAAAAATTGTCCTTTTAATTTCAAGCTGATAACTGCTTCCAATGTGCATTAGCGCAGATATACTGAAGACTGGTTCTTGTTTTGAATTAATGGCTGTTCCTTTCATAAAATGTTATAACCCCTGATTAATCCCTAAACCTTGATCTAAAAAGATCTGGAAATTGCATCTTTTTGTTATTTTTTTATATTGCATATGCCAAACGTGCGACTCACAAAAATATCTGATGGAGCCTTTTTAAGAGTTTCTCAATGTCCTCATATGAAACCTTGCCTGTGGTCCATGGTCATAGTCCCCTTTGATCTGTGTTTTCACACCTTACCCTTCCATATCTCAATGTCTCCTCTCCCCTGAGTCTCATTCTGAAGAAAGGTCTTGACCCAAAATGCCACCCATTCCTTCTCTCCTGAGATGCTGCCTGTCCCACTGAGCTGCATTTTGTGTCTATCTTCGGTATCCAGACAGTAAACCAGCATCTGCAGTTCCTTCCAAAACTTATCAAAAATAATTTGTCTCTGCCTCCACCACATCCAGCAACATTGCAAGTAAATTATTGGCATTCCATTCCATTTCTTGCATATGAATATGTTTCTCTGTGCTTTGTCCCCCAATCTGATTTTGACAGTGTCGCAAGTATCGCAAGCAAGTATCGCAAGCTCGCAAGTATCGAACCCTGCGGTTGGAATCCGAGTGCACGTGACTCTGGGAGGGGTCGTGTTTTCGCACGGTTTTCAGGGCTCTGCCCTTCAGTCGTTGTGAGACCACCGTTGTGGTCAGTTGTGTTTTCAGTGCCAATTGTCAAGACCGTGATCGGTGAATCACATTGTGAATAAATTTGATTCAAATCAACCGTCTGTTGTCTTGATCAGCCAAAACAGTATCATTCACCCTCCAGGAACATTTCCATTCATTCCACATATGAAGCAAGCGACTAATACCATTTGTATATCTCAAACTCACCAACATAAGCATGACATGCAGCACCTATTATCAGCAACCTTTATTTGCAATGGATTGCTGTGCCCTCATGTGTCAATATGGCAACAACATCCTGTGGATTTTCTAACACCACCTATTGCAAAGATCAGTGGAACACCTGTTATTGAAGACCTTTAACTGACTCTACTGTCTAATATAGCAATGCATTATGTGTAGGAAGGATCTGCAGATGCTGGTTTATACCGAAGATGGATACAAAATGCTAGAGAGGGGAAGAAGGAGGGGGTGAAAAGGGGTGAAAGAGTCCTGTTGGCTGTGTTCTTCTGTCACAGGTTTGAGTAAGAAACCCAAACCACCAGCGCCACTGTGTGGTGAGGACTGGGCTGCTAGGAAGAAACCTTGGACAGCCAGCAGTTCTACGGAGGCTAACACTGAGTGGCTGGGCAAGCCTGAAATGCCAGTGCCTGTTCTTGTCCACGGACAATGAGGGACTGTGCCCACACACAGAGGCAAAGACTGAGACGCCAGGAGAACTAGAGACCTCCATCATCACCTCTTCAAGCCCAAAGCTAAATCATCAGAATAAACCCAAGACCACCAACACCTCCTCTCGAGGTAAGGGTGAACTGCAGGGAGAAGCCTGAGATCTTCACAATTCCTCCTTCAAAGACCATGACTGAGCTGCCAAGAAAAGCCCGAAATGCCAGTGCCACATCACATGCGCTCTGAAGGCTTGGGACAGCATCGAACCCAGCGTCATCCCTGACACCACAATGGAAATAAGTTACTTAATGTTTTTGTGCACAACTGAGAAAGGCCATTGAGAAATTAAGGGAAAAATTACTTCCTGCACAAATAAAGCTACAATATATGTATTTTGCACTAATTGCAACTCGCCATAATGAGCAATTACAACAAATAAATGAAATAAATGCAGCACTTTACTTTCTCCATGGGGAGGTGCTGCAAGCCAGTCAACAAAGCGATCTTTCATATTCATGCACATGTCACAAGTATAATTTAGTTTGAAGGTCTTTTCATATAATATAACTAATCTGTTTTCTTTTCTTGGATATTTAAAGTAGAGATACTTTTAAAAATGTTATGATTTTTATTTTATCTCTTGTTACAAATTCAAAAGATAGATCTAAGTATAGAATATTAACATTTCATAAAACTCACAATAATTAGAAAATTGGTGGAATCTAGTCAGATTAATCAGTGCTGAATTTGCCTGGTACTGGTTTAAACGTAATTCCCTGCTTGACTTTCGCGATACAATATAAATTTCTAAAATGACCTTTTCCACACCCTGCTACTTTATATAAATTACAAATTATATGATGAAAGCGTTCCAATGCCATGTCAATTTGCATCACATAAGCAGGAATTAATTCCAGCACACCTTTAGTCATGCTAAACCTGCAACTGCTGGAGATACAACACCTGTCCCTATACCTCCACCCTCGACTCCATCCAACGATTCCGACAGTCTTTTCAGGTGAGGCAGATGTTCACGCACTTCTGCTCAATCTGCCTAAAACCTACCTGATGTCCTGGTTACTAAATGCTTTAACTCTCCCTCCCATTCCTATACTAACCTTTCTGCCCTGGGCCTCCTCCACTGTCAGTGAGGCCCAGCGTAAATTAGAGGAACAGCACCTCATATTTCGCTTGGACATCTTACACCCCAGCCATATGAATATTGACTTCTCTAACTTCAAGTAACCCTTGCTTTCCATCTCTCTCCATCCGTCCCCCTTCCTAGTTCTCCGACCAGTCTGATTGTACTCCTTATTAAATTTTATCTCTGTGTGCTTCATTATCAACTTCTCCTAGCTAACAATGATATATTCTACATTTTTCTTGAACCTCATCTCCTTTGATGTCTCGTTTTCACACCATACCCTTCCTTATCTCAATTTTATTTCTTATTTGTGGCCCCTGAATGGAGCCGTCAGTGACCTTCATGAGGCTGATTATGGTGCACACCAACTCCAGTCACCATACTCCAGCCTTGATAATAGCAATTTGCTTAGAACAGTACTAATCCAAAGAAACACAAAACTAAAATGTTGCAATTAGATAAAAAATGCAGATGCTGGAAATTTGAAACAAAAACAGTAAATGTTAGAAACACTCCGCAGGTGCAGCAACCTTCTGCGGAGAAACTGAATTAATATTTCAGGACAATGACCCTTCAAGCACATCTCCAATGCCACCTACAAATTGTTAACTGAAACACAGGTGGTGATGAGTTTGTGTATAGGAGAAACAGAATATCTGGCTGCGTGGTTTAGTTTAGTTTAGAGATACAGCATGGAAACTTGCCCTTCGGCCCACTGAGTCCGCAACGACCAGTGATCCCCACACATCAATCAATCAATCAACCTTTATTGTCATCTTGCAAGCAACAGTTGTACAGTGCAAAATGAAAAGACGTTTCCCAGGGAATACCGGAGCATCGCACATGAAATTTAAAACATTTCACACATAATAACACTAAAAACAATCCAGTCCCTGATGGAACAGTATAAATAGTTAAAAAGTAGGTAAAAACAACGTTAAAATACAGTAAAACCAATCATAAACATGTCCGGGGCAACTGATTTGAGTGGCCAGTGCCAGTTATTGAAGTGGCCAGTGCCAGTTATTAAAGTGTCCGTGCCAAGCCGCAGAATCAGGTGACTGTGAGTACAGAGTGGCTGTTTAGCAGCCTCACAGCATATGGCAGGAAGCTGTTTAGCAGTCTTGTAGTCCGGGCTTTGATGCTGCGATATCTCTTGCCTGATGGCAGGAGATCCAGGTGTATGTGGAGGGGGTGCAGTTTGTCCTTAGCAATTCTCTGAGCTTTTTCCAGACAGCGGCTCTGGAACAGTTCTTGTACCGAGGGTAGGGAGGGATTTACACGAGGGATAATTTTACATTTATACCAAGCCAATTAACCTACAAACTTGTACGTCTTTGGAGTGTGGGAGGAAACTGAAGATCTCGGAGAAAACCCATGCAGCTCACGGGGAAACAGCACCTGTAGTCAGGATCAAACCTGGGTCTCTGGCGCTGTAAGGCAGTAGCTCTACTGCTACTCCAACATGCCGCCAGGTTCACTAGTACTGATTGGGACATGGGGACAAACTGTTAAGTCAAGAACCAGATAATTCTGGATAGATTAGGAGACTTTTCATCATGTCAAGGATGAAATAAGTGAGGAACCCTTGTTCACAAATAGTGGCAGATACTAGCTCAATTGGTAATTTTCAAATTATGATTTGTTGATTTCTATTCAGCAAAGCAATATGGAGGTAAAATGGTTAGATAAAGTTAGATCGGACTGCAGCTGAGGTTAGTTTATGAACTAAACTATTTTAATTTCATCTTGGAATCAATTTAATATCAAAGATACAGATGAGAGCGGTTTTAATTCTCAGATGGTTGGACAAAGACCAGAGATGAAAAGACAAAAGGTGCTATGCCTACTTGTTTGTTAGTCCTCAGCCATGTCTGCTTTTTTATTGGTCCCCAGATATGCCTGCCTTTTTGTCATTTACGTTGAATAGCACTTCTTCCAAATGTACAAATGCACAATCTCCGCTACATCAACGACTACAACGGAGATGCCTCTGCACCCATGCATAACTCATTGATTTCATTAATTTCACCACTAACTTCCATTCTGCCCTCAAATTCATTTGGACTATCTCTGACACCTCTCCCCTTTCTTGATCTCTATGCATCCAGCACAGGGGACAGACCATCGACTGACGTATACTATTGATTATCCGGACTACACCTCCTCCTACTTTGCCACATGCAAAGATGCCACCTCCTACTCCAAATTTCTCCATCTCCACTGCATCTGCCCCCAAGATAAGGCTTAGCATTCTAGAACATCTGAGTTGTCCTCTTTCTTTAGTAAATGTGTTTTTGCCCTGCTGTTGCAGATGGATTCCTCACCTGCATCACCGCTGTGTCCAGTAGTTCTGCTCTCGCTCCCCTTCTCCCCAGACAGAGCAAGGATAGCATTCCATGGTCTTTACCTTTCACACCACCAGCCTCCGTATCTAACAGATCATTCTCTGCCATTTCGGCACCTCAAAGTGACCCTCCACTAGTCACATCTTCCCATCCCCAACCCTTTCTGCTTTCTGCAGAGACCACATTCTCCGCAACGCCTTGGTTCACTCATCCCTTCCACCCAAATTGCCCTTCCCTGGGATTTTCCCCATCAGCTGCAGGAGATGTAACACCTGCCATTTCATCCGCTGCATTTGCTGCTCCCAATATGGCTCCCTTTACATAGGCGATACCACGCGTAGACTAGTTGGCCGTTTCGCCGAACACTTGTGCTTAGTCTGCCAAGGCCTACTGGATCTCCCGGATGCTAACAATTTTAATTTCCCTTCCCATTCGGACCTTTCTGTTCTGGGTCTCCTCCATTGCTAGAGTGAGGCCACGTGCAAACTGGAGGAACCTCATATTCCACTTAGGTAGCTTACAACCCAGCGGGATGTCAGCATTGGCTATGACTGGATGTGAAATTTTGTTTGACATTCATAAAAACAAATCATTGCCTTTTTCATTTTTCTAGCTACGGTGTTCTTGATGATTGTTCTTGTTGACACATTCTTCCTTTGTTTCTTAAATGCACAAGAATTCTCTGACAGTATCAGAAATCAAATAAGAAATTCTTTACTCAAAACTCTATCCAGCTAATGCCTTCTCTTCCTTCAAGATACTTTTTTTTTAAACACCTTTCTGTCAATGCTTGTAGTTATATTTTCTAATATCTCCTGTGACTCGTTGTCAAATTTGGTTTGCCATTTCTGCTGTGAAATATTTAAAATGTTTTACTACATTAAAATTCTGTGTAAATACAGGTTGCTATTGTTCTATCTCCAAGGAGGCAATCTGGATATTATTCAGAGTTGCTTAAGGGGACATAGAGAATTAGTACAATGTAAATACTGTGCCTGTGCTGCAAAGAAATTAAGCAATTAATTACTTGTTTGCACTGCAGTTAATCACAATGTGGCTGAACTTTGACTGTAATTTTAAGATAAGTTAAAGTGGGTGATCTTGAATAAACTGCCCATTGAATACTATCCAAGTATTTTGTTTCCTTTGGTCAACAAAAGGGAAAAACAGGTAGTTTAATATTACACAGCCTTGTCCGAAGTTAAAATTATCCCCATTCAGTGAATTATTTGCATTTCACAAAAATCGTAGTATTGCCTATTGTGTGAACAATATACCAGGGTGTAAGTCAAAAGCTAATTACTGAAAATGGGAAGCAGTCATAGGTTTTGGGTCTCCTAAGAGAGGCTTTCCCTCAACCATGGAGTGGGGCGGATGCTGTCCACCCATCACAAACGGCCACAACCCTCTGCACTAAGCAACAGTCATATGATCCATAATCATGGAGTCAATGATCTACATTTACAAATTTGCAGAAGCCATGATCTTTTCAAATAAAAAATTAATGGCAGGATTTTTGTTAACCTTAAAACTATATCCCAGGGGGGTCTTTTAAATTGCACATAGTTTTCTACTTTCAACATGATGTGTTCCTAGTTTAATTATGAGTTAACCATGTTGGTCATAACAAACTTTTGATTCCATTTTTGATTTTTAAATAAGCCATACATATTGATGACATTATTATGTAGCACCCTTTACCAGAGAAAACATTGCCAAGAGAACAATAGAAAAAAATTCAACTATTTGCTCAAAGTCTCCTCAAAATATGCAACGTGACTACTGACCTCCTGGGAATCTCTTGCCTGATTAAAAAGAGAGGAGCATTTGGTATGGCATTGAGAACCTCAAGGTCATGTATCAGGAATATAGACACCCAACAGGAGAAGACCAACTCACAAACTGAAGAAGGGTCTGTAATAAGAGTTTTTCCAGAACAGTCCATGCTGATAGCGCTGGCCGGTAGCGCTATGTTTAAAGCCTCATAGCGCTGGCCGGTAGCGCTATATTTAAAGTCTCAGAGCACTGTGGCCGGTACCACTATATTTACAGCCTCATAGTGCTAATAAATCTGATTTGTAACTAAACAGACGAGTGAGCCTTTTTCTGTTCTACTAGTCAGATCCTTGAACCTATTCCCTTATAACATGATCTCGACCCGAAAAGTCACCTTTCCTTCTATCCAGAGATGCTGCCTGAGTTACTCCAGCTAAGAAATAAAATAGTAAGATTAAATGATAACTTACCAGTTTGAAGTTTGATCTTTATTTTATGAGGAGTTACGATGAGCGATTACGTGAAGAAGGCCGTCAGCCTTCAAAGCAGCGGTGTGAAATCACAGATAACAGTTGTTGAACTGAACATAGTAAGATTAGAGAGGACTGGAACTACCAGATGACCTTTATGATACGAGGGTTGGGAGCGGAGGGCACGTAATCGCTCATCGTAACTCCTCATAAAATAAAGATCAAACTTCAAACTGGTAAGTTCTCGTTTAATCTTACTATTTTACTTTGGAGTCACGTGAGTGACTACGTGAAGATTTCAAAGCTCTGTGATTTCATGCTGTGGAAACGAGCACGCAAGCACAACTGCATCAGTTGACCACAGATAAGGGAAACATTCATAATGCATACAGACATGACATAGATTTTAAACATGCTGATGCTGTTTAATGAACAAATAATAATAATAGTAACCCCTCATATCCAGGGGAAACTATAAAATAAAATCTAAAATAGAGTTGGCAAATACCCCTGGTCTGGCAATGGGTTATTATAAAATGTTTGGAAAACTCATTCGTTAGACCATCCTGCAGTCGCTAGGATGTGGTCCAGCGGACCGTTCATAATCCTTGCTGCTGATGTTGTAGCAGCCCTGGTGGAGTGAGATTAGAAAATATTAGTATCTACTCCTTCATAAGCCAAAACCCTGTTTTAACCACCTGGAGATGGTCTGAACTGATACCTTCTTATGAGTTTTTTTGTAACTAACAAACATTGGCTAGTATCAGAGCCTCTAAGGCTCTAGGTGACCTTGATGTATTGTTGTAAATATGTGACCACACATAACCGAAGGTCGATGGGGTATTCATGAGAACTAGTTTGAGACCTGACGCCCCTGGGCTGCTCTGCTTAACTAAATCATAAACATGAAATATTATATTATTTGCAGGTGTAACCATCCTGTCCAATCGCAATTTATGTAATGACCGGACCCGTTGCGCTGAGAACAGCGCCATGGGGATAACTACCTTATGAGAGCCGGGCCAAAGATAAGGATGTAGCTGGAGCCTCCTGGTGAAGTATTGTTAACACAACGTCAATATCCCATACTTCCGTGTACTTGGGCATGGGAGAACTTGTGTTAAAGATATCCTTTATAAACTGGATATCAGAGGGTGAGACCCGACAGAGCGGGTCCCGCTTGCTGCAGCAAATATGATGAGAAAGCATGTTGGGCACAGTTAATGGTACTATAACTTAAATTATTGTCAAGGACACATTTGAAAATGAACTCTAAGACGTCAGTATCCGTGCCGTATTATATGTAACATAGCATTTAAACAAAACGCTTCCCATCTCCTGAAGAGGAAATGTACTGCTTTTTTGGTGCTATCCCTGCACTCTGCAGTGAGCACATACATGGATCGGTCTGACAACCCGAGCCGCAGCAGCAGTCTTCTCAGAATCTGCAAGTCAATGAATTGATTTAATCATGCTGAGGCTGGTTCCCCGAGTCACAGGCTGAACCAGCAAAGTTTTATGTTTAGAATACCCATATGATGTTCTATTATTATTCCCAACATTAGCGGGAACCATGGCTGCATAGACCAGTCAGACAGTACGAAAACCTGAAGCGGGATCTTGCTGAATTTATTGCAAGACTTGACTGATGAGGCAAAATGGAGAAAAGACATAAAAGAACATTCCTCCCCCGTGTAGCGAGAATGTATCTCTCGCCACTGTGATGCCACATGTTTTTGCAACCGGTGAATGAGCCTGGATGCAAACATATCGATATTCGGTGTTCCATCGAGCCATAACGTCATAAAATACTTTGTGATCCAACATCCATTCTGTGTTGTCATTGATTTTACGTGATGATACACCAGTGCCAAATGAGGTTAGGTAAATTATGACAGGATACTTTGAATTGATTACAACCATGTGACTAACATATGCCACCACCACAGTGTATCAACTTGGAACTGAGCATGCAGATTATGCATATTCGCACAATTACCCTTTAACCCATACCTAGTGTCTATAGGTAGTTGATAACAATAACTGAAGAATTGGTAATTCATGCAAATCCCATCCGCCTCCGTAACTAGAGATGGCATTCGTAATTTTCCATCTTTGAGCACTAGCATCACTTTGTAATATAACTGAAGATTTAGTGACCAAAACTACTGGAGCAATGCTGAATACTGTTCGTCCACCTTTGTGACTTGGTAGCTTCAGCTGGTAATAGCATAGGTCTGTTAACAATGACCTACATGGCACTTGAGAGGTTACTACTTTGCACGTTGTAAGTTCTGATAATGCAAAGCCCCAATTTGCACAGCTGAAACACAGCTGGTATATTGCCAATTACACTTGAAGAATAGAAGGTTGTTACAGGCTTCTATTGATTCCAATCTCTTGCCCCAGGACAGAGTCACAGATAAATTAATAGTTAAAGGTAAATCCAAAATCAATAACTCTAGTTGGTATCAACAAATTTAACTGGATGGATGAGGAACCTCAATTTCTCAAATATAGTTGCGGCTGAAACAGTTGATTTTAGCAAAATACAGCGTTTAGAATATCATCCAGTTAAGCCATGACAAGTGTTTTTGAGCTCTGAGCAGTCCAAGCACTGCTTTAGTAATTTGGTCGATGACCTGGGAGCTGAAGTTAGCCCATTTTGCAACGCATTAACTGTTATCATTGCCCCATCCAGACAAATTTCAAATGTCTCCGGTGATCCCTGTGAATGGGACCTGAATAGTATGCATCTTTGAGATCGATGCATGCCATAAAGATCCTATGGAAATCAGTTGTTAGACAGTAACGAAGTTCCATATTCTGAAAAGTCTATGTTGCACATGCGAGTTAAATCAAGGATGAACCGACATCCTCCATCTTTCACAATGAACAGGCCACGCCTGCCATAATTCCGTGCCTGCCTTGAACGACAACTCTGGCCAGATTCCCGAGCCTGTCTCGAAAGGTAATCCTGGCCATAATACTGAGCCTGCCTCGAAAGACAACTCTGGCCATAATACTGGGCCTGCCTTGAAAGACAACTCTGGCCATAATTCTGAGCCTGCCTCGAAAGACAACTCTGGCCATATTTCCGAGCTTGTCTCGGAAGGCAATCCTGGCCGTAATACTGAGGGTGCCTCGAAAGACAACTCTGGCCCCCAATTCCAAGCCATGCTTGGAACCCTTGTATACTGTGCAAAATAAACCAATCACATGTTATCATTTTAGTTTATAAACGGATCTGAATCTCATGTTATCATTGTCATTTGTACAAAAACAAGTGTAAATATTACTGTAGATGAGATATGCATGTGCCTTTAATATAGTTACCTCATCACTATTAACCACTCCCCATATCACAAGTATAATTACAACCTCCCCACCCACATATCGCTCTCTAGTTCCTGTGATAGACCACGTACAGCTAGTGCCTTCTACAATACTGCAGTATGAATAAAGGTAGTAAAGTAACGATGTGTCGCTAACGCTTCTTTACATGGTGTCAGAAGTGCGATCCATGCTGCCTCATCCCGCCTGCAGCGCATGATGCTGCAGCTCCAGCGCTTCACTTTCGACGTGGTTTATCGTAAGGGCAAGGACATGTTCGTGGCCGACACGTTGTCTCGCGCCCCGCTGACACCCACCGATCGCCAACCCTATGAGATGTCTGACCTGTTGGTGCTCCATGTGAATATTGTCCCTTCACAGCAGATGAAATCTCTGGTTGAACACACTGCCAATGATCCTGCCCTGCAACAGCTTTCTGCCATCATCCAGCAGGGCTGGCCCGACCGTCGTTCCGCTTTGCCGGCTGGCGCCGTGCCCTACTTCCTGGTCCGTGATGAGCTCATACTACACGACGGCGTGGTGGTGAAGGGTCACAAGGTTGTCGTGCCTGCTGCGCTGCACGACCACTATTTTCAGGTCGCTCACCGCGGTCATCCTGGGGCCGAAGCCACCTTGTCTCACGCCCAGAGCCAGTTCTACTGGCCTGGCATGGCTCAATACATCCGGGAGAGGGTTTCCTCGTGTTCCACCTGCAACAGTCTCGCCCCCCACCAGCAGCGACAGCCGCTTCTGCAGCAGCCTGCCCCAGAACTGCCCTGGATGGAGGTTGCCGTTGACATTTTCGAGTGGCGGGGCAAACACTTCCTGGTCGTCATTGACCCCTACTCCAGCTGGTTTGAGGTCGACCAGCTGCACTCCCTCACCTCTTCGGCCGTTGTCGATAAGTTAGGCCATCATTTTTGCACTTTTGGCACCCCAGCCAGCCTGCAGTCAGACAATGGCAGCCAATTCACGAGCTCCGAGTTTAAGGCTTTTGCATCCAGATGGAACTTCTGCCATTTCACCAGTAGCCCTGAGTACCCGCAAAGCAACGGTCTGGCCGAGCGCGCCGTCCGCAGTGCAAAGAACTTGCTGGAACAATGTCGCTTGTCCAATTCCGACTTCTATCTGGCCCACCTCAACCTCCGCAACATCTCCCGCGACCCTGCCATGGGCTCCCCTGCTCAGCGGCTCATGTCTCGCGCTACCAGACCCCCGATCCCGGTGGCCCAGCGCTCCCTTATCCCCTCCGTCCTCAAGCCTGCTGCTGTTCAGGAACGCATTGCCTTTAGGCACGATGTTCAGAAGCGTTCCCATGACAGGTCCTGCCGCCCACTGCCGCGCCTTTTCCCCGGCCAAGTGGTCCGCATGCAGACCCCCTCCGGTCACTCGAAGCTCGCTACCATCGTCGGCTCTGCTGGGTCGCCCAGGTCATATCTCATCGACCATGCGGGAACCATTTACCGACGGTCCCGCCAACACATTCGGCTCGTCAATGAGCCGCGGCCGCGTGTCGCGGATCCTTTTGCTCCCCCACTGCAGTTTCAGCATCCGGCCGATGCTCTGCCCGCCACTCCTCACATGCCACGATCTCTACCCCCTCAACTCCTTCCATCCCATCCTCCTCCGGCTAGTCCTCACTCGCCTGCCCGCGCGCTGCCCGCTGCTGAACCCGCATCTCCTCCTGCTTTTTTGCCATTATCTTCTCCGTCCCCTCCGGTTTCCCCCTTTCCAGTTCGTCTGTCCTCACCTGTGCCACTTCTTCCTGCCGGAAGGGAGGATGGCGAGATGCGAACCCGGTCGGGACGTGTTGTCAAACCGCCTGTCCGCTATGGTGATTTTGTTTAACCGTTCTAGCGCATGAGACGTGGTCGCCCTGTCACTATTGTATTTCCCTTTCGTTTCCAAGGGGAAGGATGTAGATGAGATATGCATGTGCCTTTAATATAGTTACCTCATCACTACTAACCACTCCCCATATCACAAGTATAATTACAACCTCCCCACCCACATATCGCTCTCTAGTTCCTGTGATAGACCACGTACAGCTAGTGCCTTCTACAATGCTGCAGTATGAATAAAGGTAGTAAAGTAACGATGTGTCGCTAACGCTTCTTTACAATTACCAACTTGTAAATGGTCCACATACCCCATGTTTCGGAAGAACCAGACCCACCTACCTCCATGGTTACCGGTGCTCTTATGGTAAGCCCAAAGGCCCCTGATGTGGGTTCTATTCCCGTCCTTGATTGGAGAGTAGGACTGGTAGGGTGTGTGGATTCCATATTTCCTGAGACCGGCTTGGACCTTGGCGTGAAAGACCTCTGCCCAGCTTTCAAGCTGCCACCAGCTTCAGTGAACTGCTTACTGCCGATGAGGCGTGGGGTGCATCGTCGCCGAAATGATGAAGCTTTGCTCGTCGTCGGTACCTTGATTAGTCCGACAGCTTTTGCTTCCTCATCCAGGTATTATCTGTTGGATAAGTCTTACCTGAAGAGAAGATTCGGTGGCTGGTTTCATTTCCTAGATTTCATGCCCCTTCCAATGTCACCCCTGATAGCGCTGTTCACTGCCGGCACTTGTAGCGTGAGGGGAACTCTGGCCCCTTCCGGGTTTTCTGCCAACGGCTGGAACCAACTCTTCCGGCAGTAACCCCTTCGTTTGCGAGTATTTCCTTGGAGCCATATGCATGTGCTCCAGTATGTTCCATGGACATACTTTCAAATTTGAAGTCAGTTACACACTGACCACTCGCACTCCCCTCCACAGAGAGGGAGATTCGTAGGCAGACCTGAAAACAGGTGCTGCCACAGGCCCCTGAGGATACCTGCGCTGATATGGCCCCTCCTACGGACCTATATCAGGAGCATCACATATGTGGGATAAAACGCCCGAGGGCGCTATCCATGCTCCATGTGGGTTAAACGTCCAAGGACGTATCCAGGTATGTCGGAGGGGAAGCCTCCTGGCCTGACTCGTCCGAGTCCATAGGCCTGACCGACTTACTCCTGGTTTTACCCCCTTTCTGGGACACCATAGCGGTCTGGGAGCCGCTGACCGCACTGTCAGCGACTCGGGGCACTCCCCTCCTGGCGAGACCGACTTACCCTTGGCTTTACCCCCGTTCTGGGGAACCACAGCGGTCTGGGAGCCACTGACCCCATTGTCAGTGACTTAGGTAGCGAACCCGACAGCCGCCGGCTACCCGGGCTTCCGTGGTCCGGACCGGGATCTCCCCACGGTCCATAAACGGTTTCCCCGCGGCCCGTCCGGAATTCGCCCCGAAATTGAATCCAGCAGGCAAACTCTGTAACAGAGCTTCCTGCAAGACAAAAAACAGGACCTGGAAATAAGTTTTAAAACTTACCTGCAGGTTTAAACTTACCGCTGGAAGGAGCAGCGCGCCTGCCAGTCAGTCGTTGCGCAATGCGCTAGACGTAATGACGCGCATGCGGGCTGATGGCCTTCTTCACGTAGTCACTCACGTGACTCCGAAATAAAATGGAATACAGGCCCCAAAATAGTCAATGGGAATAGACAACTCTGCCAGGAGATTACAGGCAACTGCTAGATGAATAAGGTTGTCACAGTGGGGAATTTTAGACAAAAGACCATGGACAATAGACAATAGGTGCAGGAGTAGGCCATTCAGCCCTTCGAGAGCACCATCATTCACTATGATCATGGCTGATCGTCCACAATCAGTACCCCATTCCTGCCTTCTCCCCATATCCTTTGACTCTGCTATCTTTAAGAGCTCTATCTAACTCTCTTGAAAGCATCCAGAGAATTGGCCTCCACTGCCTTCTGAGGCAGAGAATTCCACAGATTCACAACTCTCTGGGTGAAACAAAATTTCCTCATTTCCGTTCTAAATGGCCTACCTCTTATTCTTAAACTGTGGCCCATGGTTCTGGTCTCCCCCAACATCAGGAACATGCTTCCTGCCTCTAGCGTGTCCAATCTCTTAATAATCTTATATTCTCAAAAAGATTTCCTCTCATCCTTCTAAATTCCAGAGTATACAAGCCCAGCCGCTCCAATCTATCAACATACGACAGTTCCACCATCCCCGGAATTAACCTCGTGAACCTACGCTGCACTCCCTCAATAGCAAGAATGTCCTTCCTCAAGTTTGGAGACCAAACTGCACACAATACTCCAGGTGTGGTCTCACTAGGGCCCTGTATAACTGCAGGAGGACCTCCCTGCTTCTATACTCAACTCCTCGTGTTATGAAGGCCAACATGCCATTCGCTTTCTTCTGAGCACTAAGGGACACTCAGACACCCAGTGTAAACGGTGGAAGGAGCGGATCCCTCGGGACAGCCCCAACTGTCCAGCCACAGCCGCCCTCCGCCCCGTCTCCCCGAGTGCGGCCACACTGTCACGAGCTGTGGGTAGGCAGCGCCCACACACAGGGCCGGGTGGAGCGGGGCCGCGGGGCCACGGCTCCGGACAGCAGACACACGGGGACACAAACCTGGCAATGTCCCCGTCAGCTGCAGCAGAGTTGGGGACAGTCTGGTCCCTCCGCCCACCCAGAGTCACTGCACCGCCACCGGACCCCACACCGGGGTGATTCACCCCCCAACCCCGGATCCCGACCCTGCATTATTTCAATGTGCCGAGGATCGGAGGGGGGAGAGGAGAGGGGGGGTGGGTGAGGGAGGAGAGGGTGGGGGGAGAGGAGGGGGGAGAGGAGAGAGAAAGTGGTGGAATATTGCGTTGGAGGAACAGGTTGCGTTGGGGAAACAGGTGAGTGACCCCCGGACCCCGACCCCCACACTGGGGTGATTCACCCCCTGACTCTGACCCACACACTGGATGATTCACCCCCCCGACCCCCACATGGGGTGATTCACCCCGACCCCCGGACCCCCACATTATTTCACTGTGCCTAGGATCGGTGGAGGGAGTGGAGAAGGGGGGGGGAGAGGAGGGTGAGGGAGAGGTGAGGGGGGGAGAGGAGAGAGAAAGTGGTGGAATATTGCGTTGGGGGAACGGGTTGCATTGGGGGAACAGGTGAGTGATGGAATATTGCATTGGGGGAGCAGACCCAATGGATCTGCACTTGGTCTAGTAGTAAATAAAAAGCTACCAAGCTAAGGATAACAAAAGTTTCCAGATATATAAAGAGTAAAAAGAGGCAAGAGTGGACATTGGGCCGCTGGAAAATGATGCTGGAGAAGTGATAATGGGGAATAAAGAAATGCTAGAGGTATTGAATACATATCTTACATCAGTCTTCACAGTGGTAGACCCTAGCAACATGCCGGAAATTCAAGAGAGTCAAGGGGTGGAAGTTAGTGGAGTGATTTAGGGGGTCTTCATAGTGAAAGGCCTGGAGAGAGTGAATGTGGAAGGATATTTCCACTAGTGGGAGAGTCTAGGACCAGAGGCCATAGCCCCAGAATAAAAGGACATACCTTTAGAAAGGAGATGAGAGGAATTTCTTTAGTCAAAGGGTGGTGAATTGGTGGAATTCATTGCCACAGACGACTGTGGAGGCCGTAATTGGATATTTATTAGGTGGAGATTGACAGATTCTTGATTAGTACGGGTATCATAAGTTATGGGGCGAAGGCAGGAGAATGGGATTGAGAGAGGAAGATAGATCAGCCATGGTGGAGTAGACTTGATGAGCCAAATGGTCTAATTCTGCTCCGAGAACTTTTGAACTTTAGCATTTCTCCATAACTACATGCAGGAAATCGTGCAATCAATAATTTGCCTTCCATCACAAGGGTCAAGGTAAAGCAACTCAGGAGAAAACAAAATAACTTCAATATATAGATCCTGCATGTATAGTGCATGCGGAATTGGCAGTCTTTCATGTAAATTTCAGGAGCTACATTATCATTTTCCTTGAAAAAATGATTTGACAAATGACAAGATCAAGTTAACATTCCATTCTCACGATGTTATACTAACATGCTGACTCAGTTTATAAACTTCTCATGGCAGCCAGCTTTATACATACAATCGCCTGAAAAATTAACTTCTGTTGCATTACTTTAATAACAAGCCGATGAATAAGCATTATGGTTCAAAGTAAATATTCTTGAAATAAGTATTTCATTCATATTACCTGGTTTAGCTTACCATTTTAATAACATAAATAAGTTAGCCCCTAAAATTGTGCTCTAATGTATTGGTGAAAGTTTTACCCAAAATAATGTATTGTGTGTTGCACATCCCCTCAACAGCAAATACCAGTTAGCAGACTATAATCTCTCCCTCGGGGTGAGACTGCAGCCTTTTTGACAATTCTAATTCAAGGTTGCCAAAGGTTACTCAGGGAAAGCTTATAATATCTAGATTTTCCAGATCACTGGTTAATTTTGAGTTTCATCAAAGCCTGATCAATCTGGTCTGATAAACATGAACAAAAGATAGTTAAGACAAGTCGAGTCAAGACAGTTTATTGTCATGTGTCCCAGATAGGACAATGAAATTCTTGCATTGCTGCAGCACAACAGAATATTGTAGTCATAAATACAGATCAGATCAGTGTGTCCATATACCATAGAATGTATATATACACACACATCAGTAAACAGATAAAGTGCAAAAGGTTGTTATAGTTATAGTTTGTTTGAAGTTGTGTTTAATAGTCTGATGGCTGTGGGGAATAAGCTGTTCCTGAATCTGGATGTTGCAGATTTCAGGCTCCTGTACCTTCTACCTAATGACAGTGGAGAGATGAGTGTGGCCAGGATGGTGTGGGTCCTTGATGATGCCGGCAGCCTTTTTGAAGCAGAATTCGTTGTCTAAAAATATAACTAAAACAAATATTGTTTATGGGAATGGAAATGGATAAACCAACAAACAGTATCAGGCAGTAAATTAACCAAGTTCATTGCTCAGAATTATTTGGAATTGTACCTTTGCCATGAAATGCCATACATTAGACTCGGGCGACACGGTGGCACAGTGGTAGAGTTGCTGCCTTACAGCTCTTACAGCGCCAGAGACCTGGGTTCGATCCTGACCACGGATGCTGTCCGTACGGAGTTTGTACGTTCCCCCGTGACCCTGTGGGGTGTGTCTGAGATCTTTGGTTTCCTCCCAAACTCCAAAGACGTACTGGTTTGTAGGTTAATTGGCTTGATAAGATTGTCCCTGGTGTGTGTAGGATAGTGTTCATGTACCGGGGTCAGTGCGGTCTCAGTGGGCTGAAGGGCCTGTTTCCGCGCTGCTTCTCAAAACAGAGATGTAATGCTGAGGCTCTATAAGGCACTGCATTTGGGGGTACTGTGAGCATATTTCGGCCCCATATCTGAGGAAGGATGTGCTGGCTCTGGGGAGGGTCCAGAGGAGGGTTGATTCCAGGAATGAGTGGGTTAGCATATAATGAGCATTTGACAGCATTGGGCCTCTACTCGCTGGAGTTTAAAAGGTTGAGGGGGGACCTCATTGAAACTTACAGAATAATGAAAGGCATAGATAGAGTGGATGTGGAGAGGATGTTTCCACTGGTGGGAGAGTCTAGGACCAGGGGCCTTAGCCCCAGAATAAAAGGACATAACTTTAGAAAGGAATTGAGAAGGAATTTCTTTAGTCAAAGTGTGGTGAATCTGTGGAATTCATTTCCACAGACGACTGTGGAGGCCGTCAATGGATATTTATTAGGCGGAGATTGACAGATTCTTGATTAGTACGGGTATGGTAAATTATGGGGCAAAGGCAGGGGAATGGGATTGCGAGGGAAAGATTGATCAGCCATGGTGGAGTAGACTTGATGGGCCAAATGGCCTAATTCTGCAGGAAATCGTGCAATCAATTATTTGCCTTCCATCACAAGGGTCAAGGTAAAGCAACTCAGGAGAAAACAAAACAATTTCAATATATAAATCCTGCATGTAAATTTCAGGAGCTACATTATCATTTGCCTTGAAAATACGATTTGACAAATGATAAGAAGGATCAAGTTAACATTCCATTCTCACGTTGTTATACTAACATGCTGACTCAATTTATATGTGGAAAGGATATTTCTACTGGTGAGAGTGTCTAGCACCAGAGGCCATAGCCTCAGAATTAAATGGTGCTCTTTTAGAAATTAGGAGGAACTTCTTTAGTCAGAGGGTCGTTAATCTGTGGAATTCATTGCCACAGAGGGCTGTGGAGGCCATGTCAGTCGATATTTTTAAGGCAGAGATAGACAAATTCTTGATTAGAACGGGTGTCAAGGGATATGGGGAGAAGGCAGGAAAATGGGATTAGGAGGCAGAGATCAGCCATGGTGATTGAATGGTGGAGTAGACTAGATGGGCCGAATGGTTAATTCTACTCTTATAACTTGTGATCTTGTGACAACTAAACAAAATATATTGTTTACAGTGTTCTATATGTTGCTGCAAGTAAGAATGCCATTGTTCTATCTGGGACATCTATACTATCACTAAAACTCTCATCTTGACCTGCGATGTATTTAAATTTGTGCAAAAACGCTATACTGTATTGCTAGGATTACTCGCCAACTTTCTCATCGTTCTCCTCTGCTCCAAGTGCACCAGGTTTTGTTCCAATCGGTGGAAGATTACAAAAGTTATGAAGGTTTAAAAAATCGTGAGATCGGCAGATTGATCTTCACCATGAAGGTAACGCCCCTTCCAGCATCCGCTGGAGAATAATATCCCAGAGGCGGGACTGAGTCCACAGGCCGTGTGCCCGCTGTGAGTCCCCATCGCACCCACAACCCCTTACCCTCTGGTCCCCCTATCACCCCCAACCCCTCCCCTCTGATCCCCCTCGTTGGCTCCTGCCACCCTCCCCGTGATAGACAGGGATAGACAGAAAGGAAAAGGAGGTGGGGTAGCTTTGCTGGTTAGAGAGGATATTAACGCAATAGAAAGGAAGGACATTCGCTTGGAGGATGTGGAATCGATATGGGTAGAGCTGCGAAACACTAAGGGGCAGAAAACGCTAGTGGGAGTTGTGTACAGGCCACCTAACAGTAGTAGTGGATTTGGGGATGGCATCAAACAGGAAATTAGAAATGCGTGCAACAAAGTTAAAGCAGTTATAATGGGTGACTTCAATCTACATATAGATTGGGTGAATCAAATTGGCAGGGGTGCTGTGGAAGAGGATTTCTTGGAATGTATGTGGGATAGTTTTCTAACATGAATTGGCCAAGATAGACTGGCCAATGATTCTTAAAGGGTTGACGGTGGATATGCAATGAAAGGCATTTAAAAACTGCATGGATGAACTACAAAAATTGTTCATCCCAGTTTGGCAAAAGAATAAATCAGGGAAGGTAGTGCATCCATGGTTAACAAGAGAAATCAGGGATAGTATCAAAACAAAAGATGAAGCATACAAATTAGCCAGAAAAAGCAGCCTACCAGAGGACTGGGAGAAATTCAGAGTCCAGTAGAGGAGGACAAACGACTTAATTAGGAAAGGGAAAATAGATTATGAAAGAAAACTGACAGGGAACATAAAAACTGACTGCAAAAGTTTTTATAGATATGTGAAGAGAAAAAGATTAGTTAAAACAAATGTAGGTCTCTTGCAGTCAGAAACAGGTGAATTGATCATGGGGAACAAGGATATGGCAGACCAATTAAATAACTACTTTGGTTTTGTCTTCACTAAGGAAGACTTAATTAATCTGCCGGAAATAGCAGGGGACCGGGGGTCAAATGAGATGGAAGAACTGAGTGAAATCCAGGTTAGCCGGGAAGTGGTGTTAGGTAAATTGAATGGATTAAAGGCCAATAAATCCCCAGGGCCAGATAGGCTGCATCCCAGAGTATTTAAGATAGAAGCCCCAGAAATAGTGGATGCATTAGTGATAATTTTTCAAAACTCTTTAGATTCTGGAGTAGTTCCTGAGGATTGGAGGGTAGCTAATGTAGCCCCACTTTTTAAAAAGGGAGGGAGAGAGAAAACGGGGAATTACAGACCAGTTAGTCTAACATCGGTAGTGGGGAAACTGCTAGAGTCAGTTATTAAAGATGGGATAGCAGCACATTTGGAAAATGGTGAAATCTTTGGACAAAGTCAGCATGGATTTACGAAAGGTAAATCATGTCTGACGAATCTTATAGAATTTTTCGAGGATGTAACTAGTAGAGTGGGTAATGGAGAACCAGTGGATGTGTTATATCTGGACTTTCAGAAGGCTTTCGACAAGGTCCCACATAAGAGATTAGTATACAAGCTTAAAGGACACGGTATTGGGGGTTCAGTATAGATGTGGATAGAGAACTGGCTGGCAGACAGGAAGCAAAGAGTAGGAGTAAACGGGTCCTTTTCAGAATGGCAGGCAGTGACTAGTGGGGTACCGCAAAGCTCAGTGCTGGGACCCTAGCTATTTACAATATATATTAATGATTTGGACGAGGGAATTGAAGGCAACATCTCCAAGTTTGCGGATGACACGAAGCTGGGGGGCAGTGTTAGCTGTGAGGAGGATGCTAGGAGGCTGCAAGGTGACTTGGATAGGCTGGGTGAGTGGGCAAATGCATGGCAGATGCAGTATAATGTGGATAAATGTGAGGTTATCCACTTTGGTGGCAAGAACAGGAAAGTAGACTATTATCTGAATGGTGGCCAATTAGGAAAAGGGGAGGTGCAACGAGACCTGGGTGTCATGGTACACCAGTCATTGAGATTCCCCCTAGTCCTCACCTTTCACCCCACCAGCCGTCACATACAACAAGTGATCCTCCGTCAGTTTCGCCACCTCCAACGTGACCCCACCACTCGCCACATCTTCCCATCTCCCCCCATGTCTGCCTTCCGCAAAGACCGCTCCCTCCGTAACTCCCTTGTCAATTCTTCCCTTCCCTCCCATACCACCCCCTCCCTGGTACTTTCCCTTGCAACCGCAAGAGATGCAACACTTGGCCCTTCACCTCCCCCCTCGACTCCATTCAAGGACCCAAGCAGTCGTTCCAGGTGCGACAGAGGTTCACCTGCATCTCCTCCAACCTCATCTATTGCATCCGCTGCTCTAGATGCCAGCTGATCTACATCGGTGAGACCAAGCGGTGGCTTGGCGATCGTTTCGCCGAACACCTCCGGTCGGTCCGCAATAACCAACTTGACCTCCCGGTGGCTCAGCACTTCAACTCCCCTCCCATTCCGTATCTGACCTCTCTGTCCTGGGTCTCCTCCATGGCCACAGCGAGCAACACCGTAAATTGGAGGAAATGCACCTCATATTCCGCTTGGGCAGTCTACATCCTGGGGGCTTGAACATTGAATTCTCCCAATTCTGCTAGCCCTTGCTGTCCCCTCCCCTTCATCAGCCCTCTGGTTGTCTCCTCCCCTCCCCCAACCCTCAGGCTCCTCCTCCACCTTTTTCCTTTTTTCCTTTCTTCTCCCCACCCCCTATCAGTCTGAAGAAGGGTTTCGGCCCGAAAAGTTGCCTATTTCCTTCGCTCCATAGATGCTGCTGCACCGCTGAGTTTCTCCAGCATTTTTGTGTACCTTCGATTTTCCAGCATCTGCAGTCCCTTCTTTAACAAAATTCTTAAGGGGTTGGACAGGCTAGATGCAGGAAGATTGTTCCCGATGTTGGGGAAGTCCAGAACAAGGGGTCACAGTTTAAGGATATAACCATATAACCATTACACCACGGAAACAGGCCATCTCGGCCCTTCAAGTCTGTGCCGAACATTTTTATAATTTTTTTTTTTTTAAAGGGGAAATCTTTTAGGGCTTATTTGAAAAGGGATAAAGGGGACATCTTTTAGGACTGAGATGAGAAAAACATTTTTTACACAGAGAGTGGTGAATCTCTGGAATTCTCTGCCACAGAATGTAGTTGAGGCCAGTTCATTGGCTATATTTAAGAGGGAGTTAGATGTGGCTAAAGGGATCAGGGGGTATGGAGCGAAAGCAGGTACAGGATACTGAGTTGGATGATCAGCCATGATCATATTGAATGGCGGTGCAGGCTCGAAGGGCCGAATGGCCTACTCCTGCACCTATTTTCTATGTTTCTATGTTTAATAATAAATGCTGAATTTAATAAATGAATTGGAAATCTTTATTATTTATAATATATATATAATATAATAATATATAATAATTTCCTTTTTATAATTTTAGAAAGGGTAGGCATTGCCTACCTTGCCTACCCTGATGGCACGTGCCTGGTCACTACCTCCTAATGGCTCCTTAACCTCGTTCCCTTATCAACACAACATTACACAACACTAAATCCAGAATTGCCTTCTCCCTGGTAGGCTCCAGGTTACTCTAAGAAT
>CM075978.1:154265217-154407809 GCA_038087875.1 Malacoraja senta | reverse complement strand
GAGTGCCTATGCTTACCATCAATGTTCTGCTCATCCATTTTGTCACTTATCAGCTGCTGTTAGCATTTACTCCAGGCTTTACCCTACACAAGTACACCGTGTGTAGGAAGGAACTGCAGATGCTGGTTTACACCAAAGATGGATACAAAATGCTGGAGCGACTCAGCGGGACAGGCAGCATCTCTGGAGAGAAGGAGTGGGTAATGCTTCTGGTCAAGACCCTTCTTCTCACAGTGTCCTGTTTTCTGGGCTGTGATCCTCAACTGAAACGTTAGGTGATTCACGCTAGACACAGGGTCATTATAGACACCCTGTCATTGTGTCTCACCTTCCTTTCATTCCCAGCATACTTCATCCTCCTCCATGTTTGTCACCATAAGCAAAGACAAAGTCAGCATAATGAGTTGATTATGCCCAATACAGAAAGTGATGATGAATGTAGAAACCCTTGCTGGTGTACTGTGCTTAAATCAGTCCTGGCTTGTCAACTTTTATTTTTGGGCACTGTTCACAGCCTCCACAATGCCCTTGTTTTCTCATGGATCTCGTTATAACAGTGCCCAGCTATGCTGGCTGCAGCCAAGACTGCTGTGAAGATGAGGAATTCAAAGGATAGCCTTTGTTCTCCCAAAACCCAGGCATTGCTCCAAAGTGGTAGCAGAATTATGGCAGGCACTATGAGAAGGCACCATAGAAACAAGCTCTGGAACCTCCCCAGATACAACACAGCCACCATTAATATGTACTGTTGCAATATGTCGACCACTAATAACCGCTAAATAATTGTACATTCAGAGGTTGAAAGCCCTTTCTATTCTTCAACAGGTGATTAAAAGTTGTAATAACATTTTTTTGTAGTCTATCTTTTCTTATCATCAGAACTCCCAGTTGTGTTACTAGAAGCAAAGGCAGTCAGCATAATGATCTGATTTGGCAGGAAACAGCAGGTTTAGTTTGCAGTTTGGAGTTTAGTGATAGTGTCGAAACAGCCCCTTCAGCCCAGCAAGTCCATGACAGCCATCGATCACCCGTTCACTCTAGTTCTAGGTTATCCCACTTTTGCATGCTACACACCCGGGGCAATTTACAGAAGCCAATTAACCTACAACCCTGCACGTCTTTGGAACATGGGAGGAAACTGGAGCACCCGGAAAAGAAGCATTCAGTCACAGGGAGAATGTACAAACTCTGCACAGACAGCACCCATCGTCAGGATCGAACCTGGGTCTCTGGTGCTGAGAGGCAACAGCTCTATCGCTGCGCCACTGTGCCACCCAAAATGATGATGACGCAAGCCCTTCCCTGGAGTGTAGTCTGGGGAACCACTGTAAAGAGGCTGAGGCCAAAGGGCCTGTCCCACTTTCCCAAGTTATTCGCGAATTCTCCCGAGTTTTCAAACTTGCAGAATATTCGTAATGAGTCCATAGGAGTCCGTGGATATATCGTAGCGGCTAGTTATGCCAGCCATAGGTACTCGGGGCATCAGGAAAGTCAGGACGTTTTTTCCAGCGAGATGAAAAATTTCCACGAGTAAAAAAAAAGGTCCGAGTACCTACGGCTGGCATAACAAGCCGCTACGATATATCCACGGACTCCTACGGACTCGTTACGAACATTCTGCGAGTTTGAAAACTCAGGAGAATAACTCAGGAAAGTGGGACAGGCCCTTAACTGCAACCAACACAAGCAGATCAGCCCAGGCATTCTTCATGGCTGGAGCTCTTCCTGCAGTAGGCAGCAGAAGGGCAGCACAAAGGTAGAGATACTGCCCTACAGCGCCAGAGACCCAGGTTCGATCCTGACTATGGGTGCTTGTCTGTACAGAGTTTGTACGTTCTCCACGTGGGTTTTCTCCAAGATCTTCGGTTTCCTCCCACACTCCCAAGAAGTACAGGTTTGTAGATTAATTGGCTTGGTATTAAATGTTTAAAAAAATTGTTCCTAGTGTGTGTAGGGTAGTGTTAATGTGCGGGGTTTGCTGGTCAGCGCGGACTCAGTGGGCCGAAGGGCCTGTTTCCACGCTGTATCTCTAAACTAAACTCAGTGGTCACCCCCCCCCCCCCCCCACCCCGTGGAATCGTGGCCTCCAGACACATTGGAAGGAATGGGCGATGATGGCCTGCTGGTCGAGGTAGGCTTGAGAAGGTCTCCGAGAGCTGCCACCTGACCTCAACACCATAGAGGTCAGCCTCCCAGACTACAATGGCACCTCCCTTGTCGGCGGGTTTAATAGCAATGTTGGGACTGCTGCCAAGTAAGAGGGTGGCTGTGCATTCAGAGGGGGTGAGATTGGAATGATTGAGGGAAATAGAAGTCAAGACAAGTCAAGATGGTTGTGTCGTGTCTGTTGGGAAAAAAACGGTCCAGAGAAGGTAGAAGGCCGGTATGGGGAGTCCAAGAGGAGGAATGTCGGTGATGGGAGTAAAAAGGTCGTCACTGGGAGGCGAGAACTCCTTACCAGAGAAAAACGCCCAGAGGTGAAGGCGAGGGAAAAAGAGCTCTACATCACAGTCGACCTGGGACCAGTTGAGGTGTCAGCATACAAAGGGAAGATCTCTGTTGACCTCTGTTCAGCATCCGAAAGAGGGAGGTTTGGGGGTAGTGGTGAAACACAAGGGTGAGGGTGGGGGGGGGGGGGTCAGGGGGAAGCTCGGGCGAGGTACTGTGGGGGAGGTTCTCCTGGTCTTCACCTTTCTCCCACCAGCCTCAGTATCCAACACATTATCCTCCAACATTTGCATCACCCTACAAGACCTAACACCTCCAATGTGATCACGGTGTTAAACAGGTTTCTCATGAGTGGTTCCCACTGTGCATTGGCAAAATTAATACAGCTCAACTGGGCTGAACACGAGTCAAATCAGTTACTGCACGAGAATTGATGCCATGATGGGTTGTACTGCACACTTCCAATGTACACCTTGAAATGCAGAATTCAATTTGACAGGAACAGGGCAGGCTCCAATTATGCGCTATGTTCAATCTGATCAAAAGGTTTGAGCTACACTTCATACAACTTTCATTTCAGCAAGGCAAGTCAAGGCTTGTTCGCTGTCTGCAACTCCTCCAATTTTGGTGTTGTCAGCAAACTTACTCACCAATCTATCTACATTGACATCAAAGTAATTTATATATATAACACAGAGGTCCCAGCACAGATCCCTGGTCACAGACCTCCAGCCAGAATATCTACCTTCCACCGCAACCCGTACTTCCACCATAATCCTCTTTCTTCTATGAATAAACCAGTTCTTAATCCAGATGACCAGGTCATCGAGAATCCTGTACACCTTAATCTTCTGGATTAGCCTACCATGAGGGACTTTATTAAAAGCCTTACCGAAATCCATGTTTACAACATCCACCGCCCTACCTTCATCAGACTCCTTTGTCATGTCCTCAAAAAACCCAATCATGAACTGCCGTGTACAAAGCCATGCTGCCTGGGCTAGTCAGCCCATTCTCTTCCAAATGGGAGTAAATCCTATCTCGAAGAATTCTCTCCAATAGCTTCCCTACCACTGACGTGAGACTGCTCTATAGTTCCCTGGATTCTCTTTACTTACCTTCTTAAACAAAGAAATAACATTGGCCACTCTCCAGTCCTCTAGTACAGGGGTGGGGAACCTTTTCATGTAGGAATGCCGCATTAAGTTATATGTAATCTAATAAGGCCGCATCCAAGAAACTTCAATTAGATATACTTCAAAATGTACATTATTTTGTAAAAATCTAACTACTATGTACTAACTTCAAGAAAATGAAAAAAAATGTTAATTCTAAAGTTAATTAACCTTTTAATGACTTTGTTGTGACTGCTTTTTGTGGGAAAGTATTTGAATATTTGGTTGCAACATGGAGGTACGCAGTTTCAGCTGATCTTCTGGATGGGTATCCGTCATTTGTGACCTTAAGGGCGTCTTGATTTAGGTTAGGTAGGAGAATGTAGATTCGCAGCAATAAGTGGTTCAAATGCAAAAAAGCATTTTTCGTGTATGTCAAAGTTAACGTTAAGTGGCTTGCAAAAGTATTCATACCCCTTGAACTTTTCCACATTTTGTCACGTTACAACCACAAACGTAAATGTATTTTATTGGGATTTTATGTGATAGACCAACACAAAGTGGCGCATAATTGTGAAGTGGAAGGAAAATGGTACATGGTTTTCAAATTTTTTTACAAATAAAAAACTGAAAAGTGTGGCGTGCAAAAGTATTCAGCCCCCTTTACTTTGATACCCCGAAATAAAATCCAGTGCAACCAATTGCCTTCAGAAGTCACCTAATTAGTAAATAGAGTCCACTTGTGTGTAATCTAATCTCAGTATAAATACAGCTGTTCTGTGAAGGCCTCAGAGGTTTGTTAGAGAACATTAGTGAACAAACAGCATCATGAAGCCCAAGGAACACACCAGACAGGTCAGGGATAAAGTTGTGGATAAGTTTAAGGCAGGGTTAGGTTATAAAAAAATATCCCAAGCTTTGAACATCTCACGGAGCACTGTTCAATCCATCATCCGAAAATGGAAAGAGTATGGCACAACTGCAAACCTACCAAGACATGGCCGTCCACCTAAACTGACAGGCCGGGCAAGGAGAGCATTGATCAGAGAAGCAGCCAAGAGGCCCATGGTAACTCTGGAGGAGCTGCAGAGATCCACAGCTCAGGTGGGAGAATCTGTCCACAGGACAACTATTAGTCGTGCACTCCACAAATCGGGCCTTTATGGAAGAGTGGCAAGAAGAAAGCCATTGTTGAAAAAAAGCCATAAGACGTCCCGTTTGCAGTTTGCCACAAGCCATGTGGGGGACACAGCAAACATGTGGAGGAAGGTGCTCTGGTCAGATGAGACCAAAATTCAAGTTTTTGGCCTAAATGCAAAACGCTATGTGTGGCGGAAACCTAACACTGCACATCACCCTGAACACACCATCCCCACTGTGAAACATGGTGGTGGCAGCATCATGCTGTGGGGATGCTTTTCTTCAGCAGGGACAGGGAAGCTGGTCAGAGTTGATGGGAAGATGGATGGAGCCAAATACAGGGCAATCTTGGAAGAAAACCTGTTAGAGTCTGCAAAAGACTTGAGACTGGGGCGGAGGTTCACCTTCCAGCAGGACAACGACCCTAAACATACAGCCAGAGCTACAATGGAATGGTTTAGATCAAAGCATATTCATGTGTTAGAATGGCCCAGTCAAAGTCCAGACCTAAATCCAATTGAGAATCTCTGGCAAGACTTGACAATTGCTGTTCACAGATGCTCTCCATCCAATCTGACTGAGCTTGAGCTATTTTGCAAAGAAGAATGGGCAAAAATTTCAGTCTCTAGATGTGCAAAGCTGGTAGAGACATACCCCAAAAGACTTGCAGCTGTAATTGCAGCGAAAGGTGGTTCTACAAAGTATTGACTCAGGGGGGCTGAATACTTTTGCACGTGACGCTTTTCAATTTTTTATTTGTAAAAAAATTTGAAAACCATGTATCATTTTCCTTCCACTTCACAATTATGCACCACTTTGTGTTGGTCTATCACATAAAATCCCAATAAAATACATTTACGTTTGTGGTTGTAACGTGACAAAATGTGGAAAAGTTCAAGGGGTATGAAAACTTTTGCAAGCCACTGTACATTCTAGAGTCGCATTAGAACTAAATCATGAGCATAACAGGTGTTAAAATAGCTCTCAAGACTTACTAATGTTTTAATTGTGGCCGTCAGTCGGGGAGGATTATTTCGTTGAATCTTCTTTTATTCTTTGGTATTTTAAATACGTTCATTTTAAGATTAAAATTAAAATAATAAAAGACGAACTAAAACATATTAATAAAAATAAAAGGATTTGTTCTACAAAATTTGGATTCATTCAAAAGGCCACACGTAATGGCCTAGAAGCCCGCATGCGGCCTTAAGGCTACAAGTTCCCCACCCCTGCTCTAGTACGTCACCTGTGGCTAGAGAACATGGAACAATACAGGACAGGAATGGCCCACAATGTTTGTGCCGAACATGAGGCTAAGCTGAACTGATCTGATGCACATGATCTTAACCCCTTACTCACTGCACTTCCATGTACCCTGGCAATGTGTACCAGGCCTCACCACCCTCAGTGTTAAAAACTTGTCCCACACACCTCCATTAACTGTCCTCCTCTCAACTTACAGTGCCCTCCATAATGTTTGGGACAAAGACCTATCATTTATTTATTTGCCTCTGTATTCCACAATTTGAGATTTGTAATAGAAAAAATCACGTGTGGTTAAAGTGCTCATTGTCTGATTTTAATAAAGGCAATTTTTATACATTTTGGTTTCACCATCTAGAAATTACAGCTGTGTTTATACATAGCCACCCCCCCCCCCCCCCATTTCAGGGCACCATAATGTTTGGGACACAGAGGTTTACAGGTGTTTGTAATTGCTCAGGTGTGTTTAAATGCCTCCTTAATGCAGGTATAAGAGAGCTCTCAGCACCTAGTCATTTCTCCACTTTCCATCACCTTTGGAAACTTTTATTGCTATTTATCAACATGAAGATCAAAGTTGTGCCAATGAAAGTAAAAAAAAGCCATTATGAGACTGAGAAACAAGAATAAAATTGTTAGAGACATCAGCCAAACCTTAGGCTCACCAAATCAACTGTTTGGAACATCATTAAGAAGAAAGAGAGCACTGGTGAGCCTACTAAATCACAATGGCAGGCCAAGGAAGACCTCCACAGCTGATGATAGAAGAATTCTCTCTATAATAAAGAAATATCCCCAAACACCTGTCCGACAGATCAGAAACATTCTTCAGGAGTTAGGTGTGGATTTGTCAATGACCACTGTCTGCAGAAGACTTCATGAACAAAAATACAGAGGCTACACTGCAAGATGCAAATCACTGGTTAGCCGCAAAAATAGAATGGCCAGGTTACAGTTTGCCAAGAAGTACTTAAAAGAGCAACCACAGTTCTGGAAAAAGGTCTTGTGGACAGAAGAGACGAAGATTAACTTATATCAGAGTGATGGCAAGAGCAAATTATGGAGGAGAGAACTGCCCAAGATCCAAAGCATACCACCTCATCTGTGAAACACGGTGGTGGGGGTGTTATGGCCTGGGCATGTATGGCTGCTGAAGGTACTGGCTCACTTCTCTTCATTGATGATACAACTGCTGATGGTAGTAGCAGAATAAATTCTGAAGTGTATAGACACATCCTATCTGCTCAAGTTCAAACAAATGCCTCAAAACTCTTTGGCTGGCGGTTCATTTTACAGCAAGACAATGATCCCAAACATACTGCTATAGCAACAAAGGAATTTTTCAAAGCAAAAAAATGGTCAATTCTTGAGTGGCCAAGTCAACATGATCTGAACCCAATTGAGCATGCCTTTTATATGCTGAAGGGAAAACTGAAGGGGACTAGCCCCCAAAACAAGCATAAGCTGTAATAGGCTGCAATACAGGCCTGGCAGAGCATCACCAGAGAAGACACCCAGCAACTGGTGATGTCCATGAATCGCAGACTTAAAGCAGTCATTGCATGCAAAGGATGTGCAACAAAATATTAAACATGACAATTTTCATTTACATGACATTGCTGTGTCCCAAACATTATGGTGCCCTGAAATGGGGGGACTATGTACAAACACAGCTGTAATTTCTACATGGTGAAACCAAAATGTATAAAAATGGCCTTTATTAAAATCTGACTGTGCACTTTAACCACGTGATTTTTTCTATTACAAATCTCAAATTGTGGAGTTCAGAGGTAAATAAATAAATGATGGGTCTTTGTCCCAAACATTATGCAAGGCACTGTATATCTCTAGTGTTGGACAATTCCACCCTGGGGAAAAGGTTCTGACTGTCTATACCTCTCATAATTTCATATACTTCTAACAAGAATCCCCTCAAACTGTGATGCTCCAGAGAAAAGAATCCAAGTCTATCCAACCTCCCCCTGTGGCTGAAGGGTCAGGAAGTCAAGATGCAGCTCTATAGGATGTTGGTTGGGCCACATTTGGCATGCAGTTTGTCACCCCATTACAGGAATAATGTGGAAGCTTTGGAGGGGGTGCTGAGGAGAATGCTGCCTGATTTAGTGCGTTTCAGCTACAGGGAGAGGTTGAATAGACTAATTCCTAAAATTTCAAATACTGTTGTAAATTGGCAGGTCCTACCTCAGATCTGGACCAAAAGCATTTCAAGCTGAATGAAAGAATCTAGTAGAGATACTGGTAGACAAAAATGCTGGAGAAACTCAGCAGGTGAGGCAGCATCTATGGACCCTAAGGGTCTCGACCCGAAACGTCGCCTATTTCCTTCGCTCCATAGATGCTGCCTCACCCGCTGAGTTTCTCCAGCATTTTTGTCTACCTTCGATTTTCCAGCATCTGCAGTTCCTTCTTAAACATAGTAGAGATACTGAATGACTGGATCAATCCTAACCTCTTTGATCAAGTACAATCATGTATTATTATGCTGTTGCTGCTGGAGATTTTCATTGGACAAAGTGGGTCACTTAACACTGGGTCCTTCAGCAAGCATTTCATGCAGTTACACAGACATAATTGCAGTGAGCACATTTTAAAAGAACTCATTAAAACAGATTTTGTATTTTCTTTTAAAAGCACCAGCAATTTACATTCAACACAACAAACAAAAGATTTTTCCCTCCCCCACCAATACAGTTCATGACAGAGGTTATGAGAAAGCTTTGCTGGAACAATACCTGGACTGTACTTTGATGGAAGCTACTCGTCTCACATTTCTTTTATATTGCAAGCACTGTCTGATTGTTTTATTATAAAAACTAATGAAATGAACAAATGGCAGCCTGCTACTATGTAACACCACTAAAGTCATAGTTATTCAGTACAGAAACAGACCCTTCAGCCCATCTTGTCCAATGCCCACTAAGATGCTCGACCGAAGCTTGTCCCATGTGGCTGTGTTTGGCCCACATCCCTGGAGTCATAGAGTCATCCATCATGGAAACAGGCCCTTCGGCCCAACTTGTCCATGCCGACACTAATTCCACCTGCCTGCGTTTGGCTCAAATTCATCTAAACCTTTGCTATCCATGTACCTGTCCGAATGTCATACAAGTGTTGTTATTGTATCTGCCTCAACTACTTCCACTGGCAGCTTGTTCCATACACTCACCGCCCTCTGTGTGAAAGGTTGCCGCCCAGGTTTCTATTAAATCTTTCCCCACAAACCTCTGCCCCCCGGTTCTTGACACCCATATTCTGGGTAAAAGACTCAGTGCATTCACCTTATCTATTCCCCTCATGACCCTGTACCCCTCTTTAAGATCACCACATCCTCCTGAGCTCCAAGGAGTAAAGACCCAACCCTAACCCTATCCAACCTCCCCCTATAGCTCAGGCCCTCGAGTCCTGGGAACATCCTCATGAATCTTCCCTGCACTCTTTCCATCTTAACAACATTATTTCAAAGTAGGGGGAACAACACTGAACACTAAACTCCAAATGTGGCTCATCAATGTCTCGTACAACTGTAACATAACACCCCAACTTCTATACTCAAAAATCCTAACTGATGATGGCCAATATACCAAGCACATTCTTGACTACCATATCTGTCTGTGATGCCACTTTTAAGGTACAATGTATCCTGTGAAGGTCCTGCCCTGGTTTGACTTTGGAAATGCAACAACTCGCATTTACAGTGGCTTGCAAAAGTATTCATACCCCTTGAACCTTTCCACATTTTGTCACGTTACAACCACAAACGTAAATGTATTTTACTGGGATTTTATGTGATAGACCAACACAAAGTGGCACATAATTCTGAAGTGGAAGGAAAATGATACATGGTTTTCACATTTTTTTACAAATAAAAAACTGAAAAGTGTGGCGTGCAAAGGTATTCAGCCCCCTTTACTCTGATACCCCTAAATAAAATCCAGTGCAACCAATTGCCTTCAGAAGTCACCTAATTAGTAAATAGAGTCCACTTGTGTGTAATCTAACCTCAGTATAAATACAGCTGTTCTGTGAAGGCCTCAGAGATTTGTTAGAGAACATTAGTGAACAAACAGCATCATGAAGCCCAAGGAACACACCAGACAGGTCAGGGATAAAGTTGTGGATAAGTTTAAAGCAGGGTTAGCTTATAAAAAAATATCCCAAGCTTTGAACATCTCACGGAGCACTGTTCAATCCATCATCCGAAAATGGAAAGAGTATGGCACAACTGCAAACCTACCAAGACATGGCCGTCCACCTAAACTGACAGGCCGGGCAAGGAGAGCATTGATCAGAGAAGCAGCCAAGAGGCCCATGGTAACTCTGGAGGAGCTGCAAAGATCCACAGCTCAGGTGGGAGAATCTGTCCACAGGACAACTATTAGTCGTGCACTCCACAAATCGGGCCTTTATGGAAGAGTGGCAAGAAGAAAGCCATTGTTGAAAAAAAGCCATAAGAAGTCCCGTTTGCAGTTTGCCACAAGCCATGTGGGGGACACAGCAAACATGTGGAGGAAGGTGCTCTGATCAGATGAGACCAAAATTGAAGTTTTTGGCCTAAATGCAAAACGCTATGTGTGGCGGAAACCTAACACTGCACATCACCCTGAACACACCATCCCCACTGTGAAACATGGTGGCGGCAGCATCATGCTGTGGGGATGCTTTTCTTCAGTAGGGACAGGGAAACTGGTCAGAGTTGATGGGAAGATGGATGGAGCCAAATACAGGGCAATCTTGGAAGAAAACCTGTTAGAGTCTGGAAAAGACTTGAGACTAGGGCGGAGGTTCACCTTCCAGCAGGACAACGACCCTAAACATACAGCCAGAGCTACAATGGAATGGTTTAGATCAAAGCATATTCATGTGTTAGAATGGCCCAGTCAAAGTCCAGACCTAAATCCAATTGAGAATCTCTGGCAAGACTTGAAAATTGCTGTTCACAGACGCTCTCCATCCAATCTGACTGAGCTTGAGCTATTTTGCAAAGAAGAATGGGCAAACATTTCAGTCTCTAGATGTGCAAAGCTGGTAGAGACATACCCCAAAAGACTTGCAGCTGTAATTGCAGCGAAAGGTGGTTCTACAAAGTATTGACTCAGGGGGGCTGAATACTTTTGCACGCGACACTTTTCAGTTTTTTATTTGTAAAAAAATTTGAAAACCATGTATCATTTTCCTTCACAATTATGCACCACTTTGTGTTGGTCTATCACATAAAATCCCAATAAAATACATTTACGTTTGTGGTTGTAACATGACAAAATGTGGAAAAGTTCAAGGGGTATGAAAACTTTTGCAAGCCACTGTATCTGCATTAAATTACATTAACCATTACTCAGTGGACTTGCCCAACTGATCAAGATCCTACTACCATATTTGATCACCATCTTTGCTATCTAAGTTACCACCCATTTTATTGTCATATGCAAACTTGCTAATCGTGCCTTCTACATTCATATCCAAATCATTGATATAAACAACAAATTGCAATGGACCCAGCACTGATCACTAGTCACACGCCACGAGTCACACGCCACGAGTCACAGGCCTCTAGTTCGAAAACAACCTTCCACCTTCACCCTCTCCTTCCTGCCATGAAGACTATTCTCTGTCCAGTCAGCTAGCTCTCCCTGGATCTCACACGATGTAACCTTCCAGAGCAGGCTACCATGCTGAACCTAATCAAATGCCATGCATTTGGCTGGTCCATTTGGCTAGATCAATAGCTTTGCCCTCATCAACCTTTTTGGTAATATCTTCAAATAACCACCAGAGTCATAAGGAGATTCTGACTTTTTTTACCACTTCAGATTAAAGTTAAAATTTTTATAAAACAACAGAATTTCTCACTAACTTTAACAGTTCAGGGCGAATAGTTGAAAACAACAAGATTGTCACTCTCAAGTGAAGAAATACAATATAATTGCAGCTGAACATGTCAAGTAAATGTCTGTACTATCCATTCCATTGTGAATGAGGCCCCTACCCAACAAGGAAAAGAAACAAACAATCATGGACAAAACTGTAAAAAAAAATGTTTGGGATGGAAATGGCATCCAGAAAATGTAAGTAGAAGGGGCTAAGCAGTCCTTTTGCTTCAAGTATTCCACTACAGGTTTGATTTTCAAGAATGAAAACAATTATAAGATTAGCTGTGTTTGAGTGCTCACAAAATGTACATAAAGGGGATAGCGTTCATCCACCCAGCAGTTAAAGTGTCAGTGAATTTATAGAGCAATGGTAAATAAAGGCAGACTGGAAGATCTCGATCCGAGAATATTGTATTTCAAATTCTACCTTGCACGTACAAGGAACTTTATTTAGGAAAATGCACTTATTCCAATCCAAGTGCCTCATTAAACTTTGCAAAATAAACACCATGTAATGTACCTGTGGTCTGGTGGATGTGCCATCAGCTTTGATGCACAATATTAGCTAAGCAGCAGCTGTCGCACGGTTTATGCTCATCAATCAAGACATTATTGGTTATGAATTATTGGTTCAATATGGACAGTAAATAAAATCTACCTCCTTTTCAAAAAGACCTAGAGTCATGAATGGAGGAAGTCATTGGCCTTGAAACTGAAGACAGCCCTCCTGTTAAACCATAATTCAAATCTAAATGGTGAACAAATTAATGCAGTTTGCTAATGCCAGACTTGCTCAAGCAAGAGAGAGTATGCTTGAGCAGCATTGTATTTATTATTCTTTCTCAATAGAATGCAAGGAACAGACTTTAATATCCACGCGCAAAGCATTTGTCCTTTTCTCAATATTGTTACTATGCATGAAAGTGATAGAGCTATTTTAGTGAGACCTTTTATTCCATTCTAATTATTATTACAATTATCAATATATATTCTTTGCAATCCCCCAACAGACAGTGTTTCCTGTAAATCTGGTACATAATTATAGAGAGGATCAAAATAGTAGGAGATAACCCCCCACTTTTATCAATGGAGGCTAAAGTGTACGCTTGGTTCTCACAGAACATAGAACAGTAAGGCAGAGGAATGGCCCTTCGGCCCACAATGTTTGTGCCGAACATCAAGCCAAGTTAAACAGATGAAATGAGCTTAACTAGACATCATGTGTAGGAAGGAACTTCAGGTGCTGGTTTAATCTGAAGATAAGACACAAAATGCTGGAGTAACTCAGCGTGACAGGCAGCATCTCTGGAGAGAAGTTTCCGGTCGAGACCCTTCTTCAGACTGAGAGTCGGGGGAAGCATCATGTTGGCACAAACATTGTGGGCAAAACGGCCCATTCCTGTCTGTACTGTTCTATGTACATTTTCAGAGGTGCAGCGTTTTGGCCAAGATCTTAAACTGAAGGCCCATGTGCTCCCTGTGGCAGTATTTTAAACAAGATCAGAGGCGTTAGCTTAACTTTTACGCAAATATTTATCCCTCTGTCAATATTACTAAACAAAGCTCACACCTTTTACTACAATGCCGTTTGGGTTTGATGTCCACAAGTTGTTTGCCACATATTCTACGTCACAACTAGGACTGGACTTCCAAAATGCTTAAATGGCCAAAAGTGCTTTTAAATGCTCAAATGCTCCAACACAAAAATATCTGTCCTTTTTTCCTTTGGATTACTTTCATCATTGCTCAGTAACAATAGTAGGAACAAAATCTTTTTTTAAAAAGACATTAAGTGCTGGGGTAACTCGGCAGGTCAGGCAATATCAGCAGGTCAGGCAGCATCATCGACCTGACCTGCTGAGTTACTCCAGCAGTTTAATGTCTTTTTTTTTGTAAACCAGCAACTACAGGAACATAATCTTATCTTGCTCGACTCAGGAATGTGGGTGGGACTTGCAGGGCAGGATGGGTAACTCATTATAGACTTTTTGTGCACTGAATAGAAGGGTATTTGTGTGAAAGAGCTGAATGCAAACAGCCCACGGTGCTGACCTTCAGGCATGGATAAAACAGGACAAATCCTCAGATACTGTGCCCAAACAGAAGCAGCTGATTGATAAGGTGCGACCACACATGGTAATGATAGTGATAGAGCATGGAAACAGGCCCTTCGGCCCAACTTGCCCACAGCTGCCAACGCATCTGCCTGCGTTTGGCCCAAATCCCCTCCAAACCTGTCCTATACATGTACCTGTTTAATTGTTTCTTAAACCCTGCCTCAACTACCTCCTCTGGCAGCTCATTCCATACACCCACCACCGCTTGTATGAAAAAGTTTGCCCCTCAGATTCCTATTAAATCTTTACACTATTCTTTATTAGAACCCCAAAACAGACCAAAAATTACTAACAGTTTAGATTTTGGGCACACACAAAAGATTTTATTTTTGCTCATGAAACCAGATGCAGTATAGCGGATATGGAGGGCTAGAAAGTGCTTTTATGATGAGCGGCTTGGTACTATATGGACCTTCCATTCAAGTCACTTGGTTATTTTGCTTTAAAAAGTTGCAACCAACATTGGCTACAATTTTTGTATAATCTGCAATTTACTAGTCAAACCTTGTTCTTTCTCATTCAAATCATTGATATCTAATCTGAAACTAATACAGTGTCCATTAAACAACAGAAAATTGACCTTAAATCATATCTCTCCAGATTTCAAATAAAAGTTATAACGTTGTAATATTTTTAGAACAACAGAACCTCTCACAGAATTCAATAGTTCAGGGCCAACAGTGGGATTGCTACTTTCATTATTGAACTACAAAAAGAATCTCAGCCGAAAACAAGAAATGTTTTCTCAGTAACTCAAGCATCCAAAGCTGGAAGAGTAATTCCTTGTCTGTTGCGAGTAAGACAGGGTGATGAAGAAGGCATTTGGCATATTTGCCTTCATTGATCAGGGCACTGAGTTCAGGACTTTACAACTGTATAAGTCATGAGCGAGATGCCACTTCTATTATAGTGTGCAGTTCTAGCAATCCAGCTATAGGAAGGATGTTGTTATGCTGGAGAGGGTGCAGAAAAGAGGCACAAGGAATTTACTGGGACTGGAGGGCTTCAGATACAAGAACAAGCCACATACGTTAGGATCGTTTTCCAAGGAGTGAAGGAGGCCAAGTTATGACCTTAATCATATGGGACATTGATAATATGAATGGACAGGAGATTAAAACTATAGACCATAGGTTTAAACTGGGAGAGGGAAAATTTAAAAGGGATTGAGAAGCAACTTTCTCGCAGAGGGTGGTGGATATACGGAATGAGTTGCCAGAGGAAACTGAAGATGCTGGTACAATTATAACATTTAAAAGACATTTAGGCAGGTACATGGATAGTAAAATGTTTAGAAAGATTGGGCCAAACACAGGCAAATAGGATTAGCTCAGGTAGACAACTTGGTGGGCATTAACGGGTTGGGTCGAGGGCCCGTTTCCACACTATATAACTATGACTCCATAAATTGACCAACTAGTCTAAGAGTGTTATTTGATTAAAATGTTGCAAACAATGTGTTCCAGTTGCAATATGCGGCAATGAAATTTAGAAATGAACTTACTGCAGTAACTCAGTTCATCACAGAAACCGTAATGCTGTAATCATTGAGCCTCAGCACAAATAAATGATTACACCGTATAACACGGTGCAAAAGCTACCCGTCAAGACAGCAGGAATCAGAAAATAAAAACAGAAAATACAGCATGTCAAGAGGCATCTGTACGGAGGGAAAGAGTTAATATTTCAAGTTAATAATTTTATAGACAATAGACAATAGGTGCAAGAGTAGGCCATGTGGCCCTTCGAGCCAGCTCCGCCATTCAATGTGATCATGGCTGATCATCCCCAATCAGTATTCCGTTCCTGCCTTCTCCCCATATCCCCTGACTCCGCTATTTTTAAGAGCCCTATCTAGCTCTCTCTTGAAAGCATCCAGAGAACCTGCCTCCACCGCCCTCTGAGGCAGAGAATTCCACAGACTCACCACTCTCTGTGAGAAAAAGTGTTTCCTCGTCTCCGTTCTAAATGGCTTACTCCTTATTCTTAAACTGTGGCCCCTGGTTCTGGACTCCCCCAACATTGGGAACATGTTTCCTGCCTCCAGCGTATCCAAGCCCTTAACAATTTTATATGTTTCAATGAGATATCCTCTCATCCTAAATTCCAGAGTGTACAAGCCCAGCTGCTCCATTCTCTCAGCATATGACTCCCGCCATCCCGGGAATTAACCTTGTAAACCTATGCTGCACTCCCTCAATAGTAAGAATGTCCTTCCTCAAATTAGGGGACCAAAACTGCACACAATACTCCAGGTGTGCTCACTAGGGCTCTGTACAACTGCAGAAGGACATCTTTGCTCCTATATTTGATTCCTCTTGTTATAAAGGCACCAGAATTCAAGATTTCCAAACTCTCGAATATTTTTATGTTCATAAGTGATAGGATCCGAATTAGGCCATTCGGCCCATTAAGTCTACTCCACCATTCAATCATAGCTGATCTATCTCTCACTCGTGAACCCATTCTCCTGCCTTCTCCCCATAGCCCCTGACACCTTTGATTAAGGAAGATTTATGTTTGATTTAATGTTTGTGCTGAGCTGGCTGTAAGAACATCATGGTGTTTCTCAAAGATCCAAATTTGATATTGGTATTTTTATACTTGTTGATTATTGTCAGGTGTACCAAGAAATGGTGAAAAACATTGTTTTGCATGCTATCCAGGCTAATCATATACACAAGTACAATTAAACCAAACACATGTACAACAGGCAATGCAAAGAGAAAATAAACAGACTGCAGAATATAGTGTCGATTTTTTTTTAAACTGCAAGTTTCCTAATGTGACAGATTGGGAGATCAACAACACACCCTTATTTATGAGAGGTTTGTTCAATAGTCTGATAACAGCAGGGAAATAGCTGATCCTCAATCTGGTGCTTTCAAGCATTTGCATCCTCTGCCTGATGGAAGGAGAAGACGGAATGACAGGAGTGTACATGGGCTTTGATTATGTTGGGTGCTTTCATGAGCCAGAGTGAAGTGTAGATGGAATCAATGTGGGTGGGTGTGGGTGGGGGGAGGCTGGTTTGCAAGATGGATTAGGGAAGGGAAAAAAATCCATTGTTCTAGTTCATCACAATTATCTGCTAACCGGTGTAAAAAGGATACGTTTACGTGTATACCATGCAGTTAAAGGACTGGGGCAAGCTGGGACTTGAAAATCACCATACAATTTTCTCTATTAAAAGTCTCACTCCAAAACGTATGCTTTCATCATTACCAAACCTTGGAACCACTGAAAGCTTGTAATTGCAGAGCACTCAGTATCCTGCAACAGCACCATTTCTTGGTAGAAGACACATTTGAAGGACTGCTTGTGACAGTAACTTTAAGGTTGCATTTCAAAATGAAACAGGTAGAAAGGAGGTCCCGGCAAGCACTGTGCAGCCGTGCTTGACTGGGCCCGGCCGCTGGCAGAGACATCTGGGGAGAGAGGACGTCGGAGAGAGAGAGAGAGAGAGAGAGAGGGGCATCGGAGAGAGAGAGAGAGAGAGAGAGAGATGGGTGTCGGAGAGAGAGAGAGAGGTGTGGTGGCAATTCTTGCATACTTGTACTGTCTGCAAACAAAGAATCTCACTGTACCAAGTACATGTGCCAATAAAGTATCAATCAATATCTACACCAGAAATACTAATGTCATTCTTTATGGATTTCCGATATGCATAATGACATTTTTCAGGGAGATTTTTCATTTCCTGTTCCACATTCTGAGATTCTACATTGGAAATATTACAGTGGGAATTGACAAAAGGGGAACACAGAAGAACAACCTGATACGGGGCTGGCCTGTAAATGGGCAGCTATCACATGCACACTTTTCACGTAAAATCTCTGAAAATCTTTACAAGCCAATAAATAACATATCAGTATTCATAACCACTGGAAAGCACTTCATTATTCGCACTTCATAGCTTTGAGGCGAGAGGAGCAAAGGTTATGTTTTTTTTATTCAAAGGGTGGTGGGTGCTTGGAATAGGCTGCCAGTGGAGGTGGTGGAGGTGGCATTTAAGAGACTTTTGGATAGGCACATGGATATGCAGGGAGTGTAGGAATAATGGATCAAATACAAGCAGATGAGATGAGTTTATTTTGACATCATGTTTGGCACAGACATTGTGGGCTGAAGGGACTGTTCCTGCACTGTACTGCTTGCTCTGTGTTCTATGTTATTTACAAGTGATGCAAGTTTCACTTAATTAAACCAGAAATGCTGGAAGTACTTGTCAGATCAGTTAGCATTTGTGGGCAAGGAAACAGAGGTGACATTTCAGGTCATGGATATTTTAACAGATCTGAGAAGCATGAAAACAGGCAGGAGCAAGAGGGGTAGAGAGAACAGAGGGTGCAAACAATTCTGACTAGTTTGTTTTTTGACTGTCCTAATACAACTAACAACTGGATTCACCTTAATTTACTGGGTTTTCCATGGATGGGAGGTTTACATGATCGGATTCTTCAGGATAAAACCTACTTTCCACCAAACTCTAATGAATTTATGGACCCTGCTCTTACATTTCTTCAAAATGTCTCATTTTCATTTCTTCTCACACATTCAACATGTAACCCAACTACGATCTTGCCATCTCACACATGAACTAGGATGACATATTACCAACACTGCCACGAACATCATTTACTATTTCTATTGTAGAAGGCAAGAATGGCTATACATCAACTCAAATAGACAATAGGTGCAGGAGTAGGCCATTCATGGCGATCACTGCGATCAAATAATATAAGATTTTTAGTTTAAAAGGCAAAAGAGATATGCGAGGTGATGCTCTAATACAGAACACTGAAACATAAGGTTTTGTTTAACCTGGGTATTTCAATTTTATTGTGATTATTGTGTTAAAAACATTAAATGCCACATTCATTCACATAGCATCTCCCTACCAACACCTCCCTAACGTTTATTGATCTCACTGTCTCCATCACAGGAGATTGACTATCGACTGACATCTATTATAACCCCATTGACTCCCACAACTATCTAGGCTACACTTCTTCCCACCATGCTTCCTGTAGAGACTCTACCCCCTACTCCCAATTCCTCCATCTACGCTGCATCTGCGCCCAAGAAGAGGTGTTCCATACCAGGTCATCTGAGATGTCCTCATTCTTTTGAGAACAGGGGTTCCCCTCTTCCATCATAGATGAGGCCCTCCTGCAGCTCCGCTCTTCCCCCTCCCCCCAGTCGCAACAGGCACAGACTCCCTTAGTCCTCACCTTCCACCCCATCAGCTGTCGCATACAGCACATAATCCTCCAGCATTATCGCCACCTCCAACAGGATCCCACCATTAGCCACATCTTCCCATCTCCATCTCTATCCAATTTCTGCAGAGACCATTCCCTCCACAACTCCCTGGACTTTAGGAGGAGAGGAACACCCATGTCCTGTATCCATCAATGGTGTGGATGTACAGTTTACCAAGGAGTACAAATACCTTGGGAGTTTACTTGGAAAGTAAACTGGACTGGTCCATGAATGCTGAGGTCCTGTACAAGAAGGGACAGAGCCACCTGTACATTTTGAGAACACCTCAAAAAGTAAGATGCTGCAGATGTTCTACCAATCGGTGGTAGCCAGTGCCATCTTCTTCGCTGCCGTGTGCTGGGGCAGCAGGGCTAAGGTTGCGGACGCCAATAGGATCAACAAACTCGTCAGGAAGGCTGGCTCCGTCCTGGGGGGCGGAGTTGGATTCTTGGGAGGTGGTCTTGGAGGGGAGGATGCTCCTCAAACTGTGGAGCATCCTGGACAATACAGCTCACTCTCTCCACTGGTCAACCTGAGGAGTACCTTCAGCAAGAGACTGGTTCCACCAAGATGCAGTACAGAACGCCACAGGAGATCCTTCTTCCCTGTGGCTATCAAACTGTACAACTCCTCCCCCTTCTGTCATGGGGTAGACTGACTCCTCTAACCCCCACCCCGATCTTTGCACATCCAAAATCTTTTCCACTCGTCACTTTAATTTTATGTTGCATATTTCATGTATCGTATCATATCGTTAATTCGTCCCTTCCCACCAAAACCACCCCCTCCCAGGCACCTTCCCTTGCAACCGCAGGAGATGCAACACCTGTCCCTGTACATCCCCCCTCAACTCCGTCCAAGGACCACAACAGAATTTTCAGGTTAGACAAAGGTTCACTTGCACCTCCTCCAACCTTAACTACTGTATCCGCTGTTCCAAGTGTGGACTCCTATATATCGGCGAGAACAACCGCAGTGTTCATTTCGCTGAACACCTCCGCTCAGTCCACCTAAACCCATTTGATATCCTGGTTGCTAAACACTTTAACTCCCCCTCCCATTCCCACACTGACCTTTCTGTCCTGGGCCTCCTCAATTGTCAGAGTGAGGCCCAGCGCAAATTGGAGGAACAGCACCTCATATTTTGCTTGGGCAGCTTACACCCCAGCGGTATGAACATTGACCTCCAACTTCAAGTAACCTTTGCTTTCCCTCTCTCTCCATCCCTCCGCCCTATCCAGTTCTCCGACCAGTCTGACTGTCCTCTTTTACATTTTATGTCTGTTTGCTTTGTTGTCACCTTCTCCCAGCGAACAATGATCTACTCTACATGTTCATTCATCTCCATCCCCTTTGTCTTGTTTTCACACCTTACACTTCCATATCTGTGTTTCTGTGTCCGCACCGACCAGCGATCCCCGCGCATTAACACTACCCTACACACACTAGGGGCAATTTTTTACATTGATAACAAGTCAATTAACCTACAAACCTGTAGGTCTTTGGAGTGTGGGAGGAAACCGGAGCACCCGGGGAAAACCCATGCAAGTCACGGGGAGAACATACAAACACATTACAGTTAGCACCCAGTCAGGATGGTGCCAGAGTCTCTGGCGCTGTAAGGCAGTAGCTTAACCGCTACACCAAGTTTAAAAGCTTTTTTTTTTTTTTTTAACTTTCCTTGTGCTGATGTCATTTCCATGTTGTTTTATTACAAAATGAAATGAGAGAAATTTAATTTCCAAAAATAGTTCAGAGTACATTAATTTCAGGAAAATATGACACTTTGTCCAAGAAGTCTACATTCACACAGCAGAGTTCTATTAATCCATCATATAAACTCATTTTCCAACAATGGTTCCAACAATGGAATGGAAATTACAATTTCATTTTTAAAGTGAACAATGGTCAGTTTCTAACCTAATGAGTGCTGATGCAAACAGAAATAATGAGTCAGCTACTTAAATTGTTAATCGTTTTTAGTTTGGAGGATATTAAAACAAGTTTAGAGTTACATAATTCAAGAAACTTTTAACGCAAAATATCCTCCTGACTATGGCTGAATAGTGACTGATTTTATGCTTCATCCAGTGTTAAGTTTAATGTTACTTCAGATAAATAGCATGAATTTAGTTTAGTTTAGAGATGCAGTATGGAAACAGGCCCTTGGGCCCATGCTGACCAGCGATTCCTGTACACTAGCACTATCCTATACTCTAAGGACAATTTACAATGTTTACCGAAGCCAATTAACCTACAAACCTGTACGTCTTTGCAGTGTGGGAGGAAACCGGAGATCTCAGGGAAAACCCACGCGGTCACGGGGACAACGTACAAACTCCGTACAGACAGCACCTGTAGTCAGGATCGAACCTGGGTCTCTGGCGCTGCAAGGCAAAAAATCTACCCCTGCGCCACCGTGCCGCCCCAAAATAGGGTTTGATTGTCCACTTTGGTGCGTGACCAACATGTACTGCCCATCTTCGCTGCAGTGAAGAAAGCGAATGGCATGTTGGCCTTTATAACAAGAGGAGTCGAGAATAGGAGCAAAGAGGTCATAGAAACATAGAAAAATAGGTGCAGGAGTAGGCCATTCGGCCATTCGGGCCTGCACCGCCATTCAATATGATCATGGCTGATCATCCAACTCAGTATCCTGTACCTGCCTTCTCTCCATACCCCCTGATCCCTTTAGCCACAAGGGCCACATCTAACTCCCTCTTAAATATAGCCAATGAACTGGCCTCAACTACATTCTGTGGCAGAGAATTCCAGAGATTCACCACTCTCTGTGTAAAAAATGTTTTTCTCATCTCAGTCCTAAAAGATTTCCCCTTTATCCTTAAACTGTGACCCCTTGTTCTGGACTTCCCCAACATCGGGAACAATCTTCCTGCATCTAGCCTGTTCAACCCCTTAAGAATTTTGTAAGTTTCTATAAGATCCCCCCTCAATCTTCTAAATTCTAGCGAGTACAAGCCAAATCTATCCAGTCTTTCTTCATATGAAAGTCCTGACATCCCAGGAATCAGTCTGGTGAACCTTCTCTGTACTCCCTCTATGGCAAGATTGTCCTTCCTCAGATTAGGAGACCAAAACTGTACGCAGGTCCTTCTGCAGTTGTACAGGGCCCTAGTGAGACCACACCTGGAGTATTGTGTGCAGTTTTGGTCTCCAAATTTGAGGAAGGACATTCTTTCCATTGAGGGACTGCTGTGTAGGTTCACAAGGTTAATTCCCGGGATGGCGGGACTGTCATATGTTGATAGAATGGAGCGGCTGGGCTTGTATACTCTGGAATTTAGAAGGATGAGAGGATATCTTATTGAAACATATAAGATTGTTAAGGGTTTGGACACGCTAGAGGCAGGAAACATGTTCCCGATGTTGGGGGAATCCAGAACCAGGGATCATAGTTTAAGAATAAGGGGTAAGCCATTTAGAACGGAGATGAGGAAACACTTTTGCACACAGAGTTGTGAGTCTGTGGAATTCACTGCCTCAGAAGCGATGGAGGCCGGTTCTCTGGATACTTTCAAGAGAGAGTTCGATAGAGCTCTTAAATATAGTGGAGTCAGGGGATATGGGGAGAAGTCAGGAATGGGGTACTGATTGTGGATGATTAGCCATGATCACATTGAATGACGGTGCTGGTTCGATGGGCCGAATAGCCTACTCCTGCACCTATTGTCTATTGTCTATGCAGAGTGCCGTTCAAAGGTTACTGCTGTCTTTGCAAGAACATTTAGTAGCAACAGACTGACTGTACAATTAAACTTTATTTCACACTTACCTTTACAAATCTGCACAAAGCCCAGAATAATGATCATAAATAATGCCAGCAATTTTGCTGCAGCAAAGATATCTTGCACTCTCGTGGCTGCTTTTACACTGTAGCAGTTCACTGCTGTCAGAAACACTGAAAGAAAAAAAACAATGTATTTCATTTTGATACTTTTGCAATTCTTTTTAAATTTAAATGAACTAAATATTTGACCACAGGATAAATATTTGTCATCACTAGGCAGCTGTTCGGCCTGCCCTGTGCTTGAAACTGCAATGGCAATGGAAGCTTCACATTTGAAAGCTCAGATAATAATAATAATAATAATAGATTTTATTTATATAGCGCTTTTCAGGACTCAAAGTCGCTTTACAATTGAGAGTCAGGAATAAACAAAACAAAATAGAGCAGTAAGACATAGGGGAGGGGAACATGGGACTAAGGGTATGCAGAGGTGAAGAGATGGGTCTTGAGGCGGGACTGGAAGATGGTGGGGGACTCAGAATTTCGGACCAGTTGTGGGAGGGAATTCCAGAGCCTGGGAGCTGCCCTGGAGAAGGCTCTGCCTCCAAAAGTGCAGAGGTTTGATTTCGGAGTGGAGAGGAGACCAGCTGATGTGGATCTGAGGGACCGTGAGGGTTGGTAGGGGGAGAGGAGGTCAATGAGATAAGGGGGGGCCAGGTTGTTGAGGGCTTTGTAGGTGAGGACCAGGATTTTGTAGGTGATCCGGTGGGAAATGGGAAGCCAGTGAAGTTCTTTGAGAACTGGGGTGATGTGGTGCCAGGATTTGGTGTGGGTAATGAGTCGAGCGGCTGCATTTTGGACCAGTTGGAGTCGTTTGATGCTGCTGGAATTGATTCCGAAAAGAAGAGAGTTACAGTAGTCCAGTCGGGATGAAGGCATGGATGAGTCTTTCAGCAGCGGGGGGTGTGAGAGACGATCTGATTTTTGCAATGTTGCAGAGGTGAAAAAATGATGTTTTGACAACATGGCGGATGTGAGGCTCAAGGGAGAGGGTTGAGTCAAGGATCACGCCAAGGTTGCGTGCCTGAGGAGATGGGGAGACAGTGGTGCCGTCGATAGTGAGAGTGGGGTTGTTAATTTTAGTGAGTGTTGATTTGGAGCCAATGAAGAGAAATTCTGTTTTGCTACTGTATAATTTAAGGAAGTTGAGTTGCATCCAAGATTTGATGGCTGATAGGCAGGAGTTGATATGGGAGAGAGGGGGGTGGTGGGGGGACTTGGTGCTGAGATAGATCTGGGTGTCATCAGCATAGCAGTGGAAGTCCAGTTTGAAGTGACGGAGTATATGACCAAGGGGGAGGATGTAGATGATGAAGAGGAGGGGACCAAGAACGGAGCCTTGGGGAACGCCTTGAGTGACAGTGGCTGTGGCAGAGGTGTGGTTATGGAGAGAGATGAAGTGGGATCGGTTGGAAAGGTAAGAACGGAACCAGCTGAGTGCAGAACCTTCAATGCCAAGGTCCCTAAGTCTGGTGAGCAGGATGTTGTGGTTGACGGTATCGAAGGCTGCACTCAGGTCGAGGAGGATGAGGATATTGAGGGAGCCAGAGTCAGCAGAGGTAAGGAGGTCATTGAGGACTTTGAGGAGAGCAGTTTCTGTGCTATGGAGGGGGCGAAAGCCAGATTGGAGGGGTTCGAATAAGTTATACGCGAGGAGGTGGGAATGAAGTTGTGACGCGACGATGCGCTCCAGGGTTTTTGAAAGAAAGGGGAGGTTTGAGATGGGGCGGTAGTTAATGAGAGAGGAGGGATCAAGACCAGGTTTCTTTAAGATTGGTGTGACAGCAGCAGTTTTGAAAGCAGAGGGGACAATTCCTTGGGGCAATGAGGAGTTGAAAAGATTAGTGAGGTTGGGGCAGAGAGCAGGGAGGCAGGACTTCAGCAGGGGAGTGGGGAGAGGGTCAAGGGAGCAGGTAGTGGGTTTGGAAGAGCTGATAAGCTCAGCTATCCATGTTGTGTTTTCAGCAGGCACTTGAAACCAGATTTAGTGAACTGACTGATCACAGCTGGTGTAGAGGAACTTAAGGCTCTGTCTCACGGGGTTGTGGTCATTGGCAGTGAAGCGCGGCATCGCCGGAAGAGGGGACCGCACAGCAACCGCGAGAGCGCCACACGGATGCTGCGCGGGGGCCGAGTGATCTCCGTATGGCCGGTTCCACGAGCTTGCGGCGCCGGTGATGACGACATCGCGCAACGCGACGCGCTACGCGATGACGTCATTTCGGATCGCGGGGCTGTGGCGGCGGTAGTGGTGATCGCGGCGCTGTGGCGGTGCCCGTGCCGCACACGTGCCTCACTGGCGGCGGTGAAAGTTCGACTCACGGCGCTCGTGCTGCACTGGCGGCGGCTGTGCGGTAGGAATAGTTTTTTCGACATTGTTGGTTTTTTGTGAGCACCGTGCGGTGTTGGGATCAACACCGCACGGCCCCGGCAGTGTGCATTGGACCGACCCCGCGGTCTCTGGCGGTCCACGAGCGGTAGAAACTTCCTGTTTCACCGCCAATGACCACAAACCCGTGAGACAGGCCTTTTATCAGTACGGCTCAGGAACTCGCTAGATAAAAACAATTTATGATACAAAAGGTTCCTTTTGGCAGTGCATTTCAGAATCTAACCGCTTTTAGTTTAGTTTAGAGATACAGCGTGGAAACAGGCCCTTCGGCCCACCGAGTCCACACTGACCAGCGATCCCCGCACATTAACACTTTCATACACAGACTAGGGACAATTTTACATTTATACCGAGCCAATTAACCTACACTGTCACAAGCCAATTAACCTACAAACCTGCACGTCTTTGGAGTGTGGGAGGAAACCGAAGATCTCGGAGAAAACCCACGCGGTCATGGGGGGAACGTACAAACTCCGTACAGACAGCTCCCGTAGTCAGGATCGAACTGGGTCTCTGACTCTGTAATGCAGCAACTCTACTGCTACGCCACCTTGCCGCCTTCTGCATAAAATGTTTTTCCTCCTGTTCACAACATTAACACGGCCTTCTGTCATGCAATTTATGCAAGATGAAATTTCGATTTCTAGTCTCATATCATCTTGTGGGAAACATCACGCCAAAAAATCATGAAGAGAAAAATGTAAGGAACTTCAATTGGCCTGATAGCATTTTCTGAATGTATTATGTTACATCTCAAGTAAACTGAAACAAACTGGGATAAAATAACTACACCTCAGAGTCATAGAGTATGGAAACAAGACCTCCGGCCCAACTTCACTAGTCCCAGCTTCCTGGGTTAGGCCCACATCCCTCCATGCACCTGTCCAAATTGCCACTGTCTTGTACAACTGCAACATAACATCTCAACTTCTCTACTCAATTCCCTGAGTGATAAAGGCCAATGTTGCAACAGCCTTCTTGACCACCATATTTACCTGTGACAGCGCCTTCAGGGAAATATACACTTGGACTTCACGATTTCAATGCTCTACAAACTCCCCAGGGTTCTACTGTTGACCGTGAAGGTCCTGCCCTGGTTTGTCGTCCCAAAATGAAACAGCTCTCACTTTGCTGAATTAAACATAAACCATTCCGTAGCTCCCATAACTAGCTGCTCCATACTCATACAGGCACTTCGACCCAACTTGTCCATGTTAAGCCCGCTAGCCCGCGTTTGCAGTTAAATGCTGTTATAGTACCTGCCTCCCCTGGCAGCTCGATCCACACACCCACTGCCCAATGTGTGCAAACGTTACCCCCCAGGTTTCTCCTCCAAGCTTAAATCTATGTCCCCTGGTTCTTGATTCCCTTACTCTGGGTAAAAGAATCTGTGCATTTACTATCTATTTCCCTAAAGGGAATCTAAAGGGCCTGTCCCACTGCGGCGACCTAATTCGCGAGTTTAGAAGAGTTTGCCCTCGACTCACAGCATGGTCGACACAAGGTCCTAGGAGGTCTTCGTAACTCTCCTTCATGCTCCAGAGTAGTCCCCGCGTACTCGAGGCCTCAGTTAGGACGCGGCGTTTTTTTTAGCATGCGGAAAAATGCCCGCGAGTACATAAAGGTCGCCATGGAAAAAAAATCAATATTTTTTTACTCCTAGGCTTAGTCGAGGTAGGTCGTAATGCTATCGTAGGTAATCAAAGGTAGTCGAGAAAAAAAGGTAAGTAAACCGACAGTAATGTTAAATGTCCGCTAAACTTTATTAAAAGTTGTCTGGCTTCTTAAAAGTGTCTCCTTTCTCACACCCCATACTCCCCCCCCCCACACGTATGTGCATGCGTGTGTGCGTGCGTGCGTGTGTGTGTGTGTGGTCGATCCGGCTCGCGGTTTCATCGCTGACGGTCGATCCAGCTCGAGGTTTTCCAGGCGAGTGCCCTCGAGCTTGAAGGTCGAAGACAGTCGCTGAAAGGTCGCGTTAGTGGGACAGGCCTTTTATACTCCTCTATAAGATCTCCTCTCATCCTCCTGCGCTCCAAAGAATAAAGTCCTAGCCTGCTCAGTTCTAGCCCAACTCTCCCTACAGTTCAGGCCCTGAAGTCCTGCCAACATCATCGCAAATCTTCTCTGCACTCTTTCCAGCTTAACAACATCCTTCTAATAGCAGGGTAACCAAAAAAGAACACAATACGAACTCCAGATCATTTCACTCACTGTATTTATGGAGCTGTAAACAAACAAGACCGAGATGTAATCATAGAAAATAAACCAAGAACTGGTTTGAATGAATGAATACTTTATTGTCACAACAACAACTACAACAACTAAAAAGGCTCTTCAGCACTATTACTCAACAGACAGAAATTATTGGGCCCACTCAGCAGATGAGGCAGCAAGTGTAGTAAGGGAAATAAGGTTAATGTTTCAAATCAAACCTTTGTCTTTGACGTGAAATGTTAACTGTTTCTCTTTCCACAGATGATGCCCAAACTACCGAGCTGTGTTTTTATCTCCGATTTGCAGCATCTGCAGTTGTTTGATTTTCGAGCCAAGCTGCACTAGTAGTGTATAATTGTGATCACCCTCGTGTAGGAAATATGCCATTCAGGTGGAAAGAATGCAAAGAAGATTTACAAGGATGTTGTCAGTTCCCGAGGTCTTGAGCTGTAGGGAGAGGTTGGGCAGGCTAGTTTATACATTGAAGTGCAGGAGACTTTATAGGGGAACAGATAGGATGAATGCATAATCTTTTTTCCATACTATGAGATGCAAGAATTAGAGGGCATAGATGTAATATGAGAGGGGAGAGATTTAATTCGAACTTAAGGGGTAACTTTTTCCCACAGATACAAGGAACGAGCTGCCAGAGGAAGTAGTTGACAACATGTAACAGACATTTGGACAGGTATCTGGATAGAAAAGGTTTGAAGGGGTATGGGGGCAAGCGCGGGTAAATGGGACTAGCTTAGATGGAGCATCTTGGTCAGCATGGTTGAGTGGGGCTGAAGGACCTGTTTCAGTGCTTTATGACTATAAACATTAACATTGGATTTAAAAAAAAATCTGTGCTATTAATAGTTTCACCACCATTTAAGCTAAAAGCAACCAACACATTAACCAGTAGACCTGACCTCAGTAATTCCAAATATATTGCATCTTCCATACTGATTATAGCATTAAGCCTCAGAAAGACTAAACTGTTATCATTGAGCTCAGTGTTTATTCCTTAAAGAGGAATGCATGGTGTCCTTAAGAAGAAGGAATTGAACTTAATTTGACAGTAGCCTGCAAAATGACTCGCTTTGTGAAATAATGTTGATGATGATGAATAATTGGACCAGAATATCTACATGTAATTCAGCTCCTATATTATTTTTTAACTCTTTCAAATGCTTCTAAGCACATTTAAAATTTATCATGCTGTAATTATAGACTGCTAACATTGATGTTCCAATACCTCCACTGGAAGAAGACCAATTTCTGCTCTAAACAAGTCTCTATAAAACACAAGAAACTATAAAATAAAATACTGACAGAATGAATATGTTTTATACAGAATCGTGTATAAAATCATGAAAGGAATAGATTGGGTAGATGCACAGAGTCTCTTGCCCAGAGTAGGTGAATCGAGTACATAGGTTAAGGTGAACGGGAAAAGATTTAATAAGAATCTGAGGGGTAACTTTTTCACATAAAGTGTGGTGGGTGTGTGGAACAAGCTGCCAGAGGAGGTAGTTGTGGCTGGGACTATCCCAACGTTTAAGTAACAGTTAGACAGGTACATGGATAGAACATGTTTGGAGGGATATGGACCAAACACAGGCAGGTGGGACTAGCTGGGACATGTTGGCTGGTGTGGGCAAGTTGGGCTAAAGGGCCAGTTTCCACACTGTATCACTCTATGAATCCAATGATCTAATTTAACATAAACTGCAAATCGACCCATATTATAAATATTGAATTACATTTCTTTACCTTGTAAGGTCCTTTCTTGCTCTTTTAAATCAAAAGACTACACATGGGCTTGTTCCGCCATTGTGTAACGACAACTTAATAATATGCATGCTATTCATTTCCATTTAATGGTAATAGTCAGCAGTTAATAAAATAAACTATATACAAAATGAATGCCAATTAATCAGTCCAATAGGTTAGCTGCAAGGTGACACTTAATACTTAGCACGGGGTCAGTCAGACGTTGTACAATAGAAAAGTGACAAAGACTGTCAAATGTATGGAATAAAATACATTTAAAAAACGTGACCATGAAAATATGCAAGATAAAATTGCCTTGTTAACGTCTTGCCTTCAAAATTTGAGAGATCAACCAAATAATATTATTAAAATGTAAAAGGCAATCTAGAGTGCACAACACAAAAAAAACAAATTAAATTCTCAAAGCTTTATATTATTGTGGTTCAAATTCATATTTTGGTTAAAATTATAGCTAAATGTATACCCACAATACTTCATGCAATGTACCTATAAATGAACATTAAAAAAATAATTCTACAGCTGCAAATTAGTTTGAAATAATATGTCAAAAATATGATACTAAGTAAATATCTGGTGAATGGAAAGGGAAAAGAAATCTAATGGGCAAAAAAAAAGAATTGTAGCCTGTTATTCTACGTAATCAACCATAAATCAAGAGGCTGCCCAGTGATAAGGTTCTCTGCAGCAAATGGTCGGTGCAGACTTCATTCTTTGAAGGCTGTTCTGAACTTTAGCTCCACCCGCTTACCCGCTCGCGTGTAATACAGGATGTTTCTTGCATCAGAAAGGCTGGCAGCCACCACCTGTGACAAACTGACTGATGTCAACATTACAACCTTTGTTTTACAAATAGCTTATAAAATCTGCGAGAAAGACTGGACTAAGTCTAAACAAGTACTAAAGTTCTAAGCAAGAATATCTATACTTTTTCTAAAATCCTTATATTTTAGATAGCAAGAGATCCAGGGAGAACCAGTTGATACACAATTGATACACAATTAGCTTCAAGGTAGGAAGCAGAGGGTGGTGGTGGAGGGTGGTGGTGGAGGGTGTTTTTTTTTTACAGACCGAGGACCTGTGACTAGACAAGTGTTTCAGGAAAAGGGTTTATGGTCTCTGCTGTTTGCCATCTATATTAATGATTTGGGCGAGTATGCAAACTAAGAAATTTGCATAATTTGCTATACGAAAGATGCCTTTCTGGGAAGAGTTGAGCGATGCTGCCAGGAATGGAGAGCCTGGCCTATAGGGAGAGGTTGAGCTGCTAGGACTAGTCCTTGGAGTGCATGAACTGAGGAGTGATCTTATGAAGTTGTATGAAATCATGAGAGAAATAGATGGGGAGAATGCAGTCTATAAGATCACCCCTTATCCTCCTGCACCAAGGAATAAAGTCCTAGCCTATTCAAGAACCAGAGGACACACATTTAAGGTGAGAGGAGATTTAATAGGAGCCTGAAGGGCAACTTTTATCGTACAGAGGGTAGTGGGCATATGGAACGAGCTGCCAGAGGAGGTAGGTAAGGCAGGTTACAACATTTATCACAACATTTAACTGCAAACGCAGGCTTAACATGGACAAGTTGTGTCGAAGTGCCTGTATGATTCTATGATACATCTGGAGCAGCTAGTTATGGGGGCAACGGAATGGTTTATGATTAATTCAGCAAAGTGAGAGCCGTTGCATTTTGGGACGACAAACCAGGGCAGGACCTTCACGGTGAACAGTAGAACCCTGGGGAGTTTGTAGAGCATTGAAATCGTGAAGTCCAAGTGCATATTTCCCTGAAGGCGCTGTCACAGGTAAATATGGTGGTCAAGAAGGCTGTTGCAACATTGGCCTTTATCACTCAGAGAATTGAGTAGAGAAGTTGAGATGTTATACAAGACAGTGGCAAGGCTGCTCCTGGAGTATGGTGTTCAGCTTTGGTTACCCTGTTATAGAAAAGACAACATTAAACTGGAAATGGTCCAGAGAAGATTTACCAGGATGTTGCCAGGACTCGAGTGCTTGAGTCATAGGGAGAGGTTGTGCAGACTAGATCTCTATTCCTTGGGTGGACAGGGGGCTGAGGGCTGACCTTATAGAGAACTATAAAAACATGAGGGGAACAGATAGTGTAAATAGATAGTAAATAGATAGGAGACTCAAGAAGCAGAGCACACAAGTTTAAGGTGAGAGGGGAAAGATGGGAACGCGAGGGGCAACTTTTTCCACAAAGGATGATGGGTATATGGAAAGGGCTGCCTGAAGAAGTAGTTGAATCAAATGTTTCTGAATTGTCACTATCATATCTGCCTCAACCACCTACCCCCGGCAGTGCATTCCAGGCACTCACCACCCTCTGTGTACAAACCCCTCGCCTCACATTTCCTTTAAAGTCCTTTGGGATCTCGCCCTGTGGCTAGAGAAGATGCAAAGATCTTTGTCAAATTTCCTGCAATCTTCTCTCTTGCCTCTCTCAATAGCCTGCAATAGATGCCATCTGGTACTGGGGGGATTTATCTATCTTAATGCTCTTAACTCAAATTTCACTGTACCTTAATTGGTACACGTGACAACAAACTGACCGTGAAACCTTGAAACCTTGACGAGTCCCACATGTCCTACCCCTTAATCTCAAACTGCCCGTGCATATTACTCTCCACACTGATCTCACTGTCCTCCATGTCCTGCTCCTTGGTGAAATCAGATGCAAAGTACTCATTTAGTACCTTGCCTACATCCCCAAACTCCACGGACAAATTCCCTCCTTTATCCTCGAGCTGGTTTTTAACGTAGGTATAAAAAGCTTCAGGCTTTTGTTTAATCCAACATACTTTTCCACAACACAATACACTTTATATGATGCCTCAAATATAAATGCTGTATCTTCTAGAAATAATCCTAACAAAGATACTTTCCTCGGAAATACCAAATTCAAAATTTGCATTCTATAGCGGGAGGAATCTGCTGTGGGTAAAAGTTACAAGCAAAGATTAAGTAAAGAACCCTCAGGTTATGAAGTGAAAGGAAATGTCACCCATGACCAAACTACAGGAAGTCTGCTGAAAACCACATGTCATGAATAGACAATAGACGCCAGCACCGCCACTCAATGTGATCATGGCTGATCATCCCCAATCAGTACTCCGTTCCTGCCTTTCTCCCCAAAGAAAGAAATAATAACTTACAATAATAACTTTATTTGTACAGCACTTTTCATCCAATTGAATGCAACCCAAAGTGCTTTTCACAAAAACCCAGGTCTAAACAAAATGCAATTTAAAACAGTAGGGATATAGACAGTTAATAACATAAAAACCACAGATTTATATAAAAATTGTAAATAAAAAATTGAGTGTAAAACAAAGAAACAAACACCGGTCAAATTCAGCGTTCCATATACTATATGTACACACACACAAGCTGCGGAAGGCTATGCTGAGATAAATACAGCGTTCCATATACTATGTACACACAAGCTGCGGAAGGCTATGCTGAGATAAATACAGCGTTCCATATACTATATACACACACAAGCTGCGGAAGGCTATGCTGAGATAAATACAGCGTTCCATATACTATGTACACACAAGCTGCGGAAGGCTATGCTGAGATAAATACAGCGTTCCATATACTATATACACACACAAGCTGCGGAAGGCTATGCTGAGAAAAATACATGAGAATAAAGGTAGTTTTTGCAATGTCATCAGAAGAAGTAGTCAGTTAAAAGCTAGAGTGAAAAGATAAGTTTTTAGTTGCCGTTGAAAAATGTCAACTGAGTGGGTGTTTCTCATACCCTGGGTCGGGTATTCATTCCACAGCTTGGGGGCGTATTTGAAAAAGGCTGCGTCACCAATGTTCTTATTGCTGCGGCATTGCGAGGCTAACAGGCCGGCATCACAAGACCTGCGCGCTCGAGTAGGGGCATAGGGAAGGAGGGACTCTGTCAAATATGCTGCTCCAAAGCCATTTAGGGTTTTGTAGACAAGAAGGATTTTATAGTGTATCCTGGATCTCACAGGGAGCCAATGAAGGGAGTATAATACTGCGGTGATATGTTCGCTTTTCTTGGTATTTGTTAAAAGCCGGGCTGCGACATTTTGAATGAGCTGTAACGTTGGTGGATTTTGAATGCAAACCTTTGAAGGCAGTAAATAAGGCATTGCAGTAATTGTCTGCTTGATATGAAAGCATGTATGAATTTTTTACAGTCACGTTGAGTTAAGAAAGGCTGTACTTTAGCAATATTTCTGAGGTGATAGAAAACACGCTTTGTTACCTTATTTATGTGAGATTTAAAATTAAGATCAGTGTCAATTTTTACCCCCAGGCTTGTGACTTCTTGTTTGACATAGGCAGTCAAATTTCCCAGTTTACCAAGTAACATCTCTCTCTTGTGTTTTGATCCAAGTAATAGTGCTGTTGTTTATTATCTATGGTTTATAAGCTCATAATATACTTAGTCATGCTCACAGCCATGTGAGAGGACCACAGGTATCCATGAGCCTTTGGGTCGAGGATAACTTTCTATTCTGAGCAATGAACACAAATGTTGTAGTCAGCTGGACCACTTCAGAGATCATAAGACATTTCACATGATGATCTTGGGCGTGTGAATTACTGGCACTCCCAAAGTACAAATCTTTGGCTACACAAAAAATCACTGCCCAGGACCCCAACATGGAGTGTCTGGTACAGATTCATGCGGCACTTCTACTGAGATGATCCACCCTGCAGAGGATGGGGAGAGGGGATCAGAGTGGGGGGTGGGGGAAGAACAATGTGGAACGGAAGATCATGGGGTGAATGAGAGGCGAAAAGGGGGCAATTAAAGAAAGAGGGAGAGAGAGAGCAAAGGTGGGAAGATTGAAAGAAGGTTGACTGAAATAAGAAGGGGATCTGGGTGGGAGAAGGAGGGCAGAGGATAGGTGTGGGTTAGATCACAGATGTGTGAGTGCATGTGTGCTCTGGGTCTTTTTAATATGTGTGTATGTATGAATGTATGTATGTGCATGTGTGTTGGGGCACAAGTTTTGCCCTATTTTCATTTTAATTTGAGTGTAATGACATATTTAAACACTGAGATTTTGTTTGTCATATTTATTCTGATATTGCAATGAGGCATGATGGTGAAGCTCAATAGGTCCCCCTGACAACTATAATCTTTATCAACACACAGAGCATATTTATTATCATCGACCTGATGAGACAAAGTTATGGTTGACTGACTGTTGAGAGATCAAAGCCTATATTTAGCTGACTTGGCATAGCACAGCCGTGACAACAGATTACAATGCCATGCTTCCTTAGTATCAGAGCAGAACACAATTAGCCAACCTCGCCATGGTGGTATGTGATAATAAATAATACCATGAATCTGAAATGGAAGGAATGTTCCTATGTTGCTCAAGGAAATGTTCCTATGTTGCTCATGGATCTTATAGAAACATATAAAATTGGACAAGCTAGATGCAGGAAAAATGTTCCCAATGTTGGGCGAGTCCAGAACCAGGGGCCACAGTCTTAGAATAAAGGGGAGGCCATTTAAGACTGAGGTGAGACAAAACGTTTTCACCCAGAGAGTTGTGAATTTGTGGAATTCCCTGTCACAGTGGAGGCCAAATCACTGGATGGATTTAAGAGAGAGTTAGATAGAGCTCTAGGGGCTGGTGGAATCAAGGGATATGGGGAGAAGGCAGGCACGGGTTATTGATTGGGGACGATCAGCCATGATCACAATGAATGGCGGTGCTGGCTCGAAGGGCTGAATGGCCTACTCCTGCACCTATTTTCTATGTTTCTATGAAATGTAAGTGATGGTTAGATCAGCCAGAGTAGACTTGATGTGCCAAATGGCCTAATTCTACTCCTGTCACATGATCTTATGAATATAATTGACACAGGTGGTGATAACCTTTCCCATTTGTCTACAGAATCAACCCTTCAAATTTTATTCAGTTTTCCTACTCTTACAGCCATTTTCAAAATAACGTGATTAGTTGTGAAATTCTGTGGTATATCTTGAGTTACAAAATCAACGATAAAAATCCAACTTATTTCCTTTGCTTAGTATTACAGCGCACAGATGTTTATTTTCCTCTCCCTATTCTACTTACAAACATGCCATGGTCATGAAAGTATTATTTTCTAATCTTCACAAATCATACATTATAGTGTGTGAAATAATAACTATGACTGTAATTGTAAGGTAAACTGTCTTCTGTGAATACATGGTGCAGTTGTAAGTAGTTTGAACAAAATTTGAAAGATATGGAGCAGGGAAAGTGATGCAAGCGCAAGTTTAAAATTAAGTATGTAGGAAGGAACTGCAGATGCTGGATTAAACCCAAGATAGACACCAAAAGCTGAAGTAACTCAGCAGGTCAGACAGCATCTCTGGAGAAATGGTCTGAAGAAGGGTCTCGACCCAAAACGTCACCTATTCCTCTTGAAAATTAAGTATATAGAAACATAGAAATTAGGTGCAGGAGTAGGCCATTCGGCCCTTCGAGCCTGCACCGCCATTCAATATGATCATGGCTGATCATCCAACTCAGTATCCCGTACCTGCCTTCTCTCCATTTAGCCACAAGGGCCACATCTAACTCCCTCTTAAATATAGCCAATGAACTGGCCTCGACTACCCTCTGTGGCAGAGAGTTCCAGAGATTCACCACTCTCTGTGTGAAAAAAGTTCTTCTCATCTCGGTTTTAAAGGATTTCCCCCTTATCCTTAAGCTGTGACCCCTTGTCCTGGACTTCCCCAACATCGGGAGCAATCTTCCTGCATCTAGCCTGTCCAACCCCTTAAGAATTTTGTAAGTTTCTATAAGATCCCCTCTCAATCTCCTAAATTCTAGAGAGTATAAACCAAGTCTATCCAGTCTTTCTTCATAAGACAGTCCTGACATCCCAGGAATCAGTCTGGTGAACCTTCTCTGCACTCCCTCTATGGCAATAATGTCCTTCCTAAGATTTGGAGACCAAAACTGTACGCAATACTCCAGGTGTGGTCTCACCAAGACCCTGTACAACTGCAGTAGAACCTCCCTGCTCCTATACTCAAATCCTTTTGCTATGAAAGCTAACATACCATTCGCTTTCTTCACTGCCTGCTGCACCTGCATGCCTACTTTCAATGACTGGTGTACCATGACACCCAAGTCTCGCTGCAGATGTTAGATGTTAGATGTTATCACATCATATGTTAGATGTTATCACATAAAATGCAGGATGTAAATTGGATTGAAGAGTTCTTGTGAAGGAAATACCATGATACTGAAATGAAACAATGTAATTATTTTTATACAACAAGCACAAGGATAGGATTTGAAATACAGAGTAGCATCGGACCAGCGAGCTGCCTGCATTTAACTTTAGTGTAGAATTCTGATAGTTATACATTAATCAGCATGTTTAGTCTGTTTTGAACTGGACATGAACACAAGCGAGTAGAATGTACAGCTTGCCTTCAACTAAAGAATATTTCTGAACATATTGCAAGCTCCTGCAGTGTGAGATTTCCTCAAAGTGAATCATGAATCAGAGCACTATAAAGTGTTACAGGACAAGGGAGCTAGCACTCAGGCCAGGAGTGGGGCAGAGAATTTCTGCGAGAACTCAAGCAGACATTTGGACAAGTCTCCAGTATATTCCCAATGACAGTGGAACTGTATAAAGTCTCCCCTGACTCTCAGACTGAGGAACGGTCTCGACCCGAAACGTCACCCATTCTTTCTCTCCGATGCATTTTGTGTCTATCTTTTGTATAGACATTACCCTCCTTGCCCATGTGCCCGACTCACACAAATAATTTTGACCTCATCAGCCAAAGACCTTGACACGACTGTTCCATTTAACCTCTTAATTTGAATTAATTTTCCCTGAAGGATTGTGAATTGGACATGTGACGATAACTTTAACAATGCTTTTGGATGATATTATCAAAATCAGTCACCCATTATAAACTGCACAGTGCCCAGTGGTGACAAAGGACTGTGAATGGACTGACTTTCTCACCGGGTGACGCTACAAAACTACCAGTATTTGGAGAAGAGCAGGAGAAACCAGTGGGAGACAAGATCAAACAACGAGGGAGAGGGAGGGTGTTGTTCCAACCACTCACTCAACAACAACCTATAATATATAACATTAGAAAACTGAACAGAGAAGACAAACGGTAAAGTATGTTTGCTGTCTTATATTTGATACTGTCGACCACACCATCCTAATTGACCGTCTCCGGTATGGGGTTGGTATTGATGGCACTGCCCTGAGCTGGTTCATCTCCTACCTCAAAGGTAGGAGTTTCTCAACTAACATAGGCAACTTTTTCTCCTCCCCAGCTAATCTCTGCTGTGGGGTTCCACAAGGTTCCATCCTTGGCCCCATTCTCTTCTCCCTGTATATGCTCCCCTTAAGCCAAGTCATTGAAAGGCACGGCATTTCCTTCCATTGCTACGCAGACGATACACAACTCTATCTCCCCCTGAAGCCCAAAAACCAATCAAATCTGTTTAACCTTACCCACTGCCTCGAGGATATAAAGTGTTGGATGGCCCAGAACTTCCTCCAACTAAACAAGAGTAAGTCTGAGGTCATCCTTCTCGGCCCCTCGGACTCAATCAAAATGATAGCAGGCAGCCTTGGAAGCCTTACCCCATTACTCAAACCTCACGTCAAAAACCTTGGTGTGATATTTGACTCAGCACTGAAATTTGACAAACAAGTCAATGCCGTGGTAAAAGCTAGCTTCTTTCAGCTTCGAACGAAAGCTAAAATAAAACAATTCCTCCAGTTTGATGACCTCGAAAAGATCATCCACACATTCATCTCCTCCCGCCTAGATTACTGCAACTCCCTTTACACTGGCATCAGCCAATCTTCCCTGTCCCACCTGCAACTGGTCCAAAACGCCACAGCGAGACTCCTGATGAGCACCCGAAAAAGGGACCACATCACCCCGATCCTGGCCTCTCTCCACTGGCTCCCTGTGCGGTTCTGTAAAACTTCAAGATCCTCCTCCATGTCTACAAAGCCCTCAATGGGCTTGCCCCCAGCTACATAAAAAGTCTTCTCACCCACCACTCCACCTCCAGGCCCCTCAGATCGGCCGACTTGGGGTTGCTGAATATCCCGCGGTCTAGGCATAAGCTCAGGGGCGACCGGGCCTTTGCGGTTGCAGCCCCTAGACTGTGGAACAGCATCCCCCTTCCCATCAGAACTACCCCCTCCATCGACTCCTTTAAGTCAAGACTAAAGACTTATCTATACTCCCAAGTCCTCTGAGTGAGGGCTATATGTATATATGTATGTAGTTTGTTTTGTTTATACTATTCTTATAACAAATATAAAGCACTTTGGCCAACGAGAGTTGTTTTTTAAATGTGCTATATAAATAAATGTGACTTGACTTGACTTGCTGACCGCCAAGCCAGTCCACCGCGCATTCTGTTGTAAGTAAGAATGTCCTTGTTCTATCTGGAACATGTGGCAATAAAAAAACTCTCAACTCTTGCCTCCCCTTCAATTAAGGAAATGGAAGTGAGAACACGAAGCGGCTGGTGCACACGTGTTTACAGGTCCAATTCACTCACAAGAGCAATCTGCTCAAGCGAGTTTTAGAGCAGAACGCGAATATTTGCTTTACAGTGAGTAATGATAAAAACAATAATAAGTAATGGCTAAAAGAGGCGATTGAGAGAAGAAGGTTGGTTGCAACGAGGTGCTACTAGTGCATACTTACAGATACACAGACATGCCACCAATTTGGCTCCATCTTCGGGCACTGGGCAGGAGGGGAAGGCGGGTTTGATGATATAAGTGGCGAAGACCAGCGCCACGATGTACTGCGAGCTGGGCCGGATGATAAGCAGCTCGATCCAGAGTTTGAGGAAAGCCACGAGGGATCCGTACACCTCCAGGATATACGCGTAGTCGCCTCCGGACTTCATGATGGTGGTGCCCAGCTCGGCGTAACACAGCGCGCCGATGGTGGAGAAGATGCCGCACATGGACCAGATGATGAGCGAGAAGCCGACCGAGCCCGCCTCCCGCACCACCCCGGTGGGGGTGATGAAGATGCCCGAGCCGATGATGGTCCCCACGATAATGGCCACGCCGTTAGTCAGTGTGATGGTCCGCTTCAGGGCCATGTCGGGCGGCTGCTCGGCCGCCCCTGCTAGCGGGCTCTCCAGCCCTTGGCACACGCCCGGCTCCCCGTTCGCAGTCGCCTCCAGCATCCTCTCATTCACCTGCCCCTCGTCCTCCCCTTGCTCCCGCACCAAGCCCGAACCCGAGCCTCTCTTCTTTAAATTAGACATGATGTCTTGTATTCGGCCTCAGAGCAGCTGCTCCCAGTCGCGGTGCCGCTGCCGCCTCTGCTGCTGCTGCTGCCTTTGTCCGGCGCCGGCTGGATAATCTACAAATGGACACGACCCGCTGCTGCTGCTGCTGCCGCTGCCGCTGCTACTACTGGCTTCTCGCTTTCACCAGCTACATTGGCCAATGCTGCCTGGAGCGCCGGTTGCTGCTTCTTCTCGGTGCTGTCCCCTCAGTCATTCATGGGTTGGGGCATGATGCAAGACTGAGGCGGATTGCTCAGTCAGTCCGCGCCTCGCTTCCTCACGTTTTGCGTTGCACCTTGTCGTCAGAACTTCCAGCTAATCCAATTTGACTCGTTTATTCCACTGCAATTCGGTCAAGAGAGTGAAGCGCTGAGAGTTCAAACCATATTCCCAACTGTCAATTAGTGGTTAAACTTTGAAATGTGAATATTTGTGGTTAAATTACACCCAGTCAAACGAGTTTATATAAAAAGTTCAGAAAAGGCGTGATATATAATAATGCTATATTCTGAAGGAACCTGCCTTGCAGATCCCACCAATTATCCTCTGTAAACGAGAACATGGGAACATAGCAATACAGGACTAAATATAAATTCCACTATCACCTGGATAGGACAGCTTTGGAGGGATATTGGCCAAACGCAGACAGCTGGAACTAGTGTAGATGTGACATGTGTAAGAAGGAACTGCAGATGCTGGTTTAAACCGAAGATAGACACAAAGAGCTGGAGTAACAGCGGGACAGGCAGAGAGAAGGAATGCGTGACGTTTCGGATCGAGACCCTTCTTCAGACTGGTTAGGGATAAGGGAAACGAGAGATATAGACTTGACATAGATGTAGATGTTACATGTTGGCCAGTGTGGGCAAGTTGGGCTGAAGGGTCTGTTTCCATACTGTATCACTATAATTCTATGTTTTAATATCTCGGATATCCAAGTTTCTCTGAACAAATGAAAAGAATGCTTAACTTTCCTTTTTTGTGTATATTTTACATTTTAAATATATGCAAGGGGGGGGGGGTGGTATTGGTGGATGTGGAGAGGGGAAAGAGAGGAGGGCATAAAAAGGCAGTTCAAGGGCGTACTGTAGCTAGATGAGCTGCTGTCTCACAACGCCAGAGATTCTGAACTTAAGTGCTGTCTGTGTGGAGTTCGCACATTCTTTCTCTGACCGCCTGGGTTTCTTCCGGGTTCTCTGGTTTTCTCCCACATCTCAAAATATGTGTGGGTTTGCAGGTTAATTGGCCTCCGTAAATTGACCCTGGTGTATAAGGGAGTGGACTCGGTGGGCTTAAGGTCCTGTTTCCATGATGTATCTCTAAAAACAAAAATTAAAAATGATCCATGGGACTCGGGGATGGAAGATGAGATTATGGTGGAAGATTTTTATTTTTTTTTAAATTATTTTTATTAGAAGCAATTATACAAGAATAAAACATTCGGCATGTAAAATTATACAATTATTGTACAGTTTCAATTTTGACCTTTTAACCTGAAAATGAAGGAAAAGAAGAGAGAAAGAACAAGAGAGGGGAAAAGAGAAAAGTGAAAAGATAGGACCCCTAGACTACCAAAGTAGTGTGGCCAAAGAGTGAATAAAGATAGAAGAGAGGAGAAGGAAAAAAAGAAAAGAAAAAAGGAAAAAAGTGGAGATATACCTGCCCCTGCCCAACTCACCCAACCCATAGTTGGATTTAAATCCAAAGTTGTTTTGCACCATACTATCCTTGTAAGAATTCGGTAAAGGGTGTACATGTCTTGAAAAATTGATCTGGTTTTTCTGCCAAGACGAGCCTAATATTTTCCAAATGTAGTGTCTCGGACATGTTTGTAATCCATTATGGTAGAAGATAAAGGAGGAAGGTGACCAATGTGGGAGAATTGTGTGCACAGGAGGGTGGGGAAACAGGGTTAGAGAACCTGGCTTTGAACCTACCTCCCAGAGTTGACTAAGTGTAAATAGACCCTCAATGTATAATGGACTGAGAGGGATTGCTGATGTTGGTTTGCTTATCCAGCCAGTGGATTTGGAGAATTATATGTGGTAACTCTCCAATGATTCGACCTGCATTGAGGCATGAGGTTACCAATCCTATTTACTGATACCTGGTAACCATAAAGTTCGGTTTATCTTGTGGGTAGATCTATTTTGGTGTTCAAACACTCTGCACATGATCATAAGTTGTGTTGGCACACGGCAGGTCATGATAAATTTCAACAACAATCTTAACCTCCATTGAGGAATATTTCCTAAAATCTGACCTCATGAAATTGTCCTCGTGGGCATTTGATACTGTGGGGTGGAGCAAGTGGGTAGGGTGTTGTGGAGTGGAGCAGGTGGGTAGGGTGGTGAAGAAGATTTTTGGCGCATTGGCTGTTAACAATCAATAAATCGAGTTTAGAGTTATGTTAGAGTTGTACAAGGGGTTGGTGAAGTACAGACGGATGAGATATATTTAACTGGGTATCATGTTCAGCACCAACACTGTGGGCCAAAGGGCCTGTTCCTGTGCTGTACCGTTCTACCTTCTAGGTTATCACGGTAGTTAGAAGTTGTTTTTGCTTAGGACTTTAGGCTATATGAATGGCTTGGTGCTTGACTTTTGAGCGTATTGAGACTCCTGCTGCTTCCAAATCTTTCTTTGGGACAACACTTAACTTTCTCGATCCTTCTTGCTTTCCCAAATCATCAAGGCCTCATCCCTTGGAGTCATCTGCAGCTGGTTATGAACCCTTGCTTCTTCTTGCGTATGGCGTGCACAGCCTAAAGTTGTAGGACAACTTGTTCTATTTGATCTTAATTGATTGTGCACGCTGGGTTGATTGCATTCGTCAAAACAGGGCGGACCACGTGAAGGTTGCAATTCCCACCCCGACGCTTGCTTAACAATCCTGGATACAGAAGCTTAGCTAACTCCTACCAACTCAACGATCTGCAGAAGGACTTGGACAGATTGGGAGAGAGGTCAAAGAGTGGCAGATGAAATACAGCAAAGCAAAGTGTGTGGTCATGTACTTTGGTATTAACATAGAAACATAGAAAAATAGGTGCAGGAGTAGGCCATTTGGCCCTTCAAGCCAGCACCGCCATTCAATATGATGTTGGCTGATCATCTAAAATCCGTATCCTGGTCCTGCTTTTTCCCCATATCCCTTGATTCCTTTAGCCCTAAGAGCTACATCTAACTCTCTCTTGAAAACAGTAGGAACAAAGGCATAGACTATTTGCTAAATGGGGATAGGATTCAGAAATCGGAGTTGCTGAATTCCCAAAAGGTTAATTTGCAAGGTGAATTGGCAGTAAGGAAGGCAAATGCAATGTTAACATTCATTTCAAGAGGTTTAAAATATAAAAGCAGGGATGTAATGCTGAGGCTCTATAAGGCACTGGTCAGACTGCATTTGGATTATTGTGAGCAGTTTTGGGCCTCATATCTGGCGCTGCAGAGTGTCCAGAGGAGGTTTACAAGAATGATCCCGGGTATAATTGGATTAACATAAGATGAGCATTTGACGGCACTGGGCCTGTACTCGCTGGAGTTTAAAGGGATGAGGGGGGGTTTCATTGAAACTTACGTAATAGTGAAAGGCCTGGACAGCGTGGATGCAGAGAGGAAGTTTCCATGAGTGAGGGAGTCTAGGACCAGAGAGCACAGCCTCAGATCAGGACATACCTTTAGAAAGGAGATGGGAAGGAATTTCTTCAGCAACTGTTCGGTGAATCTGTTCAATTAATTGCCACAGACAGCTGTGGAGGCCGTTATTGGGTAGTTTTAAAGCATAGATTGTAAGAGTGGCATAGGCTACGGGAAGAACAAGGGCAGCACGATGGCGCAGCGGTGGAGGTGCTGCCTTACAGCGCTTGCAGCGCCGGAGACCTGGGTTTGATCCAGACTACAGGTGCTGCCTGTACGGAGTTTGTACGTTCTTCCTGTGACCTGTGTGGGTTTTCTCCGAGATCTTCGGTTTCCTCCCACACTACAAAGATGTACAGGTATGTGTGTAAATTGGGTTGGTAAATGTAAAAATTGTCCATAGTATGTGTAGGATAGTGTTAATGTGCGGGGACTGCTGGTTGGCGCGGACCCGGTGGGCTGAAGGACCTGTTTCCGTGCTGTATCTCTAAACTAAACAAACTAAAACAAATGGTAGAAATTCTCATCGCCTATTTTACAATTTTATTACTTGGGCAATCACGATTTTATCTCTTACAGAGCTTAAGAACTTGAGCTTTATTTATGGTGTTATTTTTAAACTATGTTAATCTTATGTATGCCATTTGATATCTGTTTTTCTCTGCTATTTCTGTGTGCAAAGGACAGAAACATTCCTGGTTATTTAATGTTGCCTATGTCTGGCAGAGAAACTATCACTGCTCACTACATAAATAACATTTTATATGAAATATTATAGCCTAGAGTAGATCTGAGCAAATCATGAAAAATATATAGCTGCAATTGCTAACATCTGAAACAAAAACAGAAAATGCTGGAAAAATATGGGGTCAAGCAGCACCTATGAGAAAAAAAAGTTAAACATTTAGAATTGGAGATTCTTGCATAAAAAATATAAACAAGGTGATTTTTTAATTGGTAGAGGCAGAATTGGTTTCATTTCATAAACAATTAATTAGCTTGTGTGGATTATTAGAGATCTTCGGTTCCCTCCCGCACTCCAAAGACGTACAGGTATGTATGTAAATTGTTTTGGTAAATGTAAAAATTGTCCTTAGTGCCTGTAGGATAGTGTTAATGTATGGGGATCACTGGTCGGCGTGGACCCGGTGGGAAGAAGGGCCTGTTTCTGCGCTGTATCTCGAAAGTAAACTAAACAAATCCCAGGAGTATGGTGTTGAGAGGGGAAGATAGATCAGCAATGATTGAATGGCGGTTAACTCAATGGACTAAATGGCTTAATTCTGCTCCTATGATTTATGAACATATCTCTCAATGTGACTTCAAGCAATGTCGATGAAAGGTTATGTTCACATTCATGTAATGATATCCATTTTGTAAATTGCTTGACGGGTTCTTCTCAAATAATGATAATACCGATGCAATGCTGGTGTGAGGTTATTATTTTGCCTTTAATTTATTTTGTATGTTATTCATTTTAAATATAAGCAGAAATGGTGGACGTAGAAACTCATCATATAAAAATATAGCAAAATTAGTGCATGATTCAATTAATTTGCACAAGGATGTAAGTTGTCCCAATTCCTGCATTGAACAGACTGACAATCACTTGGTGTAAGTCTCTAAGGGTTGGCTAAATGCATCAGTGCAATGACTGGAGTTGGGGTGAACTTGGTTGTGGTTTAGAGATCATAGTTTCTCATTTGTGCTAAAAATGAGCACTACTATGGGCAAAGGTTGTCGGTAAGGTGCAGCATTACAGGGCAAATGCCTGTCCGAGTGATATAAGGAGACTTGTTTGATACCAAGAGTAAGGCAGCATCTCTGGAGAGAAGGAATAGGTGACGTTTCTTCAGAAGAAGGGTCTCGACCCAAAACGTCACCCATTCCTTCTCTCCAGAGATGCTGCCTGTCCCGCTGAGTTACTCCAACTTTTTGTGTCAATGCTGGAGTAACTCAGCGGGACAGGCGGCATCTCTGGAGAGAAGGAATGGGTGACTTTGGGTTGAGACCCTTCTTCAGTATTTTGTGTACATTGATCTAGTGCTGAATCAAGATCACTGGGCCTTAATATGAGAACATCAGAAATTGCATAAATCTCTGAGCCAAGATCGGACTTTTCAGAGACTTGGAAATTGAAGATGGTGCAGTAACGTGGTCATTCTCTGCATTCTGTTCCAGAAGAGAATCTATTTGTGCTCATGTATAGTATGATTTGCAGAACGGACATTTCCACAGTGTATGAAGGAATTGCAGGTGCTGGTTTAAACCGAAGATAGAGACAAAAGCTGGAGTAACTCAGCGGGTCGGACAGCATCTCTGGAGAAGAGGAATAGGTATCGTTTTGGGTCAAGACCCTTCTTCAGACTTTTCCACAGTATCTGTATACATGACCATAAATGAATCAACTAATGAAGCAGACACAAGAAGGAGATATTATAATGTGTGTGCTGCATGTTAGTTTAACACTGGCTGACATGTGGAAGTTGTAAACAGCTGGAGGATCTCAATGGGGTTTCAGGGAAGTGCTGTGGAGTTTGAAGCAGCGACAGGTGCATAGACTTAGCTACACTCATGTAGAATGGTGTATTTCTCTATTGTTAGCCCTACTTCTGAATTAAGGTGAAAATCGGATGCTGCCATCCAGTGGTTAATGCTGAAAATTGTAGGGACTAGTTGAGAGCAGCTAAAATTACAAAAATAATGTGTAGCCATGGTGACAGAGCTCCAAGCTATCATTGAGTTCATCACTGAGGCATACACAAAATTGGGTCATAAACTAAACATCCAGAAGACAATCCAGGCAGTCACAGTGGCGCAGCGGTAGAGTTGCTGCCTTACAACGAATGCAGCTCCGGAGACCCGGGTTTGATCTTGACTACGGGTGCTGTCTGTACGGAGTTTGTACGTTCTCCCCGTGACCTGCATGGGTTTTCTCTGAGATCTTCGGTTCCCTCCTACACTCCAAAGACGTGCAGGTTTGTAGGTTAATTGGCTTTGTGTAAATGTAAAATTGTGCCTATTGGGTGTCGCTAGTCTGCGCTGTATCACTAAACTGAACAATGTTTTTACACTGGTAGACAAAAGTGCTGGAGAAACTCAGCGAGCAGCAGCATCTATGGAGCGAAGTCTTTCCTTCGTCCATAGATGCTGCTGCACCCGCTAAGTTTCTCCAGCAATTTTGTCTACCTTTGATTTTCCAGCATCTGAAGTTCCTTCTTTAACAAATGTTTTTACACTAATCTGTACCTGCAGCAAAACACTGCCCCCTAGCTGCCTGAGGATAGCAATGTTCAAAAACCAAGGCTCCAATCCCAGCATTCGCTTTTGGTCTAACTTGTAGAGTCATGTCATGTACGTCAAATATGCAGAACATCAAGCACCTTTAAACATTGGAGCAGTATCACCAATACTGCCTCTGCAAAGTTCTCTAAATCCACCAGTAAGATCAATGTATAAATATCTGCACCCTCTCTCAGGCCAATATCCCAAGATTGAGGCGTTGACCATGTTCACATGTCAACCAGTTCTGAAGGATGGTTCACATTGGCCATTTGTCTGACATCAGACTCCTGCTCTAAACTTTCATTCTATTAAATGATTTCCAGAGCAAGTGCTGCAAGAATGCCCTCAAAATATGTACCATTTTCGCCAGTTCATAGGTATTCCTGTGCCAATATTGTTCAACTGGGCAGAGAAGCATAGGGCAAAGTATCAAACGTCATATGTTTCACACAGCCCTTCAAAAATCCACTGTCCTGCTTTCAGAGGTTGTACAAACTATACAGTGGTCAGGCGCCACCCAAGAACTTGCAGAATTATAGTGGAAGGAAATTCGTCTTGGCAGTAAGAGATGCCAAAAGGCCGTCATCGTATGTCTAACAAGGGTCAAGAGAGTGTTTTATTGTCATGTGTCCCAGATACGACAATGAAATTCTTGCTTGCTGCAGCACAACAGAATATGTAAACATAGTACATAATGGGAGAAGAAAAATGTTCAGTGAGTATATACACATGCACACATACTCAATAAATAAACAAATAGTGGAATAATATTTATAGTCGGTTGCAGTTCAGAGCTTATTTGTTGTCGTGTTTAATAGCCTGACGTTAATAATCTGGACGTTACAGTTTTCAGGCTCCTGTACCTTCTTCCTGATGGCAGTGGTGAGATGAGTGTGTGGCCAGCATGGGGTGGGTCTTTGATGATGTTAGCTGCCTTTTTGAGGCAGCGACTACGATAGATCCCTTCGATGGTTGGGAGGTCAAAGCCGGTGATGGGCTGAGCAGTGGTCACAACTATTTGCAGTATTTTCCGCTCCTGGACGTTCAAGTTACCGAACCAGGCCACGATGCAACCAGTCAGAATACTCTCTACTGGGCACCTGTAGAAGTTCAGGAGAATCCTCTTTGACGTGCCGAATCTCCGTAATCATCTCAGGAAGGAAAGTCATTGATGTGCCTTCTTTATAATTGCATTAGTGTGCGGGGACCAGAGACAACATGGTTTCAAGTCCTACCTCTCCAGCATACTCCTAGCAACGTTGAAGCTGTTGAAAACAAACTGGATGAATTTAAGGCTTGGTTCAACAACCTAAGGGATCTGAGAGGCTGCTGTGTGCTCTGTTTCACAAAGACATTGCTCAACACCTGCTTTGCCTGACTGTGTCATATAACCTCAGGGCATCTCAATTCACCTTCGGTGCTCCATAATTAACCTCATGGTGCTCGACTGGAGCAGTCTTGGTGGGTTTCTGCTCCCTCCGGGGAATGTCTTGCAGTGAAGTGTCATCACTACCACCTGCCACTGGGATTGACTTTGGCTATCCTCAGCAGTTTACTGTACATCCTGCTCCTTGTGAATGATGTGAAACATAGAAACATAGAAAATAGGTGCAGGAGTAGGCCATTCGGCCCTTCGAATTTTGCATTGGGTCAACTATGCACTGCTATCACAAGGCTTGAAAACTAGCCCGAGGCCTTAAGGGGCTGTCCCACTTGGCCGTCATTTACGCGACAGGCCGGTAGTGACGGACGTGCGACAGTCGCTCGCGTCATCATGCGTCCGCACAGCTACCTGGAGCGCGTGATGTTATTTGAATACATAGTTTATGATATTTACCCAGTTTATGATATTTATGGTGATTTTCTAAAATGTTCCAGTTTCTTGAGTGGTGCTAGCAATTGGAAAACTGCAGATGTAATGCCCCTATTCAAAGAAAGAGGTGAATGAAAAGTAGCAAGCTGCCGACCAAATTAATCTGTAGGAAGGAACTGCAGATGCTGGTTTAAATTGAAGATAGACACAAAATGCTGGAGTAACTCGGCGGGACAGGCAGCATCTTTGGAGAGAAGGAATGGATGATGTTTCGGGTCGATACTCTTCTTCAGTCTGAAGAAGGGTCTCGACCCGAAACGTCACCCTGTCCTGGGCCTGTCATTTACGCGACAGGCCGGTGGCGCGCGAAGATTTCGAGCAGCACGAAATCCTGGCGCGCTGCAACTCCACACTCCTCCACGCCACTCCATGCGCCCGTCCCGCGCTACCCACACGCTACCAGGTTGTGTAAATGGCGCCAAATGAATGCCAAGTGGGACAGGCCCTTTATTCTTCATATTAGGGGATCACAAACTGGCTGACCTCGATAATATCACCAAAATACTATCAACACATCCAACCAGAAGTCCAGGCATCCTCTGCTACTTCTACACAACCACCTAGATGCCTGCTGCACCATCCCTGCCACATTTTGGAAAACCAGACCACCTACCATTGCTTTTATGGTGCTGGTCTGAGAAAACAAATGAGATTCTTTTTTGACTGCTCCCAGCTGAAGTCCAAGTCTACGGCATGGTGATGCAGCAGTAGAGTTGCTGCCTTACAGCGCCAGAGACCCACGTTCCATCTCAACACCCTTCTCCCCATGACCTTTGGTGTTTTTTCTCCGAGATCTTCGGTTTCCTCTCACACTCTAAAGACGTACAGGATTGTAGGTTAATTGGCTTGGTGGAAATGTAAAATTGTCCCTATTTTGTGTAGGGTAGTGTTAATGTGGGGATCACCGGTTGGTGCAGACTCGATAGGCCGAAGGGCCTGTTTTCACGCTGTATCTCTAAACTAAACTAAATTACTGACAACGAGCTCAATGCATACTACTCTCTCTGTGTGTAGTTCAGTAGAATGCCGCCACATACCCCGACACCCTCTGCTGCACCTGTACCATGGGCACTGTTGCGGACATCAGATTAGTCTATCCGAGACCCAAAAGCAGCTGGCCCAGCCGGAGTCCTTCAACTTATTCTCAAAACCCACCTAGACCAGCTGGTTAGAATATTCATGAACATCTTTAATCTTTCCCTACTCTTCTTTACTTTAGGGGAAGCACAGTAGCACAGCGGTAGATTTGCTCCTTTACGGCGCCAGAGACCCAGGTTCAATCCTGACTATGGGTACTGTCTGTACGGAGCTTGTACGTTCTTCCTGTGACCATATGGGTGTTCTCCAGGTGCTGCGGTTTCATCCTCATACATTCCAAAGACATGCAAGTTTGTAGGTTAATTGGCTTCTGTAAATTGTCTCTAGGGTATAGATGATTACTAGTTGGCACACTTGATGGGCCAAAGGGCTTGTTTGTGTTTCTAAACGAAACTACTCCAATCAGAGGCGACACCCTGCTTATAGAAGACCACTATCGTGACAGTGCCAAAGAAAAGAATGGTAGCGTGCCTTAAACTCTGTGATTCAATGCTTTTGATCATATAGTGTTTCAAGAGGCTGGTCATGGTACACATCAACTCCAGTCTCCCAGATGGCCCTGTGTGTAGGAAGGAACTGCTGATGCTGGTTTACACCAAAGACAGACACAAAATGCTGGAGTAACTCAGCGGGACAGGCAGCATCTCTGGATAGAAGCACATCACCAGAGATGCTGCCTGTCCCGCTGAGTTAATCCAGCAGTTTGTGTTTATCCCAGATGGCCTTGATCCACTGCTGCAACAGTCCATTGGAATTGGTGTGTACCTGGCCATATACCCAACCCTGGAACACCTGGATAACAAGGATACCTTTGTGAAACTCCTATTTATTTACATGCTGGAGTGCTGGAGTAAATCAAGGGGCCAGGCAGCATCTCTGGAGAACATAAATAGGTGACGTTTCAGGTCTATGTAGAGTCTGAAGAAGAGTTCCGACACAAAAGAGTCTGAAGAAGGGTCATTAAATAGGAATACCGTATGAAGACTTTAACTAAAATACAACAATAGTAAAGTCATTTTGTAACCAAGATACCACTTGATAGAAACTAAATGCAGCAGAGTTTAATTAATTTATGTCAACTAGATCAGACAAGATTGCATTTTGGTTGAATTGTCTCTTTGTGTACTTTTATTCAGCAAAGTCCTAAATTGCAGCTTTCTATTTGGAAAATAAGAATAACAAGTTTATATTTGATCTTGAAAATCACATAGCATTTGGTTGTCCCTTTTGAAATGCTCAAAAAAATAAATCATCTATAGACCAGTAAGCCTGTGGTAGGAAAGTTAGTGGAGAGGATTCTGAGGGATAAGATATACATGCATTTGTATAGACAGGGTTTGATTAAGGTTAGTCAACTGATTTATACAGGGCAGATCTCGATTGAGTTTTCTTGAAGAAGTACCCATGAAGGTTGAAGAGGGCAGGGCTATAGGAGAGATAGTTGAGGAATGTACTGTAACAGAATTTAACAGACACTTGGACAGGTACATGGATAGAAAAGCATTAGAGGGATATGGGCCAATGTGAGCAAATGGACTAACTCAGATGGGGCAACTTGGTCGAGGTCGGCCAAAAGGTTTGTTTCCGTACTCAATGACTCAATGGATGATTCTATGACTCTGCATTGTTCCCTGAAAGTCATGTTGCAGATAGAAAGGTTGGTGAATGGCTTTTGGTACATTGGCCTTCATCATCAGAGAACTGAGTTTAGAGTTTAAGATATTACGTTACAGTTGTACAAGACATTGATGAAGCTGCACTTGGAGGAGTATGTTCAGTTTTGGTCACCGTGTTACAGTAACACTGTCATTAAGCTGGAAAGGTGCAGAGAAGATTTATGAGGATATTGCCAGGAATCAAGTGCTTGAGCTATATAGAAAGGTTCAAGCAGGAGGCTTCGGCCTGATTTAATAGAAGCATATAAAGTTACGAGGGGAATACATAGGGTGAATGCACAGAATATTTTTCTCAAGGTAGGGGAATCAAAATCTAGGTTTAAGGTGAGGGAGGGGGGTGGGGGATTTAATAGGAACCCGAAGGGCAACTTTTCACATAAGGTTAGTGTATTTATGCAACGAGCTGCCAGAGGAAGCAGTTGAGGCAAGTGCAGTAACACCATTAAAAAAAAATGTGGACAGCTACAGTACATGGATAGGAATGGTTTCGAGGGAGAGGGATCAAATGTGGGCAAATGGGACGAGATTCAACCTTGGTTAGCATGGACGAGTTGGGCAGAAAGGTCTGTTTCAGTGCTGAATAACTCTTATCACTCGCATAACTTAAAACATTGGAAAAGAGTGAATCACATCTAGAAATTAGCCAGCAGCATCAAGAGTTCTTTGGAATTCCACATTGCATTTTTTAAATGTCATACATGTTGGGAAACAATAGCAATCAAAACCACAATATTTAAACTCTGATGATAATAAATGCCAAATGGCTATTCATTGTTGATTACAGAACATCTGTAATGGAAACAAATAATCGAATCTGCTCCTTATTTCTAATGGAAGATAGACATAAAATGCTGGAATAACCCAGCTGGATACGCTGCATTTCTGGAGAAAGGAATGGGTGGCGTTTCAGGTCGAAACCCTTCTTCAGTCTGAGTTACTATTTTGTGTCTATCTTTGGTGTAAACTAGCATCTGTAGTTCCTTCCTTCACACTCCTCCTCATTTCTTATAATTCCATTAAAAAAAGTACTGAAGTTAGAGAAGTCAATGTTCATACCGCTGGGGTGTAAGCTACCCAAGCTTATATCCCAGCAGTATGAACATTGACTTCTCTAACTTCATCGCTTGGGTAGCTTACATCCCAGCGGTATGAACATTGACTTCTCTAACTTCAAATAGCCCTTGCTTTCCCTCTCTCTCCATCTCCACCCCTTCCCAGTTCTCCTACCCGTCTTACTGTCTCCGACTACATTCACCACTAACTTCCATCCGGCACTCAAATACACCTGGACCATTTCCGACACTTCCCTACCATTTCTTGACCTCACTATCTCCATCGCGGGTGATAGACTTCTGACCGACATCCACTATAAACCCACTGACTCCCATGGCTATCTAGACTACACTTCTTCCCACCCTGCTTCCTGTAAGGACTCCATCACCTACTCCCAATTCCTCCGTCTATGAGGTGTTCCACACCTCCCAGGATGAGGTGTTCCACACCAGGGCATCAGAAATGTCCTCATTCTTCAGGGATCGGGGGTTCCCCTCACCTACTATAGATGAGGCTCTCACCAGGGTCTATTCAATACCCCGCAACACTGCTCTCTCTCCCCATCCCCCCACTCGGAACAAGGGCAGAGTCCCCCTAGTCCTCACCTTCCACCCCACTAGCCGTCACATACAACAAATAGTCCTCCGTCATTTTCGCCGCCTCCAACATGACCCCACCACTCGCCACATAGAAACATAGAAAATAGGTGCAGGAGTAGGCCATTCGGCCCTTCGAGCCTGCACCGCCATTCAATATGATCATGGCTGATCATCCAACTCAGTATCCTGTACCTGATTTCTCTCCATACCCCCTGATCCCTTTAGCCACAAGGGCCACATCTAACTCCCTATTAAATATAGCCAATGAACTGGCCTCAACTACATTCTGTGGCAGAGAATTCCAGAGATTCACCACTCTCTGTGTAAAAAATGTTTTTCTCATCTCAGTCCTAAAATATTTCCCCTTTATCCTTAAACTGTGACCCCTTGTTCTGGACTTCCCCAACATCGGGAACAATCTTCCTGCATCTAGCCTGTCCAACCCCTTAAGAATTTTGTAAGTTTCTATGAGATCCCCCCTCAATCTTCTAAATTCTAGCGAGTACAAGCCGAGTCTATCCAGTCTTTCCACATATGAAAGTCCTGACATCCCAGGAATCAGTCTGGTGAACCTTCTCTGTACTCCCTCTAGGACAAGAATGTCCTTCCTCAGATTAGGAGTCCAAAACAGTACGCAATACTCCAGGTGTGGTCTCACCAAGACCCTGTACAACTGCAGTAGAACCTCCCTGCTCCTATACTCAAATCCTTTTGCTATGAATGCTAACATACCATTCGCTTTCTTCACTGCCTGCTGCACCTGCATGCCTACTTTCAATGACTGGTGTACCATGACACCCAGGTCTCGTTGCATCTCCCCTTTTCCTAATCGGCCACCGTTCAGGTAATAGTCTACTTTCCTGTTTTTGCCACCAAAGTGGATAACCTCACATTTATCCACATTATACTGCATCTGCCATGCATTTGTTCACTCACCCAGCCTATCCAAGTAATCTTGCAGCATCCTAGCATCCTCCTCACAGCTAACACTGCCCCCCCAGCTTCGTGTCATCCGCAAACTTGGAGATGTTGCATTCAATTCCCTCGTCCAAATCATTAATATACATTGTAAATAGCTGGGTCCCAGCACTGAGCCTTGCGGTACCCCACTAGTCACTGTCTGCCATTCTGAAAAGAACCCGTTAACTCCTACTCTTTGCTTCCTGTCTACCAGCCAGTTCTCTAGCCACATCAATACTGAACCCCCAATACCGTGTGCTTTAAGTTTGTATACTAATCTCTTATGTGGGACCTTGTCGAAAGCCTTCTGAAAGTCCAGATATAACACATCCACTGGTTCTCCCTTATCCACTCTACTAGTTACATCCTCGAAAAATTCTATAAGATTCGTCAACATGATTTACCTTTCATAAATCCATGCTGACTTTGTCCAATGATTTCACCACTTTCCAAATGTACTGCTATCCCATCTTTAATAACTGACTCTAGCAGTTTCCCTACTACTGATGTTAGACTAACTGGTCTGTAATTCCCCGTTTTCTCTCCCCCTCCCTTTTTAAAAAGTGGGGTTACATTAGCTACCCGCCAATCCTCAGGAACTACTCTAGAATCTAAAGAGTTTTGAAAAATTATCACTAATGCATCCACTATTTCTGGGGCTACTTCCTTAAGTACTCTGGGATGCAGCCTATCTGGCCCTGGGGATTTATCGGCCTTTAATCCATTCAATTTACCTAACACCACTTCCCGGCTAACCTGGATTTCACTCAGTTCCTCCATCTCATTTGACCCCCGATCCCCTGCTATTTCCGGCAGATTAAATAAGTCTTCCTTAGTGAAGACAGAACCAAAGTAGTTATTCAATTGGTCTGCCATGTCCTTGTTCCCCATGATCCATTCACGTGTTTCTGACTGCAAGGGACCTACATTTGTTTTAACTAATCTTTTTGTCTTCACATATCTATAAAAACTTTTGCAGTCAGTTTTTATGTTCCCTGCCAGTTTTCTTTCATAATCTATTTTCCCTTTCCTAATTAAGCCCTTTGTCCTCCTTTGCTGGACTCTGAATTTCTCCCAGTCCTCTGGTAGGCTGCTTTTTCTGGCTAATTTGTATGCTTCATCTTTTGTTTTGATACTATTCCTGATTTCCCTTGTTATCCACGGATGCACTACCTTCCCTGATTTATTCTTTTGCCAAACTGGGATGAACAATTGTTGTAGTTCATCCATGCAGGCTTTAAATGCCTTCCATTGCATATCCACCGTCAACCCTTTAAGAATCAATTGCCAGTCTATCTTGGCCAATTCACGTCTCATACCCTCAAAGTTACCTTTCTTTAAGTTCAGAACCCTTGTTTCTGAATTAAGTATGTCACTCTCCATCCTAATGAAGAACTCCACCATGTTATGGTCACTCTTGCCCAAAGGGCCACGCATAACAAGACTGCTAACTAACCCTTCCTCATTACTCAATACCCAGTCTAGAATAGCCTGCTCTCTCGTTGGTTCCTCTACATGTTGGTTTAGAAAACTATCCTGCATACATTCCAAGAAATCCTCTTCCTCAGCACCCCTGCCAATTTGATTCACCCAATCTATATGTAGATTGAAGTCACCCATTATAACTGTTTTACCTTTGTTGCACGCATTTCTAATTTCCTATTTGATGCCATCCCCAACTCCACTACTACTGTTAGGTGGCCTGTACACAACTCCCACTAGCGTTTTCTGCCCCTTAGTGTTTCGCAGCTCTACCCATATTGATTCCACATCCTCCAAGCTAATGTCCTTCCTTTCTATTGCGTTAATCTCTTCTCTAACCAGCAACGCTACCCCACCTCCTTTTCCTTTCGGTCTATCCCTCCTGAATATTGAATATCCCTGGATGTTCAGCTCCCAGCCTTGGTCACCCTGGAGCCATGTCTCCGTGATCCCAACTATATCATATTCATTAATAGCTATCTGCACATTCAACTCATCCACCTTATTACGAATGCTCCTTGCATTGAGACACAAAGCCTTCAGGCTTGTTTTTACAACACTCTTACCCCTTATACAATTATGTTGAAAAATGGCCCTTTTTGATTTTTGCCCTGGATTTGTCTGCCTACCACTTTTACTTTTCACCTTGCTACCTATTGCTTCGATCCTCATTTTACTCCCTTCTGTCTCTCTGCTCACATTTAAGAAACCCACCACCTCTTATTCTGTTTATTATCTTTTTCTTCTACATGTTGGGTCTGAGTGCTTCCCTTCTCTGCCTCCTGCCTCACACACTGTCTACAAGCTTTCTCTATTTGAGTCCCTCCCCCCCAACCATTCTAGTTTAAAGTCTCCCCAGTAGCCTTTGCAAATCTCCCCGCCAGGATATTGGTCCCCCTCGGGTTCAAGTGCAACCCGTCCTTTTTGTACAGGTCACACCTTCCCCAAAAGAGGTCCCAATGATCCAGAAACTTGAATCCCTGCCCACTGCACCAGTCCTTCAGCCACGCATTTATCCTCCACCTCGCTCCATTCCTACTCTCACTGTCGCGTGGCACAGGCAGTAATCCTGAGATTGTTACCTTTGCGGTCCTTTTCCTTAACTCTCTTCCTAACTCCCTAAATTCTCCTTTCAGGACCTCTTCCCTTTTTCTACCTATGTCATTGGTACCTATATGTACCACGACCTCAGGCTCCTCTCCCTCCCATTTAAGGATATCTTGGACACGTTCAGACACATCCCAGACCCTGGCACCAGGGAGGCAAACTACCATCCGGGTCTCCTGACTGCGTCCACAGAATCGCCTGTCTGACCCCCTAACTATAGAGTCCCCTATTACTACTGCCCTCCTCTTCTTTTCCTTACCCCTCTGAGCAACAGGGCCGGTCTCTGTGCCGGAGGACCGGCCGCTGTCGCTACCCCCAGGTAAGCTGTACCCCCCAACAGTACTCAAACAGGATGTACTTATTGCCAAGGTGTACAGCCACTGCGGTACTCTCTAGTCCCTGCCTATGCCCCTTGCCCTTCCTAACTGTGACCCACTTGTCTGTCTCCCGTGGTCTTGGAGTGACCATCTCTCTATAACTCCTCTCTATGACTTCCTCACTCTCCCTGACCAGACGGAGGTCATCGAGCTGCTGCTCCAGGTTCCTAACATGGTCCTTTAGGAGCCACATCTCGACACACCTGGTGCAGATGTGGACGTCTGGAGGGCTATCAGACTCCATGACCTCCCACATCTGACATCCAGAACAGTAAACTGCCCTGGCCCTCATCCCCCCCCTTATCCTGGCTACAATACAAAGTACAATACAATACATCTTCCCATCTCCCCCCCTGTCTGCTTTCCGCAAAGACCGCTCCCTCCGTAACTCCCTGGTCAATTCTTCCCATCCCACCCGCACCACCCCCTCCCCGGGCGCTTTCCCTTGCAACCGCAGGAGATGCTACACTTGTCGCTTTACCTCCCCCCTTGACTCCATTCAAGGAACCAAGCAGTCGTTCCAGGTGCGACAGAGGTTCACCTGCACCTCCTCCAACCTCATCTATTGCATCCGCTGCTCTAGATGTCAGCTGATCTACATCGGTGAGACCAAGCGTAGGCTTGCCGATCGTTTCGCTGAACACCTCCGCTCGGTCCGCATTAACCAACCTGATCTCCCGGTGGCTCAGCACTTCAACTCTCCCTCCCATTCCGAATCCGACCTTTCTGTCCTGGGCGTCCTCCACGGCCAGAGTGAGGCCCACCGGAAATTGGAGCAGCACCTCATATTCCGCTTGGACAGTCTGCACCCCAGCAGCTTGAACATTGACTTCTCCAATTTCCGGTAGCCCTTGCTGTCTCCTCCCCTTCCCAGCTCTCCCTCTTCCTTTCTTCTTCCGCCCCCCCCCCACCCTGCATCAGTCTGAAGGATTTCAGCGTTGCCTATTTCCTTCGCTCCATAGATGCTGCCGCACCCGCTGAGTTTCTCCAGCATTTTTGTCTACCTTCGATTTTCCAGCATCTGCAGTTCCTTCTTGAACATTCTATCTCTGTCCCGCCCACTCCCGACATCAGTTTGAAGAAGGGTCTCGACCCGAAACGTCACCCATTCCATCTCTCCAGAGATGCTCCCTGTTCCGCTGAGTTACTCCAGCATTTTGTGTCTACCTTCGATTTAAACCAGCAGCATCTGCAGTTCTTTCTTTCACAAAGAAAGTACTGTAATATATTGTGGGGTGGTTGGGTCCACTACAACATATTTTAATATCTTGTATTCCCAGAATGGAACATACTGCCGCAGAATTAGCAGTTAAAGTTGACATATTGCTGCAAAAAGAACTACAGCTTCAACTGAAAAAATCTTCTGGACTGATAGTACTACAGTGCTTAAATACTTCAACAATGAGAACAAACGTATTTTGACATTTGTAGCAAACAGAATCTCTTTTGCATTGGGAGTTACTGATGTTTCACAGTGGAAATATGTTAACACAAAGGAAAATCCTGCGGATGAAGCTTCTAGAGAACTAACAGCAGACCGCTTCATAAGCAATAAGAGATGGATCAATGGACCAGAGTTTCTCTGTAGGCCAGACAGAGAATGGCCAAAACTTGAGCTGGGATTTGAAATCTCTGCTAATGATCTGGAAATTCAACAAAACATCACAGTGAAAGTTATTGCTAAAAATCCTGTTGTTCTCTCGAAGGACTTTCACATATCAACATTATTATTACGACATATTCATGAATTGATCGGACATGGAGGGATAAATTTCATGCTGGCAAAACTTTGTACTTTTGTGTTTTGGACTACATACTGGGTATCATGCTTGACGTTAAGGGTTTGGTGCGCACGGTATGACTTCAGACTAAGAACAATGTTTTAATAAGACCAATAACCAAGTTATGCTTACTTCTCGAAGGCAAAGGTGAAGATGGAAGAATCGCTAAAGAAGTCTGAATGCGGATAATAATGCATGCTATTTTTTTTTTGATATATGTTAAGCTTTTATAGCTACCTTTTTTAATGTCTATTAGTAATTGCCTCATAATATAATTAGGGGCCGGTATGTAGTAGCCATTTAGCTTATAACTATAACTATTACCAGTTACCGTTAAACTTTATCTGCCTGTAATGATGTGGGTGGGATTTATTACGTAGTTGGAGGCGTGTTTGCGGCTGGGATTCTCGCGCAGACGCTAGTAGTTTTTAGTTTTAGTTTGAAGAAGCATGGGGAGAGGTCACAGCTTTCAACCATGCACGGGTTCCACCATGCACGAGTTTGACGAGTAAGATCAAAATGTACTTATACAAGAAGTTTGGATGAGTATCTTACTGTTTTTACTACAATAAAGAAACTATTAATTAAGAGACTGTGTTTTGAAGATTTATCTTTCAACGGCATTGAATGTCTCGTGGAGAGCTCATGGATGAGTATCCATTCTTATCTCCTTACCCCTGTCTTCATAGTGGCTAAAGGAAAGATTCCTTGAACATTATAATAATCTGCCACTACACAGAGGTTCACTTGCACCACCTCCAACCTCATCTAATGTATCCGCTGTTCCAGGTGTGGACTCTTATATATCGGAGAGACCAAGAGGTGATCGTTTCTCTGAACACCTCTGCTCAGTCCGCCTAGACCTTTGCGATCTCCCGGTTGCCAAACACTAACTCCCCTTCCCATTCCCACACTGACCTTTCTGTCCTGGACCTCTTCCAATGTCAGAGTGAGGCCCAGCACAAATTGGCATATTTTGCTTGAGCAGCTTACGATCTAGCAGATGAATATTGATTTCTCTATCTTCAAGTAACCCTTGCTTTCCCCCTCTGTCCATCGCTCCTCCACCCTAGTTCTCTGACTTATTTTATTGTCCTTATGTTTAATTTTACTGATTGAAAGATACTCCTTGTCACCCTCCCCTCAGCTAATAATGAACCATTCTACATTTCCTTATCATTGTCTGCTTTGAACTGTTGTTTTCACACCTTACCCCTCCATATCTCTAGACTCCCACTCCCCTGACTCGCAGTCTGAAGTAGGGTCTCGGCCCAAAACATCACCCATACTCTGGCTCACTGAGTTACTCCAGCATTTTGTGTCTATGTAAATGGAGCACCTTAGTTGGTATGGGGAAGCTGCTGTATGGCTCCATAACAAAATGAGAACTGGTCTTAGGGGGGAGGGGGGGAAGAGGGAAATCATAAGTTCAGTATGCATTTTGGAAGGCAAAGATATGTTTACTTTTATTGTAGCAACATTTGAGTACAAGAGTTGTCAGATGTTCTAAAAATAAAACTTTCCATACAGTACCTTGTGAGGCACTGTAATAAATTGCATTTGGAATACTGTACCCTATGTAAAGGTAGAACTGTGATGGAGGCAGTACAACAAATATTTGATAGATTTGACTGATTGATTCCTGTGATGGTAGGATTGGCATACAAAGAGTGATTAAGCAAACTGAGCCTATACTCTTCAGTTTAGAAGATTGAGGAGTGATCTCATTAAAATGTATCAATGCCTTCTGGCTTGAAAAGATATACTGTTTGTGGTGTTATGGGATCACAATCTCAATGAAGGGTTGACTTTTCAGGAGAGAGAGTAAATAATAAATTTCTTCACCCAGAGGGTGGTGAATCCCTGAGCTTCTCCACCCAACAGTGCTGTGGAGGCTCCATTACTGAATACATTCAAGACAGATAAATAGACCGTCAAATATTAATCAAGGGATATGTACAGAGAAGCAGCATGGTGATAAATATCCAGCTATAATCCTTTCGCATGGCACAATAGACCAAGGGCCAAATAGTCTCATGCTGCTACTTACAGAAGAACAGAAGATATTATTTTCATACAAATGCCAACAGTGATCATCTACCATTCTAACATGCACCATTAGCTGCACTAAAATTTCTAGTCAACAAAATTTTCCGAGACCATCACTGTAATGCTGAGTTAAATCCTAAACACTATATTAGTATTAGATTGATAAAATTGTTCAGCTTATATGAGACCAAGGTTGAGAGGTTGTATTTAGTGTTCTATGTAAAACATTAACAATCTTTGTCATTGAAATGATACAAGTATCTTATTAGCTATTATTTCCATCTGCAAATAATAAAACTTAAATTTTTATTATATCAAATGATAAAAAGCACCCAAATATATAAGTATCTTCTAAACTGTGCTTGGCTATTGATATCTTAAAGTAGATCTTACATGTAAGCACCAAAGTTGAAGTAATTTATTTTTCCAGTTCACCCTCCATAAAAGAAACTTTGAAGCCCTTATAATATAACAAAAGCACATAGGTATATTCATTTGAAGTTTTCAACATTGATTCAGCTGTGTGTATTCTGTTGAGAATTATTTTCATGGGAAGATGGGATTGTTGTATACACAGTTCTTTTCAGTAAAGGCTGCAATGATCGGTAGTTGTCCACCATATGTTTTTGCTGTTCCCCACGAGATGTGCTAAACAAACTACGAAACACATCCAGCTGTTGAATATAAAAAGAAAAAAAATAAATTAAAAGGAACTATGAACTCCTTTCAGATTGCTATTTAAAAAGGCAACCAGTTTGTTGTTTAAAAATAAGTGGACAGAATACCCAAAACGTATGGTATACATGTAAAAAAAAAAGGAATTTAAATTTTCATTCATAAATATGCAGGAGGGTGAAGGGTGAACATAGAGGGAATAAGATGAGGGGAACAGATAGGGTGAATGCACAGAGAAATATAAAAACCTGAATTGCAATTTGTACCCACACAGGCTGGTGGGCAGACTAAATGAATTGGCAGAGGAGGTAGTTGAGGAAGGTACTACAACATTTCAATTACATTTGGACAGGTACATGGTTAGGAAAGGGTTTGGAGGGATGTGGGCCAAATACAGGCAGACAGATGGGATTAGTGTAGATGGGGCATCCTTGGCAAGTTGAGCTGAAGAGCCTGTTTCCGTGCTGTATGACTCTATGATTCTTTATGCAGATGTTACCAAAGTGCTTTGGTAACCATGTATGTTATCAGCAGTGGGAAATAAAAAATAAAAAAATCACACCATACTGTCCAGAGTATAAAATACCATAAAATTACAAAGGGTTTATTGACATATGTTCACAATCTGTTTTGTAAATAAATATTTATTTCTGCAGATTGCACAATCTTGCTTTGATGATTTGCCTGCTGGTTCATGAGCTGTTCCAATAATGTTAGTTTACAATCTGTCATAGGTTTAGAATGGCATCGATTTTTGGTCAGTGGAAAATATGCCTGATAGTAAAAATAATTACAAAACTAAAAAAATGTTTAAACATTTAATAAAATACATATATTACCCATTATCTTGGGGGGGAAAAATCTCAAAATAGGTACAAATGAAAAATTGTTCTGATACAGAAATCCAAGAGAAAAGGCTGCAAATTCTAAGCAGAGGAAATAATCATGGAGAAACAACCGACCAACCATGAAGTTAACGGATAAACAAAGAACAGTATTGCATTGGAACAGTGTGTAAGAAGGAACTGCAGATGCTGGTTTAAACCAAAGATAGACACAAAATGCTGGAGTAACTCAGCGGGACAGGCAGCATCTCTGGAGAGAAGAAATGGGTGACTTTTCGGGTCGAGACCCTTCTTCAGACATTGGAACAGGCCCTTCAACCGATAATATCTAACTACACTTCTCATCATTTTATATACTGGTAATTCTTTTAGTTCTCCCCTCAGCCTCTGGTGCTCCAGATAAAACAATCTGTTTGTCCAACTTACAGATAATACCCTTTAATAAAGGCAGCATTCTGGTAAACCACCTCTGTACCCGATCCAAAGCCTCCACATCCTTCATGTAATGGGTGCCCAGAACTGAATGCAATACTCCAAAAGTAGCATAACCAAAGTCTTATAGAGCTGCATTACTCAAAGCCCTGATGAATGAAGATGAGCACACCATACATCTGCAGTATCACTCTATCTACTTGTGTTGCCACTTTCAGGAGCTATGAAATGAGACCCCAAGCTCCCTCTGCATATCCATCCTGTCAAGGGGCTTGCCATCAACTTATATACCTTCTACTTACTTCAATTTCACGAAGTGTAACACCTCACACTTGCTCAGATTAAACTCCATGTTCTAATTCTTCAATCATTTCTGTAGCTGATCCTGCTGTAAACATTGACAACCTTTCACACTGTCTGCAACTCCAGCAATTTTGGTGTTATCTGCAAACTTACTAATACATCTACATTTCGTCCAAGTCATGTGCGTGTGTGTATATATCACAAATAAGAGGTCATAACATAGCTCCCTGCAGAACTCTACTGATCACAGACCTCCAGTCGGAATAACAGCATCCACTACCACGAGTAAGCCAGTTCTGAATCCAAACAACCAAGTCACAGTGGAAGCCATGCACCTTAATCTTCTGGATCAGACTATCATAAGGGCCTTTATCAAATGCTTTATTAATATTCCTGTCATCATCATCCACTGCTCTACCCTCAGATTACTTTCTGGGCTCTGGGTCACTTACTTGAAACCAGAATTCCATTCTTGCTCTTAGACTTTTAGAGTTATAGAGCTATACAGCATCGAAACAGACCCCTCAGCCCATCTTGTTCATGCCGACCAAGATAGCATTTTGGATTAGTCCCATTTGACTCATACAGTGTCCTTCTAAATCCTTCCTATGCATATATTTGCCCAAATGTCCTTTGAAAGTCATAATGTGTCCATTCTAGATACACTCCTCTGAGTGAAAAGGATGCCTCTGAAGTCCCTCATAAATCTCTGCCCTCTAGTTTCTGAATCCTTTACCTAGAAAAAAACTCACTTTATACATGCCCCTCATGATTTTGTATATTGCAATAAGGTTATCCACCTTCCCAACTGATTTAGATCCTGTTAGATATCCTTCTTCATAGTCTGTTATATCAACAATTTTGCTGTCACCTACAAATGTATTCACAACATTAATTACATTGTTATCCAAATTATTAATTTTGACCACAAGCAAAACTGGGCACAGCACCAAACTCTGTGGCATTCTGAAGCCTCCAGTCTGAAAAACACCCCTTTACAACTATCCTTGCATTCCAACCCTGTTTTAAATCAATTTTTCTACCTCATCTTGGATTCTACTTGATCTTATCTTCCAAACTAGCTTTCCATGTGGCACATGTCAAAAATCTTGAAGTCCACATAGACAACTTTCATTGCCCTGCCCTAATTAATCCTATTAGTGACCTCTTAAAAAAAATATCAGATTTGTAATTCACTATTTTCCACGCTGATGATGACTATCCTTAATCAGAATCCCCTCCAACAACTTTCCTACCACAGGCGTCAGGCTCAGTGGTCTGTAGTTTCTTGACTTGTTCTTGCTGACCTTCTTAAATAACGGTACAACCTTAGCCACTCGACAGGTTGAGTTCAGAATCAGATGGGGGAGAAAACAGTTAGGCTTCACATATGTTGGTGATGCCACATGCTTTGCACCTGAAATCAGCATTTGCAATTGATCCAATCAACCACCGAGTGGCACCGTGAATGGCAACCTCATCAACAGCCTGCATTGTCCCTTTCTTCTTTGTTGTTTTTTGTCTGTTTTATTTGTATGTTTTAGTTAATCTTTAGTTTTTGTATTATGTGGAGGGGTGGGGGAAACTTTTTTAAATCTCTTTCCTCGACGGAGATGTGACATTTTCCGTGTCGTATCTCCGTCCGCACTGTGGCCTTAATATCATGGAGCTGGCGGTCCCTTTGTTAGGGATCGACTGCGGGAGCACCAGCTGCAGGAGCTTCAACCGTCCCGATCGCGGGAGCTTAGATCGCCTCTTTGTGGGGGTTTCGATCGCCTCGACTGTGGATGCTTCTATCGCCCCAACGAGTAAGGGAGAAAGAAGGTAAAAGTTATTTGCCTTCCATCACAGTGAGGAGTGCCGGGTCACCGAAAGCAAGATGGACACTCTGGAGGGGATTGCCAAGAATGCGGTGGATTCAGTGTTTGCGGGAACGTCGCGCCGTGGGATCGTCCTGGAGTCTGGTGCGAGTACAGGTGGCTTCCAGGTGGTTTGGGCGGACAGGGACTGCAGAGAGAGTGACAAGCGGTCGGTGCAACTCTGGTCATATCATGGTGTGTGTGGCCCGGACATTGGACTGATGGCTGTGGGTCTCCGCTTATGCTGTGTGTCCCAGGGATTCTCACATGCCGCTGTGGTGGCTGTTTATGTTTAATTTGTATGCAATTTTAATCTTGTTGCTTTTTTTGGTATGACTATGGTAAAATCAAAATTCACTCAGGGTACACGTGACAATAAGTGTTTCGCAGGACATTGTAAAGGAAAATGAGATCACATAAAAGATATTTGGATAAATAGATTTCAGGAATATCCTAAGGCAACAACTAAAGGGCCTGTCCCACTTGCAAGCGATTGCGTGCGTTTGGCACGACCAACTGGAAGCGGAGTTCGCGCTAAGAATGCGCTAAGTTCGCGCGTGACGTCATTTACATCATGCTTACCACTCAGCTGGGCAGGAGGCGGGCCGACTGAATTTGGGCGTCGCATGGTGTCGGGCGGTGACGTCATCACGCAACGCCACGCCGGGCGGTGACGTCATCACGCAACGCCACGCCTGGTGGTGACGTCATCACGCAATGCCACGCGCAAGGCGTACGCCGTCAAGACGCTGCGTACGGCCGCAATGCGCCTGCGTGCCGACAGGCCGTTGGCGCGCGGAGATTTCGGCCACGGCAAGAATTTCGATGTCGGGACCAGCCCCGCACAACTCCGCGCTTCTAAGTGGGACCGGCCCCGCGCGGCCATACGGTGCCCGTATGCCTCAAGCGACCACGAGGTCGCTTAATTTGCGAGCCAAGGTCGCATAAGTGGGATAGGCCCTTAATGCCGTAAGGGAGATTTCCAAAGCTCAATGGTGAAAGCTCAATTTAGCTTGCTCAAAGCTCAATTTAGCAAATGGTGGTATTACATTGCAATTTGTAAGATGTCCGATTTAGAAATCAGATATCTCGAATTGATACAAGGATAGAAGAAATTACTGAGACATTGGAGGGGTCTTAGGGGGTGGAAGGAATGGCTGAGAATTTTTTTCAAAACCAAAATACTCAAAGGGGAACATTGATCAGCAAGTGCAAAGACAATGCATTAGCTGTTGGTGGATAACATTTGTACATAAAACACAATTGGCTTAGATGACCTCAATTTTAAAATAATAAAATGAAGGAACTACTCTCAAGTGCATTGGAAGAGAAAGGTTTTGAGGTAACAAAATTATGGATACGGATTTAATTAGATAAGCTGAATCTGGGATAGGGTTGGGTATTGTAACTGAAGGGGTGAAAGGCAGTCTTGCTGACAGTGCAGATATCTTGCATTTCTAATGAGGCAGGAGACAATGTCTTTGCTCTGGGGCAATCCCTTTTGCCCCAATCCATCTCTCCACACGTTTCTCTATACTCTGCCTCTTATCCTGTCTGAGACTGCTTATCAGTTTATTTTTAACCCCAAACCTATACTAAGCGCGAATTTACTGCAGCCAATTACATGTGTTTGGTGTGTGGGAGGAATTCAGAGCACACTGAGGAAACCCAAATGAATGTAGAGAATGTGCAAACTCCACACAACCCAGGATCAGGATTAAACACTGTACCTCGAGTTGCAAATTAGTAGAATTAACTGGTGCTAGGCATCAAATGTCACACTGAGGTTATGATCGTTCAATTGATTCTGCTGGCACGCAGTTACAGTTCAATCCTGTCCTGGGTGGTATCAATAAGGAGTTGGCACTCTCTAGACACAATCACATGGATTTCTACTGGGTTCAAGCTAATTGGCTACTGTAAATTATTTATCGTCAAAAAGAATTAAGGAGGAATTGATGGGCATGAATTAGAATAAATTGCAGGGCTGCATGGAAAGAGGGGAAATGGGATTGGTGATTTTGCTCTGCTGGACATTGGCATGGACACAACGGGCTGGATGGCATCCTTTTGTATCAATAGAGGTGTATAAGATCATAAGGGGAATAGATCGGGTCAATGCACGGTCTTTTAGCCATAGTACTGGAACCAGAGGACATTAGTTTAAGGTAAGAGGGGAAAGATTTAATAGGAACTTGAGAGCATCTTTTTCACATAACTTAGTTGTTGCGAGCCTGAAACTCTTGTCCCCAACATCCTTTTCCCCATTGACAAAATAGTTTTTGTATTGTGATTTTCTATGTCATGAGCTTTCTAAGAAACACAACTATTGTGTTGTAGCAGAACTACCTGCACTTAGGTCCCCAGTTCCCTCCCATTTATTGAGTTAGAATAATATACCAAACAAATAAAATTTCTTATTTCAGTCAAATTTCCTCAGACTTTATTTTTCCGTTATCCTTGAATTAAAAGTTTCTGCCCTGTGTATCTCATGGTAACCAAAGTCTTCAAACATTTAGTGTTGTGATGTTCTCTGAATCCTTACAATAGCTGCTGGAATTGATTCTCGTGCAGATCACAACAAACAAAAGGCACTGAATGTAAAATTAAGTAGTCAGTCAGAAATCTTTGCATTTTGCATTTGGGTTGGCAGATTCAAATTAAATCATATTATAAACAGTGTAACAATTGCTGCGTGCATTTAAGATCACCATTAAAATAAACTGCACAATCTTGTATCACCTTTCACATTCCCAGAGATGCTACATCAAGTATGCATGAGAAGAAGAAACAGTATGAATTTTAAGAGTTTAATGTAAGCCTGATGACATTTTGACAATTGTTTCATGAAATGGCTAAATTAAATTAAACTGTGGTAAAAGTATTTACGGCTTGGATAGTGACTATTCTATCCAACAGGTTCAGGTTAATATTTTTATCCCATCTCTTTCACCTAATTCTCCAAACAAACTCTTCTATTCCACATGACAATATAGCTTTTCCTTGCAGAGCTATGGGTCAAGGCATGTGAGAGGGATAAATTGGATTTTGCTTCTGCAGGTCCAGTTTATGCTCCATGAGTTGAATAACCCTTTTCTGTGCCCTAACCAGTCCTATCAATATTTTTCTTTACAACCCATCAGTGCTAGGAATATTCTAATTCTTTAATGAAAAATGATAAAGAAGAATGTATTATAGATAAAACAGTGAAAAGTAGATCCTAGATTTGTAGGTCGTGCATAAAGAGGGTGGCTCAGTCTTGCAGCTGGTAAAGCTGCTGTCCCACAGCGCCAGAGACCCAGGTACCATCCTGACCTCAGGTGCTGACTGTGTGAAGTCTGCATGTTCTCCCTGTGACCACAGAGTGCTCCAATTTCCTCCCACATCCAAAAGACATGCAGGTTTCTAGGTTAATTGGACTCTGTAAGTTGCCCCTAGTGTGCAGGGAGTGTGTAGAACCTGGGTGTGAACAGGTGCTCAATGGTCGTGGTGGACTCGGTTGGCCAAAGGGCCCGTTTCCTTCCTGTATCTTTAAACTAAAGGAATGAAAGGCACATTAGACAGCAAAGAAGATAGTTTAAAATTTAGATTTTGCTCTCATTATAATTTCTATATAACATCATTTCAAAATTTTCATCATTTTTAAAGGTACTAACAGATATTCTGTTAAAATCAAAGACAGGCATGATAGAAGGCAGAGCAATTTTCCCAACTTTGCCCTCTGAACAGAGCTTACATGCGGTATTACAAAAAGAGTCTCTGGACCATCACCCTCAACCAAGTGCTGCCCAGACTGTGCAGCTGGATTTGTGGAGACTAGTGAGAATGACCCTCTACATCTATTCCAGCCAAGTAGAGGCACTCAAGGGCTGCAGGAGTTCAATCTAACAAAATCATGGGAAATTGACAAAGAAGTCACAGAAGGTAGACACAAAAAGCTGGAGTTACTCAACGGGTCAGACAGCATCTCTGGAGAAAAGGAATAGATGACATTTCGGGTCGAGACCTTTCTTCAGTGTGAGAGTCAGTGGAATGGGAAACGAGAGATATAGACATGGATGTAGAGAGATATAGAAAAGCACACCTTCTTTAAGCTTGATGTAAAAGTAGATCACAGTAAAGAGCTACCAAATGCAGGGGGGGAAGGGAAAATGACAGCATAATTACATGAAATGGGAAAGGTCCTAGCTTTATTATACATTCAGGGGCCAACATCATATTTAAAAACAAGTCGTTTCTTCAGGTTTTCAAACATGGGAACAGATTGGCCAGTGATTGCCACAGAACCAGAGTAATTCAAAATAACATTCTGTGGAGCTACATGATTGTTCCCTAATTCTCAAGCAGCTGCCAGCCACAATTACGACTAGTTTCACCAGGTCCTACACTACCCCACCTCCAGTTATAGTTCATCCAACTACCATAGAAACATAAAGGCAGCAAAGCAATATTCCCTGCCAACAAGCATGTGGGCAAACTGCCAGTGACGCACCCTCATGTTTGGTTTCCAATTTCCAGTATAGCCTGGATTATAATATTTACAATTCCATGACAGCCCCACACTAACTGCAGAAGGCCAATGTTATTTTGTTTTAAACAAAGTGTTTGAATTACATGGATTTAAGAGATAGCTAAAAACATTACCTGTTCAAGGCTAATTTCAATGGGATCTTTCATAATGATCCAGGTAACAGATTCAGTCAATGGTGGTGTGGTCAGAGAACCAGGATATGTCCAATAGTCAGAACGAGATGGAATCAAACTTATCGGATCAAAATTGAAGAAATCAACTGTTGAGTCCTGCAGGTACAGAATTAGTCACATTGGGTAAAGTTCCACATGATTTCCACATAATTCCACATGATTTCTTGACTTTAAGACATTTAATAATTAGGTAATTTCTCTTATCCTGAAAAAATATTTTAGAAGTGACTGGCAATTTTAGGAAGATGCAAATTTGAAGTTTCTTCTCCATACATTTAATCAATGTGGTGTGGACAAACGTCTTTTGATGTCTTTGCATACAATGCACAGACAGTGCACTTTCAACAAATCCTCATTATAAAAGTATGTTGTGAAATGAAGGCAAAACATATTTACAGTACAGGATAACTTCCACTGTAAATCTGCCCAAAATAGCTCGGTTCCTTTGAAGAGGGGTCCCGACTCGAAAGGTCACTCATATTTTCTCCAGTGTTGCTGCCTGACCCGCTGAGTTACTCCAGTATTTTGTATCTATCTTCAGTTCCTTTGAGCTTTGCGGCATGAGTGATGTCATTATTCTACTGAATGTCTGTACAGTTCTACACAGGTAATGGTAGAACTGTACAGTAACCAGTTTGGAAAATACGTGGTTAGAACAACCAGTTCACCACAATGTTTGTGCTGAATATGATGCTAAATTAAACTGATCTCATCTGTGCATGATCCATAACCCCTCTATTCCCAGTGAAGAAGTAAAACCTTTAGTTTCGCAAAGCCTAATAGGATACTTGACACAATATTGTGCAACCTGGGTGATTGATGCAAACTCAGCAATGTGATTAACACATTGATCTACTTAATATCATCAAAGTCGTCTCCTTTGTGTTTTACGTGCAGACCTGATGATTAACTACTTAACCTTTGTAGATCACCACTGAACTTATTAACCTATGTACATCACACGAGTCGTCTTCTGTGTGTATAAATATCTTGTTGTGCAAACAAACTTTGCAGATGTGATCACAGGCTTTGACTGAGCCACATTTCCCCTTGAGCAAGTAAAATAAACCAACTGCTGATGGTTAATGAATCAATTCCTTGAGTCTTATTACGGATCAAGACTTCGACATTTGCACTTCTGACTAGCGAAAAGTCTCTTAAACTGCACTATCGTTTTTCCTTCACCACCCTCTGGCAATATGTTCCAGGCCCCCATTACTTTCTGTGCAAAACATTTGCCCTGCACATCTCCATTAAACTTTGCCCCACTAACTGTACCCGATAGTGTTTGACATTTCCACCCTGGGAAAAAGTTCTTGGGAAAAAGCCTGTAACTCTGAGACAGATTTGCAAGGAACTTGCTAAGTCTGGAGAACAACCTTTCCTCTGGAAAACATCCAGAGGAAAGGTGGACAAATGAAAATAAAACCTAAAACCTCTAGTGAAAGAGGAAAACTGCTTTGCTTTATTGAAAAAACTCTTGCCGTGTGATTAAAGTGGGTTAGAATGCAGGGACATTAGATCATGATTAGAGAAATGAGACATGGCCAGATGCCTCATGTCCCACTGTTAAGTACAGTAAGGACAAATGCCACCTTCCATGCTATGATTTGTTTACATTCTATTATACAATATATGCTGTATCCAATTCAAATGTATTTTTCCCCTCTTAAACATTACAATGAAGTGTTCATTGTAAAAAGTTACTGGATTAATACCTTTCATACTAGGTCTTTTACTGCAGATGAAACACAATGAAAGAATATGCTATACTTAGGGATGAATCTTCAGATATGAACCATGCTAACCTCTAGCAGAAATACAGAAGGAATTTGGAAACAAGAGACTGCGGGTGATTTTGAAAGGAGTGTATCTAGCCCAGCAAGGGCTCTGGGTACCAAATCCTTAATGTGCTGCAGAAATGTATTCCTACAGAAAAATCAGCACCTGTGGCGTAGGTGGCTACTGCCTTACAGCACCAGAGACTCAGGTTCGATCCTGACTACAGGTTTGTACGTTTTCCCCGTGACTTGCGTGGGTTTTTTCCGAGATTTTCGGTTTCCTCCCACGCTCCAAAGACGTATCAGGTTTGTAGGTTGATTGGCTTGGTATAAATGTAAATTGTCCTGAGTGTGTGTGCAAGGATCGTTGGTCGGTGTGGACTCGGTGGGCTGAAGGACCTGTTTCCACGCTGTAGCTCTAAACCAAACCTCTAGCCAAGTAGTGCAGCTACAACACTGGTTTTGCACAATGTGCAAAACTCACCAAGCATGACATGTTCACTAAAAAAGAACAAACCAAATCTGGCAAATTATTTGTTTTGCACCTTCAGGGCAGCAGTCTCAACAGCATTGCCAAACAATAACTCACCAATAAACCACTTATTGATATACAGTTTAGATTCCAACGGCATTATAATTTTGGTCTAAGTACAGAGATATGAATTCTGGTGTAAGGATGAGATTATTGCTGATGTAGGAAATTCTGGAAAGTACAAATTCTACAGACAGCATTTGAGGTCAGGATCAAACCCAGGTCACTGACGCTGTTAAGGGCCTGTCCCACTTGGGCGACCTAATCCGTGAGTTCTGGCGAGTTTGCCCTCATACTCGCAGCATGGTCGACACGAGGTCGTAGGAGGTCTTCGTAACTCTCCTTCATGCTCAAGAGTGGTCTCCGTGTACTCAAGGCCTCAGCTAGGTCACGGCGTATTTTTCAACGTGTTGAAAAATGCCTGCGAGTAAAAAAAGGTCGACAAGGAAAAAATCAATACTTTTTTTAAACTCGTAGGTTTAGTTGAGGTAGGTAGTAGTAGGTCAGCATATTAGTCGTAGGCAATCGAGGGTAGTCGAAGATAATGGTAGATAGTCTTCATCATAGTCGAAGGGAGGTCGAAGGAGGTCGTCTTCACTCTCCACTATTCGGTGTCCAATTTTCAGAACACAACATCAGAAGCCTGGATCGCCTCAGCGCAGAGGGAGAACAAAGAGGGAAGAGACAGAGACTTTAAGACTTTTGCCTCCATCACAGTGAGGAGGTGCCTGGTGAACTCACTGTGGTGGATGTTAATTTGTGTTTATTGTGTGTTTTGTTATTTATTATATGTATGACTGCAGGCAACGAAATTTCGTTCAGACCGAAAGGTCTGAATGACAATAAAGGAATCTAAGCATCTAAGCATCTAATTTTCCCAAAGTTAGTCGTAGCTGGTCTTCAACATAGTCGAAGGAGGTCGAAGGAGGTCTTCAGATAATAGATTATTATCTGAATGGTGGTCGATTAGGTAAAGGGGAGATGCAATGAGACCTGGGTGTCATGGTACACCAGTCATTGAAAGTAGGCATGCAGGTGCAGCAGGCAGTGAAGAAAGCGAATGGTATGTTAACATTCATAGCCAAAGGATTTGAGTATAGGGGCAGAGAGGTTCTACTGCAGTTGTACAGGGCCTTGGTGAGACCACACCTGGAGTATTGCATACAGTTTTGGTCTCTTAATCTGAGGAAAGACATTCTTGCCATAGAGGGAGTACAGAGAAGGTTCACCAGACTGATTCCTGGGATGGCAGGACTTTCATATGAAGAAAGACAGGATAGACTCGGCTTGTACTCGCTAGAATTTAGAAGATTGAGGGGGGATCTTATAGAAATGTACAAAATTCTTAAGGGGTTGGACATGCTAGATGCAGGAAGATTGTTCCCGATGTTGGGGAAGTCCAGAACAAGGGCTCACAGTTTAAGGATAAGAGGGAAGTCTTTTAGGACCGAGATAAGAAAATCTTTTTTCACACAGAGAGTGGTGAATCTGTGGAATTCTCTGCCACAGAAGGTAGTTGAGGCCAATTCATTGGCTATATTTAAGAGGGTTAGATGTGGCCCTTGTGTCTAAAGGGATCATGTGGTATGGAGAGAAGGCAGGTACAGGATACTGAGTTGGATGATCAGCCATGATCATATTGAATGGCGGTGCAGGCTCAAAGGGCCGAATGGCTTACTCCTGCACCTATTTTCTATATGTTTCTATGTTTCTACATAGTCGAAGGAGGTCTTCAACATGACATTTTTTCAAACTCTCCTAATCTCTTCTAAACACGCCAATTAGGTCACCCAAGTGGGACAGCCCCTTTACCTATTACGACCTACTACGACTAAACCTACGAGTAAAAAAAGTATCGATTTTTTCCATGGCGACCTTTTTTTATTTGCGGGAATTTTTCAACATGAAAAATACGCCGAGGCCTAGCTGAGGCATCAAGTACACGGAGACTACTCTCTAGCATGAAGGAGAGTTACAAAGACCTCCTACGACCTCGTGTCAACCATGCTGTGAGTATGAGTCGAGGGCAAACTCGCCAGAACTCGTGAATTAGGTCGCCCAATAGGGACACGCCCTGAAGGTACAGCTCTACTGCTGCACTACAGTACCGGCCATTACAGATGCCATTACTGAAAACAGTACAGGTTGAGCATCAATTTTCCAGCACCCTCGGTTCCAGAGCCTTTCTGGATTATCCGTTTTTCTGGACCAGAGGTCACTTGATAATGAAATGACAATATACGTCTGGCCCGCTAATAACTTCACTGGTGTGTCTCTAAAGTACGATGGAGTGCCAGAAAGTTAAATAAAAATATAAAATGTAAACTGAATGTGAATGGAATGACCTGCTGACCCATCCCCAACACATCATCTCCCCGGCTGTTTAGAGCCCCAGCTTCCGACCACCATCCCAACTCGCAAGGTGCACCAGCGAGTCCATCTTCACCCACTGGTTGTTCCAGTGAGACGGCTGATGTTGCGGCTGATGCTGCAGCACCTGGTGAGCGCTTTCTTCGGATCGCTGATCCCCCCCTTCCTCTCACCACTGTCATCGCCTCCTCCTCCCCTGGAGTCGCCGACATACTCCACCTTGGCAGCGACAGCAGGTGAGAGGGGATGGAGCCGCACATTGACTGAGCGTGTTCTTTCCGTGGGGGACAAGGAAGAATACGCCGTCCACAGGGGCTAAAAACTGAGCTGTAACAACAGCCGTTTGAACTGGTGAAGAACAGCTCACTGGTACAGACCAGCAGCATCGATGCCTAGTTTTAAAGTGAAAAAGCACAATATATGTGCATATGTATGTATGTATGTATGTATATGTGCGCATACATATATACACACACTGAACATTTTTTTCTTGTTTATTATATTGTTTACAGTGTACTATGTTTACATATTCTGTTTTGTTGCTACAAGTAAGAATTTCATTGTTCTCCCTGGGACATAACAATTAAACACTCTTGACTCTCTTGACAAAATGCTGGAGTAACTCAGCGAGTGAATCAGTCTGAGGAAGGGTCCTGATGTTACCTGTTCCTGTTCTTCAGAGGTCCCGACCCGCTGAAGTACTCAGCACTTTGTGTGCTTTTGGTGGATGAAGAAGGGCTCGCTGATGCAGACCAGTTCTGAAGATGGGCTTGCTGGTGAACCTTGCGAGTCGGGAGTGTGGTCAGAGGCCAGGACTCTAAACGGCCGAGGAGACGGTGTGAGCTGGGTATGGGTCGGCGGGTCCGTCTGCTATGTCCGACACCTGTTATAAGGGGGTCGTTAAAATGAGGGTTTACTGTATTGTCTTTGTGAAACAGTTAGGAAGGAAGGTTGAGAGCAGAGTTGATTCTTTCACGACAGACGGACACGACTGGAAAGAACGCTCGCCACTCGCATCGCCATCTATGGCCGCTATGGGAATTTCAACTGAGCTGTCATAATTTTGTCCGGATTATAATGGTGGGCGGACTATCAGTTACCAGAAAATCAGTGTTCAACCTGTCCTAATAATTTTTTGCAAAAACTTGGTAATTGTTAAGATTTGCATCCTTGAACCACAGAAAACACAAATTCGCAAAAAAAAAACTTGCAATTGAACTGAAATGGTTAAGTATTGTCTAGATGTTCACCAAAGTCCAACATACTAAGATTCACTTTGGAATAAAGGAGGTAAAGCATGTGGTGGAAAAATAGAGATATCAAACTAATCATCATTCTTACCTTATATTTAATAGCCGGTAGAGCATCCACAAGTTTCTGCAGATTATCGTGCCTTCTTCCAAGCTTCCAATAAAACATAATATTAACAACATTTATACAAATCAAAAATAAATATGCTGTCAAATTATTTTAAATGGTACTTTATGTACGACATGTACCTAGTTACGGTGAAAGTCTTTTTCAGTAACAATCCTACTCTACCTTAGGCACAACCATACTTAAGTACAAGAGTGTTGGAGTCAGAGATTACACTGAGGCAGCATACAAGGCTCACCACATTTCTGGCACATCTTGTACCCTTCAAGTTTAGAGGTCTTTGGAATGTTGATTACACTAAGTAGAACATAGTTTCCTTCATTGCTCAGATAATTTTAAGCAGGGAGAATTTCTTCCTTCTGACGTGTGGGGAATCTGACAGTCTTGGGAAAGATGGAAAAGGGATGGAGGCTATTGCATTCAGAGCCTGCTGACTTCATTGCACAAGGATTACATGAGATTTCTACACAAAGAGAAAATCCAGTAGAATTGATATGATTCTTCTCCAATTAATATCCACATGAGAAATGCTTGGCCTTGATTGGAAGATCTGTGAGTAGGGTTTTTGAAAGTTAGGCTGAGTCACTGAGGGCGATGTTTAAATCTTCCTTAGGTAGACACAAAATGTTGGAGTAACTCAGTGGATGAGGCAGCATCTCTGGAGAGAAGGAATGTGCGACGTTTCGGGACGAGACCCTTCTTCAGACTGATGTCAGTGGAGGGGGCGGGACAAAGATAGAATGTAGTCGGAGACAGTAAGACTAGTGAGAGAACTAGGAATTGGAAGGGGATGGACAGAGAAAGCAAGGGCTATATGAAGTTTTAGCATGGAATGAGAACTGTTGAGAAAAATTTGGCACGGAATGAAAACTGTTGTGAAAAATTTGTTGTGAAAAATCTTCCTTGCTCCTTTCCAGAAATTATAACCGCTTGGGAGCCCTAGCTGTTGCTGTCCCCGAGCTAGGGATATGACAGTCAAACCCCCCCCCCCCCCCCAGATTTGTAGCTCTTCTTAGGTTTTCCCTTCTGATTTCTCAGCACCCAGGCTACCCACAGGGCAAGCCTGTGAGTGGAGTACAAGTAGGCCATGCAATCAAGAATATCAGGGATACCTTTCAAGCAGCTGAATGGTCAAGAGATCACAGGAAAAAGCATTACTCGGAGATAAATAAAACACACTACTTTTAAATGTTCAGATGAATGAATGGTCATGATTCTGTTAACTATGTTATCTCAGTGTTTCTCTGCACAAATGCTTATTGGTCTTCTGAGTATTTTCAACATTTTAGAATATATTATACAAATATTTACTGTCCAAGTATTCAGATTTTCTATCAGTAATTATTTTACTCACCCATAAAAAAACTCCTATAACTGCAAGGCCATTTTCAGAGAGAACAGCTTCATCACAGTTCTTGTATTTCACTGGATTCCAGTGAACCAGATGAAGCTAAAATATAAACAATAAATGCGGTAGATCATGGTGGAACTTTGCATTTTAACACATTAATACCATCAAACAAAAGAAAGAATTACTTGGTGAAATCAACATCTGTTAACTTTTAATGCACTAACATTAACTTTTCACCCATTGAAAACCATATTGGAAGACTCAAATGATGGACAGGCAGGGAGAGGTTTGTGAATATGGGGATAAGGAAGGGCTGAAGTGTTTTTACTTCAATGCAAGTATTGTGGGCAAAGCTGATGAACTTACAGCCTGGATCAGTGTTTGCAATTATGATGTTGTGGCCATTATGGAAACTTATTTGCTTGAGGGATACGACTGGCAGCTCAATGTGCCAGGATTTTGATGTTTCAGATGTGATAAAGAGGGAAGTAAAAGAAGTGGAGGGGTAGTTTTACTAATCGGGAGAATGTCATGGCTGTACTCAGAGAGCACATGCTCGGCAGTAGACGTCTACTGAGGCATTATGGGTTGAGCTAAAAAATAAAGGAGCAATCATTCCAACGAGATTATGTTATAGGCCACTCAATAGCCAGCAGGAGATATAGGATAGGTAGACAGATTACAGAAGGATGCAAAAGCAATAGGGTTGTTGCAGCGGGTGACTAAGTTCCCCAATATTGATTGGGACTTACTCAGTGCAATAGGATTAGATGGAGCAGAATTTGTTAGGTGTATCCAAGGAGTTTCCTGAAACATTATGTGGATAGTTTGACTCGAGGACCTTGTATTGGGAAATAGGGCTGGCCAGGTGACTGATGTTACGGTGGAAGAGCATCTTGGAAATAGTGATCAAAACTCCATAGATTTTATGATTGTTTTGAAAAGGGATTGGTCTGGATACTGGGATAGGTATTTATTTGAGGCAAGGCAGATTACAATGTCATTAGGCAGGAGCTAAGGAGGGTAGATTGGGAGCAGTTGTTATTGGACATGTCCACAGCTGACATGTGGGAGTGTTCCAGTGACATTGGGCATGTTCCAGTAAGGAGGAGGGGTAAGGATGCCAAGGCATGGGAACCATGGATGACCAAGGAGAATGTAAAATTGGTTAGGAAAAAAAAGGAAGTGTATGTCAGCAAGATGAAAGTGGCATCAGATGGGCCTTATGGGGAATATAAAAATGAGTAGGTAGGAACTCAAGCCAGCTATTTGGAGGCCCATGAAATGTCTTTGGGGAGGCAGATTAAGGAAAATCCCAATGCTTTGTATACCTAAGTTAAAAACAAGTTGGTGACCATGAAAAATATAGGACCACACAAGGATAAAGGAGGGTACCTATTCTTGGAGTTGGCAGATGTAGGCAAGTACTAAATTAGTACTTTGCATCTGTATTCACCAAGGACTTGGAGGACAGCAAAATCAGTGTAGAGCATAAAAAGACTAGGGCAGTTTGAGATCGAGAAGGTGCTGAGGCTCTTGAAGAACATTAAGGTGGATAAGTCCAAGGGCCTGATGGGATCTATCCCAAGTTACTGAGGGTGGCAATAGAGGCGATTGCAGGGGCCTTGACACGAGCCTTTGTTTCTTCACTAGCCACAGGTAAGGTCCTGGAGGACTGGACAGTGGCCAATGGTGTTCCTTTGTTTAAGAAAGGAAGTAAAGAGAATCCAAGGAACTCTAGTCAGGTGAGTCTCATGTCAGTGGTAGGGAAACTACTGGAGAGAATTCTCTGAGGTAGGATTTGCTCTAATTTGGAAGAGAATAGGGCTAATTAGGGATAGCTAGCATGGCTTTGTACGGGAAAGGTCGTGTCTTATTAACTTGTTTGAGTTTGTTAAGGAGGTGATGACGGAGATTGATGAAGGTAGGGCAGTGGATGTTGAATACATGGATCTTCGTAAGGCTTTTGATAAGGCCCCTCATGGACGGCTGATGCAGAAGACTAAGATGCATGGAATTCACAAAGACTTGGTTGCGTGGATTCGGAACTGATGTATTCATAGAAGACAGAAGATTGTAGTGGAAGGAAAATACTCTGGCTGGAGGTCTGACCAGTGGAGTTCCACAGCGATCTGTGCTGGGACGTATGTATGTATATCCATACATGTACACACAAATATATATACACATGTGTATGTGTGTGTGTGTATATATATCTATCTATCTATCTATATACTATTAAAACTCTGTGTGTGTGTGGATGTGTGTGTGGATGTGTTTATTTATTTGTGGGTGTCACATTTGGCCTTTGATTCCTTGCTCCGCCAAAACCGCACGCGAAAACTCCACGATTTTTTCCATTTCGCTAGACATTACACTTTTACATATCCTAACACACTCCTTATTAGATTTAGACATTTTTATGTACACTTTTTAAAATAAAATCCATCTCCCGCCCCCACTCACTCATTTTGTCTCCTCCTGCTGGCCAGCCACCATAACGGCTGCTGACGCCCGGCGCTGTCCCCAAAACTCCGCCATTTTTTTTCTTTCGCTGACGATTTTAGTTGCTGCCGCCCGCCTCTCCTCCACAACCCCCCCCCCCTATCGGCTCTCTCACGCTGGCTCAAGCGCCCGGCTCTCTTCCAAAAACGCCAAGATTTTTTTTTTTGCTGCTGCCGCCCGGCTCTCCTCAACTACCCCCGCCCCGGGCCGGCTCTCTCACGCTGGCTCAAGACGCTGTCTACGCCGCCAAGACGCTGAAGCACGTTCGGGAACCAGACCCTGGGGTCTGAAGCACGTTCGGGGTCCAGACCCAACGGGTCTGCTCTTGGTCTAGTATATGTGTATATGTGTGTGTGTGTGTGTGTGTGTGTGTGTGTGTGTGTGTGTGTGTGTATATATATATGTATATATATACACACACACACATATATAATATATAGTATATATATATATATATATATATATATATATATATATATATATATATATATATGTATATATATATATATATGTATATACATACATACACACACACACAGGCTATCAGAAGATACAGCGGGATATGGAACAGCTGCAGAAATAAGCGGAGAAATAGCAGATGGTGTTTAATCATAGACATACATAGGTTAGACAGTCAGAACCATTTTTCACCAGGGTTGAAATGCCAAACACTGGAGGGCATAGCTATAGGGTGAGAGGGGGAAAGGTTTAAGGGAGCTGTGCGGGGCTAGTTTGTTTTCTTACGCAGAGAGTGGTGGGGTCTGGAATGCATTGTCAGGTGGAGGCAGATATGATATCGAGATATCGAGGAAATAAATTGTTGGATGGCCCAGAACTTCCTCCAACTAAACGAGAGTAAGTCTGAAGTCATCCTTCTCGGCCCCTCGGACTCAATCAAAATGATGGCAGGCAGCCTTGGAAGCCTTACTCCATTACTCAAACCTCACGTCAAAAACCTTGGCGTGATATTTGACTCAGCATTGAAATTTGACAAACAAGTCAATGCCGAGGTAAAAGCTAGCTTCTTCCAGCTTCGGACGATAGCTTAAATAAAACTATTCCTCCAGTTTGATGACCTCGAAAAGATCATCCACGCATTTATCTCCTCCAGCCTCGATTACTGCAACTCCCTTTACACAGGCATCAGCCAATCTTCCCTGTCCCGCCTGCAACTAGTCCAAAACGCTGCAGCGAGACTCCTGACGGGCACCCGAAAAAGGGACCACATCACCCCGATTCTGGCCTCTCCCCACTGGATCCCTGTGCAGTTCTGAATAAATTTCAAGATCCTTCTATATGTTTACAAAGCTCTTAACGGGCTTGCCCCCACCTACATCCAAAGTCTGCTTACCCACCACACCACCTCCAGATCCCTCAGATCGGCCGACTTGGGGTTACTGAACATCCCGCGGTCTAGGCATAAGCTCAGGGGCGACCATGCCTTTGTGGTTGCAGCTCCTAGACTGTGGAACAGCATCCCTCTTCCCATCAGAACTGCCCCCTCTATCGACTCTTTAAGTCGAGACTTAAAACTCATCTTTACTCTCAAGCCTTTCTTGACGTCCTCTGAGGGAGGGTTATATGTATGTATTTATGCATGTACTTAATCTATGAACCACTGTTATATAATGTTAGTACCTCCACCAATGTAAAGCACTTTGGGCAACGAGAGTTGTTTTTTAAATGTGCTATAGAAATAAAAGTGACTTGACATGATAGTGACATTTAAGAGTTTTTTAGATAGCCACATGGAAGTTCAGGTAATAGAGGGATATGGTTCATGTTCAAGCAGACAAAATCAATTTAATTTGGCACCCTGTTTGGCGTGAGCATTGTGGGTCGAAGGGCTCCTTCCTGTGCTGTACTTCCTATGTTCTATCTACAAAACATTTTCATCGTAATGAAACAATTTGGCTGAACGAATAAAACTCCAGTAATAAAGGTTATTCCAATCAAGGAATCAATTCATTCCCTTACCAATGCCACACCATGGCTGTAACCAGCAATTTCTTTGTCAAATTTTCTAAAATCTTCCCACCCTGCCTCCTATTAAGACTATCCCCTACTCCGAATTCCAGTGTCTGCCACCTCCGTGCCCACCATGAGGTGATCCATACTTGGACATCCATGATGTCCTCTTTATTTAGGAAATGATGGTTCCCCTCTTCCATCAAAGATGAGGTCCTCACACGGGTCTCCTGGGTATCCCGTAGCTCTGCTCTGGCTCCCCCTCCCTCCAGTTACAACAGGGATAGAGTCCCCCTAGTCCTCATCTTTCACCCCATCAGCTGTCGCATACAACAGATAATCCTCCGACATTTCCGCCACCTCCAACGGGATCCCACTACTAGCCACATCTTCCCATCTCCTGTAAATTATATTTTATTTTGTGTCCAAGATGGCTGCCGGAGGGGAGAGTGGACGCTGGCGCGCTTTAGCAGCCGCTGCTCTCTCTTCCATATTGTGTTTTTGATTTTTGTTTTTGGATTGAATTCTCTCTTTAATTTGTGTACTCGTGATGTCTTTACTATTTATTTCATTCCGCTTACATGTTTCTACTATTTGTTAAACTTTGTAAGGTGTCCTTGAGACTTTTGAAAGGCGCCCATAAATAAAATTTATTATTATTATTATTATTATCTCCACCCCTTTCTGCTTTCCGCAGAGAACGTTCCCTCCGCAACTCCCTGGTTAATTTCTCACTTCCCACTCAAACCACTCCCTTCCCTGCAACTGCAGGAGATGCAATTCTTGTCTCTATACCTCCTCTTGTGACTCCGTCCAAAGACCCCGACAGTCCTTTCATGTGAGGCAGCAGTTCACTTGCACCTCCTCCAACCTCATCTATTGTATCTGTTACTGTTGGTGTGGACTCCTATATAATCGGCGAGACCAAGGCAGACTGGGCCCTCGTTTCTCTCAACACCTACACTCAGCCCGCCTTGGCCTACACGATCTCCCAATTGCCAAATATTTTAGCTCCCCTTCCCATTACCACACTGACATTTCTGTCCTGGGCGTCCTCCAGTGTCAGAGTGAGGCCCAGAGCAAATTGGAGGAACACAACCTCATATTTTGCTTGGGCAGCTTACACCCCATCAGTATGTATATTGATTTCTCTATTTTGAAGTAACCCTTGCTCTCTCCATCCCTCCTCCACCCTACTCGTCCTGCTAGTTTCACTGTTCGTATCCCTTCATTACCACATCTTCCACAGCCAACAATCGACCATTGTGGGCTCCATCTTTCCTTGGTAATCGGTGCCGGCTGTGATTTGTTCTGTACCTTATCCTAACTAGCTTCCCTCTCCCCTGATTCTGGGTCTGAAGAAGGTCTTGACCCAAAACGTAACATTCCTTTTGGTCATAGTCTTACAGTGTGGAAACAGGCCTTTTGGCCCAACTTGCCAATGCCGGGCAACATTTCCCAACTGCACTATTCACACCTGTCTGCGTTTGGCCCATATCTCTCTAAATCTGTCCTATCCATGTACCTGTCTAAATGTTTCTAAAACATTGTGATAATACCTGGCTCCGCCAGCAGCTTGGACCAAACACTCACCACCCTTTGTGTGAATAACTTACCCCTCAGATTCCTATTAAATCTTCCCCCCCTCACTTTAAGCCTATGTCCTCTGGTTCTCGATTCCCCTATTCTGGGCAAGAGACTCGGTCTATTTCTCTCATGATGATTTTCTCCAGAGATGCTGCCTGACCCGCTGAGTTACGCCAGCATTTTGTGTTTATCTTGTTGTTTATCAAGATGGACGACAGCAAGTGCTTGGGAATACCTCCCCTTCAAGGAGAATTACACAACAGGCAAACTTCCTAAGTTAGTTCACTGCATTCATTCTGGTTGGGCCAGTAAATTCCAGACATGAATACAAAATCAAAAGCAGGATCCACACGCACGTGGAAAGTGGATGAACAGGATGTGAAGCTTATGAAATTCTGTATGAACTCAGGTTTGCAGAGTAGTAAATGGGATGGTGAGTGGTGAGCAGAGCCAAGGCTAAATGAGGAGTTCAGCAACACATTTCATCCATTAATAATTCAAGGATGTGGACATTACTTGCAAGATCGTATTATTTTTCTTATCTTTAATTTCTACTTAAACTTAATGGTTCACATGCCATTTCAGACAGCAGTTCAGAAACAACCATGTTGCTGGGTGTGAATTGCATTTGGTAAGGCTGCACAGGGACAGCATGACATTGATGAATCAGGTGGATTTTACAACAATATTGCATTCTCGTGAGTGTTTTCATAAGTCAAAGGAGCAGAATTAGACCATTCGGCCCATCGGCTCTACTCAGCCATTCCAAGATGGGTTTTCTATCTTTCAACCCCATTCTCCTGCCTTCTCCACGTAGCTATTGACACCTTTACTAATCTAAGAATCAGTCAACCTTTGTTTTAAAAATACCCAATGACTTGGCCTCCACATCCGTCTGTATCAATGAATTCCACAGATTCACCAACATCTGGCTAAATAAATTCCTCCTCATCTCCATTCCAAAGGTACGTCTTTTTATTCCGAGGCTGTGCCCTCTTGTCCTAGACTCTCCCACAAGTGGAAACACACTCTCCACTACCCATCCCACCCAACGTTCATCATATATTAACCCAATCATCCCCAGGATCATTCTTGTAAATCTCCTCTGTGCTCTCTCCAATGCCAGTACATTCCTCCTGAGATATGGGGCCCAAAAATGCTCACAATACTCCAAATGTGGTCTGACAAATGCCTTATAAAGTTTCAGCATTACATCCCTGCTTTTATATTCTAATCCTCTCAAAATGAATGCTAACATTGCATTTGCCTTCGGTGACTTAATTAACCTCGGACTTATGTAAAGCAATAGTGGTTCCATTTCCTAAATGACTTGCCTTGTTGCAACGGAAAGATGGCGAGGGCTTCCCTTCTGCTTCATAGATATGAAAATGCTGCCCAGTCTCGTTGCTCTTCCAGTTTCAGCCACTATCAGTGCGACACTGGGAAGGCGAGTGAAAACAAGGGAGGCGGGAGAGCAACTCCTGGCCGAGTCGCCAACATCTTCCACAAGGTGCACCAGCGAGCCATTCTTCACCAGCTACTGCACCGTCCGGTTGAGCAGCTCTTGTTGCGGCTCATGTTGTAGCCTCTGGCGCATTCTTCAGGCTGCAAGTGCTCTGTCACTGTGCAGCTCCCACCACTCACACCAGCTACCGCTTCTTCCGGTTGGCCGTCGCTTTATCCGATCCCCCCTCAATTACCACCTTCTCCTCCTCCTCCTCCTCCTCCCCTGGGCATCTTGTTGGCGAATTCCAGGGAGAAGGTTGATTGGGGGAGCTGACAAAACGATGTCTGACAGATATAAGCCGCATCAAGTGGGGGAGGGAATCCCAAAGAGACCGAGAGCATCCTGTCAGTAGCATCACTGGAGAGAAGGTATGGGTGACGTTGCGGGTCGAGACCCTTACTCAGACCCGAAACTTCACCCATTCCTTTGGTCCAGAGATGCTGCCTGTCCTGCTGAGTTATTCTAGCATTTTGTGTCTACTTTCGATTTAAACCAGCATCTGCATTACTTTCCTACACATCCTGTCAGTGGCACCAGTCTGAAGAAAGCACTGTCGACCAGGGTCTACAAGGTAAGCTGCAACAACAGCCATGTCAACTGGACTGTGCAGCAGCTGGTGAAGAAGGGCTTGCTGGTGCAGACCTAGTTTTAAGGTGAAATGACACAAGGTGTTGGAGTAACTCAGCAGGTCAGGCAGCATCTCTGGAGAACATGGTCAGATGACTATTCGGGTTGTGACCCTGTTTCAGACTGATTGCTGAGTTACCCACCACTTTTTGTCCTTTTGTGTAAACCATTATCTTACAACCACAATTCTACATTCCATGAGCTGAGTAACTAATACATGGCACCGTTTACATATTAATTAATACCTAATACCTGTATTGGTTAACATGGTATGTTATGAATGCAACTAGAAATCTCTCCAAGTTCTTGCCAAAATTTAACCCTCGATGAATTATTTAAAAACTAAAATTCTGGCAATTTATGGCACTGCTGTTTGTGGATCTGTGCGTGCAATTTGGTTTCTGTGCTGTGCGATGTTTCATTTAATTTACTTCTGAAACTTATAAAGTTTTCTAAAGTTTTTTAAAATCTGAAATGTGAAGTTTGTTTCTCTTTTCACATGTGCTACTTAATCCGCAGAGTGCTTTCAGAATTTCTAGTTTCATTTAAAATAAATGCCATCCTTACTTCATTCCAAAATCAAACCAGTTAAATATACAAAATAAAATGATCTCACCTTATTCCATTCCATTCTATAGACAAGTTCTAGCAGACAAAAGCACAACCTAAATACCTAATGTGCAAATGTTTACATTGATAATTAATTCTGAATTCAATGTCATCCTATGATACTGGCCTTTCATGTTTACTTTTTATGGATCTTGAACAGCATAGAGGAGGAAAACAAATTCAAGGTAATATTTTTCAGGCAAATTCTCTTCAACTTTTCTCAACCAAGCTTTTGAAATAAAATTTTAGGGAACAAATGTGGAAGTGTCAAAAACATACCTCAGCAGGATAGAACTGATTATTAATTGTGTGCTCTGATCCCCGATGATTTTCAGCACCCCAGTGAAAATGGAATTCCTTCAATCTGTAATGGTTTTTCAGTGGTCCATTGCTAATAACTACAAAACAAAAATTAAAAAATTCCATAGACCATTTAGATAAATATTGTTGTAATTATTTCTTTAAAAATCATTCATTTCAGTACAGATGCAAAATGAACCAAAACACTACGTATATTTGGACCACCAACATGGTGTTGCTGATGGATTATCTGGACCTGTACATAGAGAGCGGAAAAGAAGATAAAAGTTACCGTTCACCTTCTCAAGAATTAAATGTAGCTCACAGGAATTGGCATGCTAAATTAATTACAGCTTGCATTATTTCCCCTAACATTATTCTGCCAAGTTTGAAATAAAAAACTTGCCATTTCATCCCATTTGCTTAAATGTTGTATAATATACTGAGTAGTGAAATGCCTGGATAGTGGATGTGGAGAGGATGTTTCCACTAGTGGGACCCGAGGCCATGGCCTCAGAATAAAAGGATGTACCTTTAGAAAGGAGACGAGAAGGAATTTCTTTAGTCAGAGGATGGCAAATCTGTGGAATTCATTGCCACAGACGGCTGTGGAGGCCATGTCAATGAATGAAGATTGACAGATTCTTGATTAGTAAGAATGTCAGGGGTTCTGGGGCTAAGGCAGGAGAATGGGGTTGAGAGGGAAAGATAGATCAGCCACGATTGAAAGGCGGAGTAGGCTTGATGGGCCAAATGGCCTTATTCTGCTCTTAGAACTTATGAATTTATTACAAACCACATCAGAACATAATTTTGTGATATGTATTGCAAGACAATGCATTCAAAAATAAACCATGAAGAATTACTCTTGGATTTTCATTTAATTTTGTCAGGTGATTAATTCTTTAAAAAACAGATTACTACATCAAACACAAAATAGCTCCTAAATTGTCTTCCGAAAACCACACACATTAGGAACCAGAATGTGGCCATTCCACAACAAATGTGAGCTAAGGAACACGACCAACCGTAATTATTTAGCCCATATTTTGTATTTAATGATCATTATGGAATGAGGACTGGGAAAAACTGCTACAAAGTATCCATAATTACAGTGTGAAGGATAATTACTGCACCAATGATGTCATTTTGCACTGAATGTGGGAGCATACATTGATGATTTCACAATGCTTAATTATATTCACAAATGATTGGAAAAAGGAACAGCCCATGCTTGCATACAAAAAACACGGCTAACATTCAGGCATGAGGTGATCAGTGGCAAGTACCATTCATGCTCTCCGTGCAAAGCAATTACCAGCTTCGAAACTTCTCTTTCAAATGGAATGATATTTTTCACGCTCCCCATTATCAAATGTTTGGCACTGATCATTGACCAGAAATTCAGTTGGGCCAGCGTCACAAGGCAGAGGCCAAGTGTCTGATTCACCTACTGGTTCCCCAAAGCCATTCTGCCATCTACAAAGCACTTGCCTGGATATGTGCAGTATTAACAGCTCTCAAGCAATACCGCAATTAGATTCCCCCTACCTCTCCACTCATTAGTACTCGGATCACCAGCCCAAACATGCAATTCCTCAAAGTGCAGGTTGTAATATGTACCACCAGCAAAATGCAGTTTGTTAGCAATTTCAACACCACCTCCAAAATACACAACCACTATCACCAAGGTTTTGGTCAATAAATAACTGGGAATGCCATCACCTCCATGGCCCCTTAAAATTTTAGCATTCCTTCATTATCTCTAGAGTTGAATCCTGTAACTCCCCTGCCCAACAACAGTGGAGACTCTTATATTCAGTTATGAAAGCTGGTTGTGAACATCCCCTACATTTTTGACTAAATAGCAAAGGAAATGCTGTATAAAGTCACAGAAAGCAGAGTCATAATAAACAATTGATTCAAATGGCAGTGGGTAAACAATAAATCACTGTTTTTTATTGACTTGGATTTAGAAATACAAAATAAAATGTCAAAATTTGCAGATGACATCAATCTTGTGGATACGATAAACACCGAGGATGATAACTACTGACTGCAGATGTAATTTCAAGAGAAAAACGTGCAGCAATATGTTGTCACCCAGAAAGAATTGAAAGAATATAGACTAAATATTCTATGGGGTTCAGCCATGAATCCAAAAAGTGACAGTTATAATGAGATTCTGGAATAATACAAGAATGAAGTACAAAAATAGGAAGATGACCTTGGCAAGACACTATTTAACCTTGACTGGTGTCCTGCATCCAATGCTGGATATCACAATTTAGAAAGGATGCATGAGACCAAGATGATTAAGGACATTTTGATTATAATGTTCTAGGGATAAGGGATTGCAGTTACAAGTTACAGAAGAAGGTGGGATTGTTCTCCTGCTAGAAACAGAGGTTGAAACAATATTTGATGAAAGTGTCCAAGATTATGACCTGTGCATAGAATAAATAGAGAGATTGTTCACATTAGCAGAGTTCAAGAACCAGAGGGAACCAATTTAAAGTGGGGGCAAAGGACGTATCTCAGTCACAGAGGTGTACAGCATGGAAACAGACTCTTCGGTCCATCTTGTCCATGCCACCCAAGTTGGCATATTGGGCTAGTCCCATTTGCCTGCATTTGGCCTATATCCCTCTAAACCCTATCTATCCCTGATAGATATCCAAAATCTATCCAAATGTCTTTGAATAATTGTATCTGTATCTGCATCTGTAGCTTCTGCTGGCAGTTCATTCCAGATAAGGACCATCCTCTGAATGGAAAAAGTTGTCCCTGCGGTCCCTCTTAAATCACTTCTCACTCATCTTAAGCCTGGGCCCTCTAGTTTTTGAAACCTCTACCTTTGGAAATTGACTGTGAATGTCCATTTGTAGAAACAAAGAACTACACAAACTAGTAATACACAAAAGGACACAAAGTGTTGGTTATTAGAGAAGAGTCTCGTCCCAAAACATCACCGATCCATGTTCTGCAGAGATGTTGCCTGATCTGCTGAGTTACTCCAGCACTTTGTATCCTTTTATGAGCATTCGTTTATCCATGCTCCTCATGATCTTCTACACGTCATCCTTTAGCCTCCTGTGTTCCAAGGAAAAATGTTCCAGCCTATAACTCAAGCCTGCAAGACCAGGTAACATCCTGATGAATCTCCTCTGCACCCTTTCCTACTTAATGACATCCCTCCATTAATCTTAAGAAAAAAAAAACATTATATGGAACATGGTATTACTTGTACACTCTTTGCTTTAACCTATTTATGTGGTGTGTGTGAACATAATACAAAGGTTAAATGTAAAGAGGTTTACATTTAACCTTTCCCTGTGCATGGTAATGGATTCAAAAATCTATTAACATATACATTGACTTCATAGTTTAATTAAAGAAACTGACCACACTGGGTCTCAAGAAAAAGGAGGCGGTCTCCTCTTTGTAAAAATGAGGTATCGCAGAAATTGTATTGGTGGAAATCACCTGGTCTGCAGTCACCATGAAGAAATTAACTTCCAAACAATTAACATGGAATGAGGAGTTTGTTTTCTACCAGCCTAATGGGGTAAGATATCATTTTTGTCTTTCTGCTGGTAACTTAACAAAGCAAAGAGAATCGTGGGTAAAGCATATGAACTTAGAACCTGGATCAGTGTTAGGAATTATGATATTGTACCATAATGGAGACCAAGTTGTGAGAACAAAATGACTGGCAGCTCAACATTCCAGAGTTTTGTTGTTTCCTATTAAATCTTTCCCCTATCACTTTAAACCTATGTCATCTGATTCTTGATTCCCCTGCCTTAGAAGGCGTTTGTTAGGTGTATCCTAGATGGCTTTGTAAAACAGTATGTGGACAGTCCAAATTGAGGATGGACCATACTGAACCTGGTATTGGGGAAATGAGCCTGGCCAGGTGACTGGTGTTTCAGTGGAACAACATATTGGGGATAGTGAACAAAAGTATGAGGGAGTTGCTAGGGAGACTAAATTAAGAGCAATGAGTAAATTGGGTTCTGTTGGGAAAGTCTGCATCCGACATGTGAGAATAGTTTAGAGACCAGTTGATCAAAGCTCAGGACCGGCCTGTTCCAGTAAGGAGGAGGGATGAGGATGGCAAGGTAAAAGAACCTCGGATGACCAATGAGGTATTAAAAGGTCAAAATGAAAAAGGAATTATATATTTAAGGCTCATGAAGATAAAATTAGACTTGGCCTTCGAGGAGACACAAGGAACAGCCAATGCTGGTTTACATAAAAAGACAATGTGTAGGAATAACTCAGTCAGGCAGCATTCCTGGAGAACATGGATAGATGACGTTTCATGTCGGGATACGTCTGAAGAAGGGTCCCGAGTTGAAACGTCATTTATCCATGTTCTACAGAGATGGCCTTTAGGGAGTATACAGCAAGTAGGAAAGGACTCATGCAGATAGATGATTAGAAGGCCCAACAGGGTTCATGAAATGTTTTTGGTGAGTTGGATTAAAGAAAATCCTAAGGTATTTTATACATACATTAAAAGCAAAAGGCTAACCAAGGATAAAGGGGTGATTTTGTGCTTGGAGTCAGAGGATATGGCAAGGCACTAAACAAATATAGTACTTTGTATTCATAGGTGAAGAAAATGGAGGACAATGAGATCAGTATGGGGATCACAAATATGCAAAGGCAGTTTAAGATCAAGGTGGTGGTGTTGGGGCACATAAAGGGCCTTAAGGTGGAGAAACTGATGGGATCTATCACGGGTTAAGAGAGCAAGAGAAGAGATTGTTTTACTTTTTCGTTTTAGAGATACAGCGACCTACCGAATTCCGCACCGACTAGTGATCCCCGCACACTTACACTATCCTACACATACTAGGGACCATTTACACTTATTCCAAGCCAATTAACCTACAGATCTGTACGTCTTCTGAGTGCAGGAGGAAACTGAAGATCTCAAAGAAAACCCACGCGGTCACAGGGAGAAGGTACAAACTCCGTACAGACATCACCCGTAGTCGGGATCAAACCCAGGTCTATAGGCTGCAAGTGCTGTAAGGCAGTAACTACCATTGCGCCACCGTGCCGCCCATTGCATGAGCCTTAGCGAAGATCTTTGCAATTTCTCTAGCCACAAGCGAGGCCTGGGAAGACTGGAGATTGCCCAATGTTGTTCCTTTGTTTAAGAAGGGAAGTAGAGATAATCCAGTGAATTATAGGTCGTTGAGCTTCAGAGATTCTTCGGGAGAGTATTTACTGCCATTTGGAAATGAATGGGCTAATTAAGAACAGTTAGCATGGCTTTGTAAACGGCAGATCATGTCTCACCAACTTGATCGAGTATATTTTCAGGAGTTGACATAGGTGATTGATGATCATAGAATGGTGAATGTTTTCTACATGGATTTTAGCAAGGCAATTGATAATGTCCCCCATGGTAGCATGATCCAAAAGATTAAGACGCACAGGATTCACACAACCTGATTGTTTGGATTCAGAAGGCTTATTCATATGTGGTGGTGAGTTCTTATAAAAACAACAAGAGCCTAAGTCTGTTAATCATTGTACAAAATCGGTTTCTCTACTGCTAATGTTCAAACATAGAATCTGGCTGTGTTGAAAACACATGAGGATTTCTGCTCTTTGAAAATGATTTCTTTTGCAATGCAAAATGAAAATTAAGGAAAGATAATTTGGTTTGAAAAGTTATGACATTTGTCCTTTAAAGACAGAAATTGATGTTCTGCCTCCAAACTCTAACAGATCAAAATTTTAGAAATGACACACAATGGCCTTTCTGCATGAAAGTGAGAAATGAGACAGTGCCGATGAGACCAATGCATACTGGTACAATAATCTCCAGGTAATCTTTGCCAGACTCTCATGTGGATTTAAAAGATAAAAATTACAATAATGTTCAATTAAACTTTGTTAAATGTTATTCTCATCATGTGCACCAGCCAGTTACGTGTTCAAGGACACAATGTTAAAACTGCAAACTCACGTGGTCTGATAACATCTGTTTATTAACTAAGTACATACAAAGTTAATTATACATATTACAAGTAGTTTCATAGTTGTGGATAGATAGATGGTTTCCTAGATTAATCGTCAAAACTAACGGGACAAATATTTTTCAGAACGCATGAATCCTTTGAATCCTAACCAACCCATGAATCTTTGAAAGATCCCTGTTGACTGCACTTTGACATTGATATTAAACTGCATTAAGAAGTTCATGTGATAACAAAATATCCTAATGCTGGAAATGCCCAGTAAGAAAGTGAAAAACAGAGTTAATATTATTGACCTGTTTTATATAAATTGGAAAAGCCAGTTATCTGAAAATGCTCTCACTGTTGAATCCTGAACATTGTATAGCATGTCGGGGCGGCACAGTGGCGTCGCGGTAGAGTTGCTGCCTTACAGGGCCAGAGACCTGGGTTCGATCCCGTTTGCAAATGCTGTCCATATGGAGTTTGTATATTCTCCCTGGGTTTTCTCCGGGTGCTTCCCTTTCCTCTCACACTCCAAAAATGTACAGGCTTGTTGGTTAATTGGCTTTGGTAAAAATTGTAAGTTGTCTCTAGTACTGAGGATAGTGCTAGTGATCGCTGGTCAATGTGGACAGTGTGCTGAAGGGCCCGTTACCCCGCTGTATCTCCAGAATCTAAAGTCTAATGTCCAGTCAGAGACAGTCGGGAGGCCCTGTTCATCAAGTTTGTATTGGATTTTGTTGTAACAGTGAGATAAACTAAAGACAGACGTTAGAATAGGTACAATGATAAATTAAAGCGACAACAAATAATACCAAAGGTTGGGAATTTGAGCAGCAATATTTGGAAGAATGATCAAATCTTGAGGCATCAAATTATGATCTGCAACTGGAAACCTGCCATTGTAAAAGTCACAACCAATTATAAATGGCCATTACAAAACTAGATAATTAAGGGCACAATATTATACCATGAGAGATTAGTGATTGAAAAAATCAACTTTATTTCATCTTATAGTTATTTTCAATAAACAGCAAATAGTTGCCATTTTGTCATAGAATCATGGAGTCATAGAGTGTGGGAACAGGCCCATCGGCCCCACTTGCCCACACAGTCCAACATGCCCCATCTACCTATGTTTGTCCCATAACCCTCTAAACCTATCCTATCCATGTACCTGTCCAAATGTTTTAAACGTTGTGACAGTACCTGCCTCTGGCAGCTCATTCCGTATACCTTTTTCCATACACCCCTTGTGCCCCTTAGGTTCTTATTGAATCTTTTCCCCCTCACCTTAACTCATGTCCTCTGTTTTTTGATTCCCCTACTGTGGGTAAAATACTAGTTATAAGATTTCCCCTCATCCTCCTGCGCTTCAAGGAATAAAGTCCTAGCCGGCTCAATCGCTCCCTATACCACAGGCCCTCGAGTCCTGACAAAATCCTCGTAAATCTTCTCTGCACCCTTTCCAGCTTAACAACATCTTTCCTATAACAGGGTGACCAACTGAACACAATAATTCTTTCATATTACATTCTAGAATCTGCCATCTACATATTTTCTCTTTCATGTGATGTTTTCAGGATTAAGTTAGTTACCAAACACATTTCTGTCAGGAGCATTAGTCATTCCATACATTTTAACTCGGCTTGTTCAAAAATTAAATATCCGCATTTTTTGTAACTATATTCACAACATATTTTGCCAAAAGCTCCAAAAGTTATACATGTGTTTTATTAATTAATACATTAATATGTACCTACATTTTGGGTGATAATGGGAAAATCAGGATTGAAATTGATTGCAATTTTCAATTTTATAGCTGTATCTTACTGCAACAATTCCCCGAGCTGTGATCCAGTACATCTAACATTAAAGGCCTTTACTATGAAAATCAACCAACTCGAGCTGCAAAATGAATTCAAGGTACTTACAGCCCCACTATAAAATATTTTGAACATTAATGCTAAATTACACAAACATTAAAGTGAATTTTAATGGGCTGTTCAGCAATAAGTAATGTGCAAATGATCTAATCCTCCAAATCTAATACTTGAAATGTAACTTTCTTACATCACAAGACATGTGGTTAAAATGGTTCAAATCTATAAGTATGTACATTTGATGTTGCATAATATTTAAATTTGTTCCAGATTTGCTGCCTATTAACTCCATTAATATGATTGGCTCCTCAACTAGCTTTGCAACACCACATCTGTTTGGCACAAATGATTCCTTTTGATCCCGTCTCCATCAACACCCGTTGGCGAAAAAAGGAAAGTCAGGGGCTGGGGAGGCACACATCCAAAAAAAAGAATTAATCCTAAATAGAATCCAAAAATACTGAAAGTATATTTTTCATCTTGTCTGGCTCTCTTTTCCCAGTAAGCTAACCTTTGCTTTCTCCCTCAATTTTTCTCTGGCCACTTGAGTCATACAGCACAGAAACAGGCCCTTCAGCCCCACTTGCCTATGCCAACCAAGAAGCCACATCTACACGTCCCACATGCCCAGTTTGCCTCATATCCTTCTAAACCTTTCCTATCCATCTACCTATCCAAATGTTTTTTTAAATATTGTTATAGTTTTTGCCTCAGCTACTTCCACTGGCAGCTCATTACATATGTTGCCCCTCATATTCCCATTAAATCTCTCTCCTCCCATCTTAAAACCATGTTCTCCGTTTCTTGACTCCCCTACTCTGGATAAAGAACTCTGTGCATCTACCCTATCTGTTTGTACTAATTATAATACAAAAGGAATTTCCATCCCCAGACTCATCGTCCCCATCCCTTAAGAATTCCATAGGGAACATTATTTCCATGACTCCCACATGCACTCTTCCATCTCCATGAACCATTCTCACCAACTTTCTCAGGAACTGTGAAAGTTACAACATCTACCTTAGAACCTCAACCCTTCTCACCTTTCAGGTTCCCAGAAAGTGCTGCAAGATGAAGCAGTATTTATTTACAATCTGATGTATTGCTTTAGTGCTTATGATTTCCTTTCTTCTACATCGGAAAAGCAAATACTGATTGAATTACCTTTTTGCATAACACCTTAATTAAATCCCAACCTACCAGTCAGATGTGGCTTTAGTTCTCTGAATCACTCACACTTTGATCAGTCATTGAGCTTCTATGTTATTCCCACAACGAACAGCAGGATTACCAGAACTGAACACAATACTCCAAATGTAGCCTTACCAACATCTTGTACAACTAGAACATAACTTCCCACTTCAATACTCAATTCCCTGACTGATGAAGGCCAGCACGCCTTCTTTATTAATGTATCTAGAGATGGCATTTTCAGGGACTATGTACTTGTATTTCCAAGATCTATGTTCTACAGCATTCCCCAAGACCTTACCGTTCACTATGAACATCTTGTCCTGTTGGTTTGAATTGCCAAAATACAACACCTCACTCACGTTTGAATTAAACTACCATTGTTCAGCCCATTTGCCCAGCTGATCAAGATCCTGCTGTAATTCTTGATAACCATCTTCACTTTCTACGATACTAAGTATTTTAGTATCATCTGAAAAGTTATTTATCATGCCTTGTATATTCTCATCCAAATCATTGCACTGGGGCCAGCAATGATCCCTAAGGCACACCTGCAGTCACAGGCCTGCAGTCCCAAAACAGGTTCCCACCACCATTCTCTGCTTCCTACCATAAAGCCAGTTTTGTATCCAGTTAGCAAGCTCTCCATGGATTCATGGAAACATTTTGCAAATGATTTAATGCTGTAAAAGACATACACTTAACAAAAGGGGAAGCTTATGGGGAAAATACATTTCAGCATAAATGTAGCTAAAATTATGAGCTTTGATTTTCAGTTTTATCAAAAGGGGGAAAATTCAAAATTTACCTGTGAAAACATTTCATAAAGCAATAGTGAATTTATATCACATCAGGGCCATGCATAAACTATTGACAATAACATTTTATACTTGAATGATTGCAGCTCAACATCATGGGTGCTCACTGTCTTCCATTGGAAAGTAGCAAGAAAACTCATCCAGCCAAACTCTGCGCCTGTCACCCGATTACACACGTGAACTGTCTATTAGCATATCTGCTGTTGTTGTTGCTTGAAAGAATCGTGTTCCACAACATTTCCAGGTGGAGCAATTCTAGCCATGGATCTTGACATCCAAGTGTGGAACATTGTATTATTTAGGTATGTGGACCACATACAGTAAAGGCACAAGTTGGGTCACATGTTGAAGGGGTTGACTTTGGCTCTAAATTGTAAAAAATGTTCTCATTCTCCTTAAATCAAGGTGTTTTTCCATCAAAACAGTCAAATAGCGAGAAGCAGCCGGAGGCTATTAGCACTGTGGGGTTGCTGGCAGTTACAAAAACACTTGCAGTGAGTTGAATGCAAAACAAGGGAAACTCATCCAAGCAAGCTGAAATACAAACCTGAAACGTACCAGACCCATACAACAAACATCGTACAAAGAATTAAATTACAAAACATTACAAAATCCTACCACAACCAGAGAACCAATTGGTGACCCTCGGACTATCCCTGATCGGACTTTGCTGACCTTACCTTGCACTGAACGTTATTCCTTTATCATGCATCTATTCACTGTAAATGGCTTGATTGTAATCATGTTTTGTCCTTCTGCTGACTGGTTAGCATGCAACAAAAGCTTCTCACTACACTTGACACTGAACTAAACTTCAAATAAAACAGCATCTTTGGGTCTGCTGAAATTGTCAATGGTGAACTCCGGCAATTAATATTGTTCATGTAATTTCTTCTGATGTTTTATAATTCACCGAATTAATACACATGTAGTACGTTTTGTATCCAGGGTCTGCCAGGAAATGACATTTAATACAGAAGATGCTGGAAACATTCAACAAGTATGGCAGTAAAGGTGGAGAAGCACATGCTGATTCTGATCAATATTTTATCAGAATGGTAAATAATACTTTGTAACTTTGCCCCAAAGCTATGTGACCCTTACTCTCAATGTAACCTTTTAGACATTAACAACTCAAGAGTATATAATTCCTCTTACCCGAGCTGTCTTTGGAGTCTTCAAATTCCACCTGGAAAAAATAGCCGTTGTTTCTGATTCGAAGGCAACTATTTGGGTCATACGAGATGTGTAAAGGTTCCAGTCGTGCATCATACACACTCCTGACAGAGCTTAGGTCAATCGGAGATTGCCGGGCCCCGTTTGAGACTGGTGTGCAATTCTGCCATTCTTCTGGGAAGAAAGATGAATAAAAACATTGAATCTGACGGTAACCGTCAGCAGATGACAGATGGTTGATTCCTCGAACAAACGTATGAAAATTACTGACAGTACGCACAGATGTAACGACAAAGGCAACCAAATTAACTTAAAATACATTTTTAAATCCAAACTTTGGGCGAGACGCTAGTTTAATTGACTAAAAAGAGCATCTCAGAATTAGAATACTGGAATAATATTGAAAACAATGTATCTATCTATTCAAGCTTTACAAGACAATTAAGAGTGAACAGAAAATTGTTGGGATGCCAAGATGATTACTTACTTCTTGTCTCAGTGTGTGTGCAAGATGCAAGGTTGCAATTCCTAACCGGGATCCAGGCATGCCTTATTGGGAAACGCTTGGTAAAAGCAAGAACTGACGTGAAAGAAAATACCATTTTGGTTTTGTGGTGTGACAGCGATTCAGTGCAAACCAGATCAACATCTGATCCGAAATGGTCAAGGCTAAATTGTAACTGAGGCAACCAGTTTATGCAGTAATCCATGTATTGCAAAATTATTTTGCGCTTCTATTTGTTTTGGCCTTCCAGCTGAATTGCTTTCGCTGCACGAACCCACCCATTCAAGTGAACGAGTTACCACGACGCATGCGCTCCTTAGTCAGCGAATCCGGCCACGAAGCACTCAAATTTCACCAGGAACAGCTTTCGTCGCAAGCAAATGAGGGTGCCGTTTGTGGTCGGTGATAGATCGCCTAGAAGCAATTAATGAGCAATGTCAATTTCATTATAGTAAGGAAATAGAATCAGTTGTGTATAGTGCCACAGAAACTTGAAGGATGACTCTAATCTATTGTAACAGATAGGAGGTTACCTCCTTTACACTACTCTGAGTGTCAACACACATTACACAAAAAGGGGTTTCAGGGAGTTTCTTTTCAGCTGTTAACAGGCAACTGAACCATCCTACCAACAACAACTAGAGGCAGTCCTGAACTACAACCCACCATTAGAGACTTCGGACATTCTCTGATCGGACTTTACTGGCTTCATCTTGCACTAAACATTATTCACGCTATTCCCTTCATCGTGTATATCCGTACACTGGATGGCTGGTTAGCACGCAACAACAGCTTTTCACTGAAGACGGGACAATATACTAAATTTAAACATCTAGATCAGGTCTTTAATTTCCAACATCAAAGCTAAAGTGTGACTGCGATGTTGTAGCCTTTATGGAAACCTGGCTATGAGAGAGACAGGGCCGGCAGCTTAATGTTCCAAGGTACAGATGCTACAGAAGAGGTAGCTGGTTAAGGAGTGAGTTGTTGCTTTCACAAGAATGTCAGGACAGTACTCTGAGATGACGTTAGTGATGATTGATCCACTGAGGTTATATGGGTGGAGCTGAAAAATAAAAAGGGAACGATTACCTTGTTGGGCTACAGGTCCCAAAGAGTCAATGGGAATTTGAAGAGCAAATATGCCAGGAGATTGCAGAAACTGCAAGACCAATAGGGTTGGCACAGTAGGGGAGTTTTTATTTTTCCAATATAGATTGGAACTATCATAGTGCAAAAGGCTTAGATGGGGTGGAATTTGTCAAATGTATTCAGGAAAGTTCTCTCAGGCAATATGTAGAGGGTTCTATATGGGAGATGGCAAAGCTGGATCTACTCTTAGGAAATTGAGAAGGGCAAGACTGAACTGTTCATGGCAATCCTTTTGGGTTTAAAAACTATTGGATAAAAACAGGGCTGACGCATGTTAAATTTCTGAATTGGAGCAAGGCCAAGTTTGATAGTATTAGACAGGAACTTGCTCAACTTGATTGGAGTAGGCTGTCTGCAAACAAAGGAAGGTCCAGAAAGTGGGATACTTTTAAAAGTTTGGTGACAAGAGTTCAGGGCATGAATGTTCCTGTTAGAGTGAACAGTGAAGACAAGGCAGGCTGATGCAAGGAACGGTCCCGACCCGAAACGTCACCTAATTCCTTTTCTCCAGAGATGCTGTCTGACCGCTGAGTTACTCCAGCATTTTGTATCTATCTTCAGTGTAGAGAAGGTTGGATGACAAGGGAAATTGAGGCTCTGACCAGGGAGAATGAGGAGGCATAGGACAGGTATTGGCAGGTGGGATAAAGTGCATCCCTAGAGTTTGGGGAACTGAGGAGTATACATACGAAGGAAATCAGGAAGGCAAAAAGGGGGCAGGAGATGGCATTGCAGATAATATTACGGAAAATCCAAAGAGAATTTACATTAAGAAAGAGGACAACAAGATAGAATAGGTCCCCTCCGAAACCACAGCAGTCATCTCTATGTGGAGCCACAGGAGATGGACAAAGTCCACAATGAGTACCCCGTTTTTATTGTGGAAAAAGACAAAGAGTGGGGAATTTGGAACAGTTAATCAAAGTTTCTTGAGGACAGTCAGTATTATGGTCCAGGTGGTGCTGGATGTCCCTAAAGCATATTACATCTCCCAGGCCTGATCAGAAATATCAGAGGATACTGTGGAAAATTAGAGAAGAAATTCTAGGCACCCTGGCTGAAATATACGAATCATCATTAGATATGGGCGAGATGAATTTCAGTAGGGATCAGCAACCTTTGATAAGGTTCCACATTGCTGCTCTGGAGAGCTAGTCGTCTGGATAAAAAACTGGCTTCGTGGATGGAAGCAGAGGGTGATGGTGGAAGGTTGTTTTTCAGACTGGAAGCCTGTGACGAGTGGTACGCCTCAGGAATCGGTGCATTGGTGTTTGTGGTTTCTAGCAACGATTTGGATGAGAAAGTACAAGGCATGATTAGTAAGCTTGCAGATGACACTAAAGTGGGTGGTATTGTAGATAGCGAAGATCGCTATCAAACATTACAGCAGGATCTTAATCAGTTGGGCAAGTGGCTGACAAATGGTTAATGATGTTTAATACGGATATTTGCGAGGTGCTCCATTTTGGGAAGTCAAACCAGAGCAGGACCTTCACAGGGAATGGCAGGCTCTGGGGAGTGTTGCAGAGCAGAAGAATCTAGGAGTGCAGGACATTGTTCCTTGAAAGTGGCGTCACAGGTAGATAGGGTGGTCAAGAAAGGTCTTGTCACATTGGCCTTCATCAGTCAGGGTACTGAGTATAGAAGTTCGAATATAATGTTACAGTTGTACAAGATGTTGGTGAGGCCACATTTGGAGTACTATGTTCAGTTGTGGTCACCCTGCTATAGGAAAGATGTTAAGCTGAGTGCAGAGATGATCAATAAGGATGTTCTCAGGCCGGAGCTGTAGGGACATATTTGGCAAGCTAGGACTTTAGTCCTTACAGCACAGGAGGCTGAGGGGTGATCTTAGAGGTGTACAAGATCATGAGGGGAATGGATAGGGTAGATACACAGAATCTTTTACCCAGAGCATCAAAAACTAGAAGACATAGGTTTAATGTGAGAGGGGAAAGATTTAATAGCATCCTAAGGGGCAAATTGTTCACACAGAGGGTGGTGGATATATGGAACGAGCTGCCGGAGGAGGTAGTTGAGACAGGTACTACAATAACCGTGCTTATATTTTTATGCAAGGGCCACAGTCTTAGAATAAAGGGGAGGCCATTTAGGACAGGTGAGAAAAAACTTTTTCACCCAGAGAGTTGTGAATTTGTGGAATTCCCTGCCACCGAGGGCAGTGGAGGCCAAATCACTGGATGGATTTAAGAGAGAGTTAGATAGAGCTCTAGGGGCTGGTGGAATCAAGGGATATGGGGAGAAGGCAGGCACGGGTTATTGATTGGGGACATTCAGCCATGATCACAATGATTCAGCCATGGCTCGAAGGGCCAAATTTTCTATGTTTCTAATCTCCAATTCTATTTCTTTCCACAGGTGCTGCTTGACCCCATATTTTTCCAGCATTTTCTGTTTTTGTTTCAGATGTTAGCAATTGCAGCTATATATTTTTCATGATTTGCTCAGATCTACTCTAGGCTATAATATTTCGTATAAAACTTTATTTATGTAGTGAGCAGTGATAGTTTCTCTGCCAGACATAGGCAACATTAAATAACCAGGAATGTTTCCGTGCCTTTGCACACAGAAATAGCAGAGAAAAACTGATATCAAAAGGCATACATAAGATGAACATAGTTTAAAAATAACAACATAAATAAAGCTCAAGTTCTTAAGCTCTGTAAGAGATAAAATTGTGATTGCCCAAGTAATACAATTCTAAAATAGACGATGACATCTCTATCATTTGTTTTAGTTTAATGTACTTTAGAGATACAGCACGGAAACAGGCCCTTCGGCCCCCCGGGTCCGTGCTGACCAGCAACCCCCGCATATTAACACTATCCTACACATACTAGGGACAGTTTTTACATTTACCAAGCCAATTAACCTACATACCTGTACATCTTTGGAATGTGGGAGGAAACCAAAGATCTCGGAGAAAACCCATGCAGGTCACGGGGAGAACGTACAAACTCCGTACAGACAGCACCCGTCGTCGGGAACGAACTTGTGTCTCCGGCGCTACAAGCACTGTAAGGCAGCAACTCTACTGCTGCGTCACTGTGCCGCCCTTCTTCGAACAAATATTGGCATACCAGAAAAATCTTTGAAGTGTTCACGATATGTTGAAATAATAAACGTCTAATTTGGTGAAATACTGGATTATGAAAATCTCCCACAAATGGTGAATTTGATTTGGTTTTGCAAATTTATCATAAATTGGATGGTCATTAGTTACCTTAGTTGTACCCTTAAGAGCTCTCAATGAAGGCACATTTGAAACATTACAGCCGTAACCAGCATGGGACCAGTGTAAGCACTGAGCTCCAAACAAAAAGGGAAATAGAATTTTCCCAGGAATTACTGGTGTTTAGATGTTGTCACACTGGTCTTGTATGGACCCACTGACAAACTGATAAGTGCTGAGGTTATAATGGAGATCTTAACTATTTCAATGGGGACTGTCAGTCTAGAGATGGAGAAGGGCAAATCCATTTTTAATTTTTTTTTACTTTTGTTCATTGTTTTTATAGATTTTTAGGTTTTTCATGTATTTATCTTCTTTAAGACTTCTCATTTTAATTGTTTGGAAACTTTTAAATGATGTAAATATCATAATTTCTTAATATTTTCCCTTTCTTGTATACCTTAAGTAAGCTCTTAAAGCCAGGATTCATCAGAACAAGGAAACAAACTTGCAAACAGGTCTTAATAAATTCAACATCATTGCCAAGTCCAGTAGTTCTCAACCCCAATAGTTCTTGAGAAGCCGATGGTGAGCCTCTTTTTTGAAGATGAGGCGAAACAAAGAGTGTTGTTAGACAGGAAGTTCCATTTACTTGATCTAGCAATAATGAAAAGCAATAAATGTCCAAATCACAATTCATTTAATAACAGCTTTCAGTAACAGTGACATGCTTGGATTCAGCTAGGTTTAATGAATTTGTTCTCATAATAAGATTACAATTCAATGGAGACAAGGAATTGCAAATGCTGGAATCGTGAGCAAAACACAGTGCTGGAGGGCAGCGTCTGTGGAGAGAATGGACAAGCGACATTTTGGGTGGGGACCATTCTTTAGACTGATTGTAGTTGGGTGGAGAAAGTCGGAAAAGTGAGGTGGGAGCGGGAAAAAGCCTGGCAAGTGATGGGTGGATACAGGAGAGATACAGTTCCATAAGACATAGATGTACAATTAGGCCATTCAGCCCATTGAGTCTGCTCTGCCATTCGACCATGGCCAATCATTTTTTCGTTCTCATTCCCTTTTTTCTCACTGTAACCTTTGATGACCTTACTATTGAACTCCACTTTAAAAAATACCCAATGACTTGACCTCCACAGCCATCTATGGCAATGAATTCAAGATTCACCACCATTGTAGCGTAAAAAATTCTTCCACATCTCCATTCTAGAAGTATGTCCTTTGACACTACATTTAGAAAAAATAAGGCTTGTTTTGTCTGACAAATCAGATCAATTTTCCAAAAAAAAGTCTCCTTTCAATGAATTTCTTCAACAACAGAATGGTTGAACACAAATTCAAAACCGACACTAGGGTCGGGTGAGCGGGTGTAAGGAAGGGTAGTGGGATATATCTCCGCCTTTTTCTTTCACTTCTTCGTTAGTTCAGGGGTTTTTCTCCTTTTTTTTCATATCTTTTTCGAAATTCTTTTTCTTTTTCCTTTCTTCTTCCTTTCCCTTCTTTCTTTTTTTCTTTTTTCCAATTCACTTATTAGTTCATAAAATGTTAAAACTGAAGCTGTACGAAAATTGTATCATTGTTATGTCGATTACTTTCTCCTTGTACAATTGCTTCCAATAAAATAAATATTAATAATAAAATAAAAGTATTCTGAGGCTGGTTCTAGATCTCCGATTACTGGAAACGTCCTTTCTATGTCCACTCTATCTAGGCAGGGCTCTCACTTAACTTTTTTCCCCTGTTGCTAGCCGGGCAACCTCGGCAGCTTTTTAGGTTGCCAAATGAGAGTTTAGGTGGTCATTTAAGACGGCTTGCATGACGCGTGCGATAATGTGCTCGGACGAAGTGCGTAGTTACCAGTCGGAATTATGGTCAATGAAGCATTCACATATTATTTCTGCTTCAAATAAAGTCACAAACTAAACATATTCACCAATCAAGACATGATATATACCACAATGACATGCAGCAAAATTATAATACAGTATCTCAACTCTTTTTACACGTTGCAATTAATGCAATTTCTATTATCTCTTTCCACTTCCAAACAAAAATCTGGTTGGATTATTCAGCGTATGATCAACCTCGGTGAGATCAAGTGCAGGCTTGGCGATCGCTTCGCCCAACACCTCCACTCGGTTTGCAATAACCAACCTGATGGCCCGGTGGCTCAGCACTTCAACTCCCCCTCCCATTTCAAATCTAACCTTTCTGTCCTGGGCCTCCTCCATGGCCAGAGTGAGGCCCACCGTAAATTGGAGAAGCAACACCTCATATTTCGCTTGGTTAGTTTACACCCCAGCTGTATGATCATTGACCTCCAATTTCAGATAGTCTCTGCTTTCTCCTCCGCTTCCCAGGTCTCCCTCAGCCCACTGTCTCTGCCTCTTCCTTGTTTCTTCCCGCCCCCCCCTCCCGCACATCAGTCTGAAGAACGGTCTAGACCCGAAACTTCGCCTATTTCCTTCGCTCCATAAATGCCGCCTCACCTGCTGAGTTTCTCCAGCATTTTTGTCTACCCATTCACACAAGTTCTGTTATCCCACTTTCCTGCACATTAGGGGCAATTTTACAGACAAGTTAACTTACAAAGCCAATGCATCTTTGGGATGTGGGAGGAAACCCACATGCTTGCAGGGAGAATGTGCAAATTTAACACAGTGCCCGAGAATAAGATCAAACTCAGATCTCTGGCGTGTGAGGCAGCAAGTCCACTAGCTGTGCCACTATATTTTATTTTCCAACACAAAAAATTATACGTTGATAACTTTGGTTACTAAAAAAAAAGAAACTATCCATTTTCAGTCTTAAATCCCTAAGTGACGCCATGTCCCCCTTAACAGCTACTGTATGTTTTAATTCAGTTCAAGACTATGGGGCAGTATATTAGCCATAAATTTGCGGCCTAAAATTGCCAGAGACCCGGAATTGATCCTGAATATGGGTGCTGTCTGTATGGAGTTTTGTTTTCTCATTTATAACATTATTTACAGAGTACTATGTTTACAGTTGCAGGAGGAGGAGCGGCGTCCGGGTGGTGGGTAGATAAACAGCGCGGGGCTTTGCTTTCCAGAGGCCCAGGGACCGTTGCAGGAGGAGGAGCGGCGTCCCGGTGATGGGTAGATAAACAGTGCGGGGCTTTGTACCCAAAACTGCAACGTTCCATTCACGTTTCATATAAGTGAGGAAGCCGCTGATTGGTGGAAGAGGACTAAGAGGAAGCAGCTGATTGGAAGTCAGATCCCTGCTGATTTCCTCCACCAGTTTGTATTGTATCCAGGGAAAGGCTTTGTATTGTATCCAGGGTAAAGTGGGAGAATGAGGGCCAGGGCAGTTTACTGTTCTGGATGTCAGATGTGGGAGGTCATGGAGTCTGATACCCCTCCAGACGTCCACATCTGTGCCAGCTGCGACGAGATGGGGCTCCTAAGGGACCGTTAGGAACCTGGAGCAGCAGCTCGATGACCTCTGTCTGATCAGGGAGAGTGAGGAGGTCATAGAAAGGAGTTATAGGGAGATGGTCACTCCAAGACCACGGGAGGCAGACAAGTGGGTCACGGTTAGGAAGGGCAAGGGGCAGAGGCAGGGACTAGTGAGTACCCCGGTGGCTGTACACTTTGAAAATAAGTACTCCTGTTTGAGTACTGTTGGGGGGGACAGCCTTCCGGGGGTAGCTACAGCGGCCGGGCCTCCGGCACAGAGACCGGCCCTCCGGCACAGAGACCGGCCCTATTGCTCAGAAGGGTAGGGAAAAGTGGAGGGCAATAGTAATAGGGGACTCTATAGTTAGGGGGTCGGATAGTTGATTCTGTGGACGCAGTCAGGAGACCCGGATGGTAGTTTGCCTCCCTGGTGCCAGGGTCAGGGATGTGTCTGAACGCATCCAAGATATCCTGATATCGGAGGGAGAGGAGCCTGAGGTCGTGGTACATATAGGTACCAATGACATAGGCAGAAAAAGAGGTCCTGAAAGGAGAATTTAGGGAGTTGGGAGGAGAGTTAAGGAGAAGGACCGCAAAGGTAACAATCTCAGGATTACTACCTGTGACACGCGACAGTGAGAGTAGGAATGGAATGAGGTGGAGGATAAATGCGTGGCTGAGGAACTGGTGCAGCGGGCAGGGATTCAAATTTCTGGATCATTGGGACCTCTTTTGGGGAAGGTGTGACCTGTACAGAAAGGACGGGTTGCACTTGAACCCGAGGGGGACCAATATCCTGGCGGGGAGATTTGCAAAGGCTACTGGGGAGACTTTAAACTAGAACGGTTGGGGGGAGGGACTGAAATAAAGAAAGCTAGTAGACAATGTGGGAGGCAGGAGGCAGAGAAGGGAAGCACTCGGACCCAAAATGTAGGGGAGATAGAAGAAAAAGATAATAAACAGAGAATAAGTGGTGGTGGGTTTCTTAAATGTGTATATTTTAATGCTAGGATCATTGTAAGAAAGGTGGATGAGCTTAGAGCCTGGATTGACACCTGGAAGTATGATGTTGTGGCGATCAGTGAAACATGGTTGCAGGAGGGCTGTGATTGGAAACTAAATATTCCAGGATTTTGTTGCTTCAGGGGTGATAGAATTGGAGGGGCAAGAGGTGGGGGTGTTGCATTGCTTGTCAAGGAAGATATTACAGCAGTGCTTTGGCAGGATAGATTAAAGGGCTCGTCTAGGGAGGCTATTTGGGTGGAACTGAGAAATGGGAAAGTTGTAGCAACTCTTATAGGGGTGTATTATAGACCGCCTAATGGGGAGCGAGAATTGGAAGAGCAAATATGTAAGGAGATAGCAGATATTAGTAGTAAGCACAAGGTAGTGATTGTGGGAGATTTCAATTTTCCACACATAGACTGGGAAACACATTCTGTAAAAGGGCTGGTTGGTTTGGAGTTCGTAAAATGTGTGCAGGATAGTTTTTTGCAGCAATACATAGAGGTACCTACTAGAGAAGGGGCAGTGCTGGACCTCCTGTTAGGAAATGAGACAGGGCAGGTGGCGGAGGTAGGCGTTGGAGAGCACTTCGGGTCCAGTGATCACAATACCATTAGTTTCAATATAATTATGGAGAGGGTCAGAACTGGACCTATGGTTGAGATTTTTGATTGGAGAAAGGCTAACTTTGAGGAGATGCGAAAGGATTTAAAAGGAGTGAATTGGGACATGTTGTTTTATGGGAAGGATGTAGAAGAGAAATGGAGGACATTTAAAGGTGAAATTTTAAGAGTACAGAATCTTTATGTCCCTGTTCGGTTGAAAGGAAATAGTAAAAATTGAAAGAGCCATGGTTTTCAAGAGAAATTGGACACTTGGTTCGGAAAGAGAGATCTACAATAATTATAGGCAGCATGGAGTAAATGAGGTGCTTGAGGAGTATAAAGAATGTAAAAAGAATATTAAGAAAGAAATTAGAAAAGCTAAAAGATATGAGGTTGCTTTGGCAAGTAAGGTGAAAGTAAATACAAAGGGTTTCTACAGCTATATTAATAGCAAAAGGACAACAAGGAATAAAATTGGTCCATTCGAGAGTCAGAGTTGACAGCTATCTGCAGAGCCAAAAGAGATGGGGGAGATATTGAACAATTTCTTTTCTTCGGTATTCACGAAGGAGAAGGATATTGAATTATGTGAGGTACGGGAAACAAGCAGAGTAGCAATGGAAACTATGAGATTCAAAGAAGAGGAGGTGTGAACACTTTTGAAAAATATGAAAACGGATAAGTCTCCAGGTCCTGACAGGATATTCCCTCGGACATTGAGGGAAGTTAGTGTAGAAATAGCAGGGGCTATGACAGAAATATTTCAAATGTCATTAGAAACGGGAATAGTGCCGGAGGATTGGCGTACTGCGCATGTTGTTTCGTAGTTTAAAAAGGGTTCTAAGAGTAAACCTAGCAATTATAGACCTGTTAGTTTGACGTCAGTGGTGGGCAAATTAGTGGAAAGGATACTTAGAGATAATATATATAAGCATCTGGATAAGCAGGGTCTGATTAGGAAGGCAACATGGATTTGTGCCTGGAAGGTCATGTTTGACTAATCTTCTTGAATTTTTCGAAGAGGTTACTAGGGCAATTGATATCGGTAAAGCAGTGGATGTTGTCTATGTGGACTTCAGTAAGGCCTTTGACAAGGTTCCTCATGGAAGGTTGGTTAAGAAGATTAAATTGTTGGGTATTAATAGTGGAGTAGCAAGATGGATTCAACAGTGGCTGAATGGGAGATGCCAGAGAGTAATGGTGGATGGCTGTTTGTCAGGTTGGAGGCTGGTGACTAGTGGGGTGCCTCAGGGGTCTGTGTTGGGTCCACTGTTGTTTGTCATGTACATCAATGATCTGGATGATGGTGTGGAAAATTGGATTAGTAAGTATGCAGATGATACTAAGATAGGTGGTGTTGTGGATAATGTAGATTTTCAAAGTCTACAGAGAGATTTAGACCATTTGGAAGAGTGGGCTGAAAGATGGCAGATGGAGTTTAATGCTGATAAATGTGAGGTGCTACATCTTGGCAGGACAAATCAAAATAGGACGTACATGGTAAATGGTAGCGAATTGAGGAATGCAGTTGAACAGAGGGATCTAGGAATAACTGTGCATAGTTCGCTGAAGGTGGAATCCCATGTAGATAGGGTGGTAAAGAAAGCTTTTGGTGTGCTGGCCTTTATAAATCAGAGCATTGAATATAGAAGTTGGGATGTAATGTTAAAATTGTACAAGGCATTGGTGAGGCCAATTCTGGAGTATGGAATACAATTTTGGTCGCCTAATTATAGGAAGGATGTCAACAAAATAGAGAGAGTAGAGAGGAGATTTACTAGAATGTTGCCTGGGTTTCAGCAACTAAGTTACAGAGAAAGGTTGAACAAGTTAGGTCTTTATTCTTTGGAGCGCAGAAGGTTAAGGGGGGGACTTGATAGAGGTCTTTAAAATGATGAGCGGGTTAGACAGAGTTGACGTGGATAAGCTTTTCCCATTGAGAGTAGGGAAGATTCAAACAAGGGGACATGACTTGAGAATTAAGGGACAGAAGTTTAGGGGTAACATTAGGGGGGACTTCTTTACTCAGAGAGTGGTAGCTGTGTGGAATGAGTTTCCAGTGGAAGTGGTGGAGGCAAGTTCGATTTTATCCTTTAAAAATAGATTGGATGGGTATATGGACGGGAAAGGAATGGAGGGTTATGGTCTGAGTGCAGGTAGATGGGACTAGGGGGAAGTAAAAAAAAAGAAAAAAAAGTGTTCGGCACGGACTTGAAGGGCCGAGATGGCCTGTTTCCGTGCTGTCATGGTTATATGGTTACATATTCTGTTGTGCTGCTGCAAGTAAGGATTTCATTGTTCTAACTGGGACGTGAGAGAATAACACACTCTTGACTCTTACGTCGCTAATGTGTGGGATAGAACTAGTGTACGGGTGATCGGTGGTCGGCGTGCTCGGTGGGCCGAAGGGCCTGTTTCCACGCTGTATCTTTAAATGAAACTAAATACATTAAAACCAGAGGAAATCTAAAGAAGGGTCTCTACCCGAAACGTCACCCAATTTCTTCTATCCAGAGATGCTGGCTGCTCCATGGAGTTCCCCCGCACAATTAAAGCATGGAATAGTTTTCACCATACCATAGTTACCCAACCAGACGCAACTAAATTTAAGGTGGCTCTTTTTTCCCCAAGAACCCTTTTTTGCTTAAGTCCAAGTCAAGAGTCAAGAGAGTTTTATTGTCATGTGTCCCAGATAGGGCAATGAAATTCTTGCTTGCTGCAGCACAACAGAATATGTAAACATAATACAAAACAGGAGATAAAAGTTCAGTGTGTCTATATACCATAGACTATATATATATACATACAATAAATAAACTGATAAAATGCAATAGGCTGATATTTTTTCAGAGTTTGGAGTTTGGTGGTGGTGGGTCCACCAGTTTAAATTCCATTTGGAATATTTTTGGAGGGCCAGGAAACCAAGAAGCAAGAGTTACTCCAGGGAGTTACTCCAGCTCCAGGCAGTGATTCTGCGTTGGTTTTCTGCGGTCGCTGTGAGGCGGCAACCGGACAGCAATGGCGGCCAGATCTCCCACAATGCAAAGGGAGGGAGAAAGTGGCCGACGCCAACCAGTTGCCGTGGCTGTGCGCATGTGCAGGGCGGCGAATGTGCAGGGCGGCACATGCGCACAACCACGGCCGATGATGTGCTGGCCGTGGTTGTGCGCATGTGCAGGGGGAGGATGTGCAGGCCGTGGCAGTGCGCATGTGTAAGGCGGCCTGCCGTGCCGAGCGGAGACCCGAGACCCGAGAGCCAAGAGAGAGAAAGATATAGAGAGGGGGCCCGCTCAGAATTAAATGATAGGTGTCCTGGGTGCTTGCCAAGCCGGGCAAAATGGCATGGCTTTTAGGTTGCCCAGCGGGACTGTAGATTGCCATTGGCACCCGGGCAACCGCTAATTTCGAGCCCTGCAAGGCCTTTCATTTTCTGGTTGCTTTCAATGAGATCCCCCTCATCCTTTTAAATTCCAGTGAGTACAGGCCCGGACTCATCACAAGCTACTCGGATGTTAGCCCAACGTCCGCACATCCTTCCTCAGATATGGTGCCCGAAGGTGCTCGCAACACCTCTCTTGTTATAACGGACCACAAGGGAGGGGGGGAAAAATGATGTCTCTTATTGCTGATTGTCCATTATAACTGGGTATGGTATTATTATTGTATGTAGTTGAAACAAAGAACTGCAGATAATGGTTAATACACAAAAAGAGACAAAGTGCTGGAGCAACTCAGCGGGTCAGGCAGCATCGCTGGAGAACATGGATAGGTGATGGCGGGACCATCCATCAGACTGATTCAGTCTACTGAATTACTCTAGCATTTTGTGTTGTTTCACCTTAAAAGTTGTCACCGATGCCGCTGGTCTGCAACAGCGAGCCCTTCTTCACCTGTTCACGTGGCTGTTGTTACGGTTCATGATGCAGCCCCTAGGCATCAGTTCTTTCTTCAGCACGCTTCCATCGACAAGACGCGCTCGATCACCGCGGGGTTCCTTCCTCTCTCACCTGCTGCTGCTTAGAAGGTGGTATGTGTTGGTAACTCCGGGGAAGAAGGCAGGGGCGGTGGGTGGGATGAAAGTCCGAGTAGACAGAACGAAAGGAGGAGTCAGTTGAAGGCAGCAGTCGAGAGGACAAAGCAAAGGATGATGCGACGAAGCAGCAACTGGCGAGAGGGGAGGGAGCCCCAGGTATCCAAACGTGGCCTTTCAGTGGCAGGATCTTCACAGCAAATGCTGTAAAACAGAAGGATCTAGCAGTACAAATAGATAGTTCACTCAAAACTGTGTCACAAGTAGGCGGCAGCTTGTTTGCCTTCATCAGACAAAGATTTGAATATAGAAACAAAGAACTGCATATGCTGGTTAAAACTTTAATAGTCAAAAGGGTACAAAGTGCTGCAGTGACTCAGCAGTTCTGGCAGCATCTCTGGAGACCATGAATAGGTGATGTTTCAGGTCGAGACCCTTCTTCAGACTGATTGTAGCGAGGGGGAAGAGGAAAGCTGGAAAAGGGGAGAGGCAGGACAAAGCATAACAGGTACACAAAAATGTTGGAGAAACTCAGCGGGTGCAGCAGCATCTATGGAGCGAAGGAAATAGGCAAGGTTTCGGGCCGAAACCCTTCTTCAGACGTTGCCTATTTCCTTCGCTCCATAGATGCTGCTGCACCCGCTGAGTTTCTCCAGCATTTTTGTGTACCTTCGATTTTCCAGCATCTGCAGTTCCTTCTTAAACACAAAGCATAACAGGTAATAGGTTGACAAAGGCGAGTAGGTTAGAGCCTGGTGAGGAGGTAAAGCTGCCTGAGTATCAAAGTGCACCTATCTATGAACAGTGTATTGCAACTGATAGAGTGGAGCAAAAGTATTAGGATACGTAGTCAGGACAATGTAGTATAACATAATAACACAAAGGACATCACAGGGCCTGGGTTGGAACCCACCTTGAATACTAAAAAGACATTTCATTTATACAGATAGACAAAAATGATGGAGAAACTCAGCGGGCGAGGCAGCATCTATGGAGTGAAGGATAAGGCGACGTTTCGGGTCGAGACCCTTCTTCATTTATACAACGTATTCTATCAGTATTAATACTTTATGCTTACTTTGTCATAGTTGTAATACAGTTCCAAACCCAACCCTCGCCCATGATATGGCCTTTGGATAGTGATTTGTAACTCTAGTAAGAGTGAATTTACATAACCCAAAGATTTGAGATATGGCATAAAATTTGCTCACGTGGAATTTATGTGGGGGAATAAATCAACACCTTTTTTCAACTTGTGTTTCATTACGCATTCGTAGATGATACGGCTTCCCATTACAGCCAGATTTCTCATTATGGAGAGAAGGCAGGAGAACGGGGTTATGAGGGAAAGATAGATCAGCCATGATAGGCCGAATGGCCTAATTCTGCTCCTATCACTTATGAGCTACATCAGGTTAAGACAGTGATTTTGACACCAACACTCCAGAATTGAACTCGAGCTTCGTTTTCCTTTAACCACTAGCATTGAACTTGGTCATGGAACCTGTTTTCAAAGTTGATGTTAGAATATTTTAGAAACAAAGAACTGCAGATGCTGTTTCTGCAAATACACAAAAGGATAAAAAGCCACAAATAACTATCATCCAGTCGCCTTGACATTCACCATCATGAAGTGCTTTGGGAGGCTGGTTATGGCACACATTAAATCCAGCCTGCCAGCAGCCTCGATCCACTGCAGTTCGGCTGCCACAACAGGTCCACGGCTGATGCCATCTCCATGGCCCTACACATCCCTGGAATACCTGGATAAAGATGACACCCTCATCAGATTCCTATTCATAGACTATAGTTCTGTTTTCAATACCATTATCCCAACCATACTCATTCCAAACTTGTGGAAATTTGAGTCAGAACTGGATCCTTGATTTTCTGACCAACAAACCACAATCAGTGAGGATAGGTGAGAAATCATCCTCTATGATAATTCTCAATTCTGGTGCCCAGCAAAGATGCGTTCTCAGCTCCCTACTATACTCCTTATACACTCATGACTGTGCAGCCAAATACCAATACTACTTAATTTACAAGTTCACGAATGACACCATCGCATTGGGGGTGGATATCAAATGATGGGACAGAGTGCAGAAAGGAAATTAAGAACTTTGTGACCTGATGCAATGACACCAACCTCTCTCTCAATGACAGCATGACAAAGAAGAATGTGATCGACTTCAGAAGGTGAAGCAATGCATTGATAGTGCAGAAGTAGAGATGGTCAAGTTCCTAGGAATAAATATTGCGAGCAATTAAAGCTATGGCTAAGAAAGCACATCTTAAAAGGCTTAGGAAGTTCGACATGTGCCCAACAACCCTCACTAACTTCTACAGAAGTGTCACAGGAAGCATTTTATCAGGATGCCTCACAGCCTAGTTTGGGAACAGGTCCATCCAAGACCAACAAAATCTTTTCACTGTACCTCAGTACTCATGACAATAAAAATACTAAACTAAACTAAGTGAAGCATGTCAAGTAGCATCTCCAGCGAAGGTGGATAGATGATGTTTCGGGTCGAGTCCCGTATTCACACTGATTGTAGGAGGGAAGTGAAGAAAGCTGGATAAGGGGAGAGGCAGAACTTCGTATAAAGTGAGTCAGGGCAGGGCCGGCCTTAAGCCGATTGGACCGATATCTCCCAATTGGGCCCCGCGCCCAAGGGAGGCCCCGCGTTAATTTTCCGTAATACAAATTCGCTTTGTTAAATAAAGATTTTTTTTAAATTTGCCATACGGATTTTTTTACAAAACAAACATGGATAACAACCGCTGCACGGCCATCAGACACAAACGATTTGTTAACTACTACTGTTAGCACTTGTTAACAGCCAGTAGTTAACAAGATGTTACACAATGTGTCATCAATGCATCGGTCTACATTCCTCAGTAAATGTAATTGTGTTTGATCAAGTATTAATGACGACGCGTGAATTGTATTCAAAGGAACGCAGCGTCATTAATACTTGAGAATGGTGGCAGCAATGCAACATTGCGGATGCCGGCTGCCGTAAAACTCCAAAGAAGAAGAAGAATACTTGAGAATTTCTTAAAACTCACCATCATGATTGAGGGCTTCTTCTTGGTGTGCAGGTTAGTTATTCAATTTACCTACCGACCCACGTTGTGTCTCTCTGTCTTTCGGTCTCTCCCTCCCTTTATCTCTCGCGCTCTCTCTTTCCCGCTCCCCATCTCGTCTCTCTCTCATCCTGTTGCCTTGGCATTCCCGGAATCATTGACGTTTTGCGGTAGACAAAAATGCTGGAGAAACTCAGCGGGCGAGGCAGCATCTATGGAGCGAAGGAAATAGGCAACGTTTCAGGACGAAACCCTTCTTCAGATCCGGACCGAAACGTTGGCTATTTCCTTCGCTCCATAGGTGCTGTCTCACCCGCTGAGCTTCTCCAACATTTTTGTCTACCTTCGATTTTCCAGCATCTTCCAGTTCCTTCTTAGACGTTTTGCAGTGAAGGCTGCATCTGCGGTTCCTTTCTGGTTTTGGGGGGGGAGGAGAGAGAAAGAGTCCTGGCCCGTGGCGGCTCCTGATAAGTGATATGTTCCCTCCACGGGGGCTGCCTTGCCTGCTGAGTTCCTCCAGCACTCTGTGTTTTTTGTTTGGCTCTGAAGTTGAAGGTGGACCCCTCTGTGTCTACCTTCACATCCGTCTGTGGTGGCTCAGCGGGACGGGCAGGGGGTCTGGGGAGAGTGTTGCGTTTCTGGTCGAGACCCTTCTTCAGACAATCACAAGTACTGTCACCGATGAGAGTTCAGTTCAGTCTGAAGAAGGGTCTTCTCTCCAGAGTCGCTGTGCTGCCTGTCCTGCTGAGCTACTCCAGCTTTTGTCTATCTTCAATTTCAGAGTTAGATAACATTTCTCATGGGGGGCTTATAGCGTCTACCCCCCTCCCCCACCCCCACCCCTTCCTTCCCAACCTCAGCCTTACGGACCTTAGCGTACCCCTAGTTCTTAAAACCCATTTCCATCACTGATCTGGCATATAAATTCATGACAGTGAGATTTAAAAATCATGTTATATTCTTGTGTGAATGGGATTAGTTTGTTATTTGGATACTTAGGCTATTTTTTAAAATTATCCTTTTCTTAAGAAATTGAATCTACAGGACATTCTTAATGGGAAAGCAGTGGGCAAAAAGGCATGTCATGCGTGGTTTGAAGAGCAAAAACTTGTAGTTTACAATGCCAAAATTGAAGGTGAGGAAAAACAAGGTGTACAGAGTTGTTTATTGGTTACAATCTGAGGAGTATGATGATGCTACTGATTATGGTATGCCATTGTACCAGCAAGCAACTGATCTTCTCCATAAAGACCTGGTCTATTGCTAGAAATTGTAATTTATTTACCTTCTGTTACGGACTTACAGCATATAATACTATAATGTTAAAGTCTGATCTTGAGAATATCACATTTTTGAATTTTCAAGGCAGTCTGGGTGTTTATTACTATTTCCGTCACAACGGTCAATTTTGTAATTAGCTACAATTAGGTAATTAACTAATTATATGCTTTAATTTCAGGTCATCCAAGTAAGATGTTTTATATTTGTTTCAGAATGCTTCAATCTATAATAACTGACAATTTCAATCAGTTCTCTTGATTTTTAAGACAGTTATGGGCTTTTGACTGTCCTCGATCACAGTTTTTGCGTTTAGTCAATGGAAAAGCAATAGGGAACAAGCTGCTAATTTCCGATTATGAAAAAGACCATAACTTTTTTAATACTGAAGATATGAAAGTGAATTAGGTGTCAAATTAAACTTCTTTTTATGCTTTGCAGACTTTTTAAATCTCAAAATTTTGTAACATTGCTAGAAAATGTACCTGCATCTTGGAGGTCGAAGGTTAGGTTATTAGCCGAGAAAGATGGACTTATTTATCCCTCAGTACAGCAACATCAAGAAAGATGTTGCTGTACTGAGGGATAGCCAAGTCTATCCCTCATTGCTCGTAGCTGATGGGAAGCGGCTGTAAAAGGACAGCGCTGCTGGGGGGCGGGGGAGAGTTCCTTTCACAGTGTGTGGGTAGTCTGGCCAGGGGTAAAGTTGCGGGGAGGGCAGGAGCGTTGAGAAGGAGGGGGTCGGGGATCATGCCAGCATCCAGCTCAAGAACGGGTCAGCGGGCGGTGGAGCTTACTCCATACGTCAGGGCGAATAACCTCAATTGATCCCTTGTTCACGCTGACACAGGAGTAAGCTCTACCGCCGCTGTGATGTTATCCATCACCCACTGACCCACTCCGCTCTATGATCTTTGCCCTTGAGCTGGTCCCCTCACTGTTCAGACGGAGAGCACTGCCAGAGGTGAGCAGGCCAGCAGAAGGCGCTGAGATGGCAGTCGGTTCCACTGTCCGGTGATGGCGGCCGCTCCTAGCCACGCGAGCTGCTTCCCTCCTCGGCCACAATGCGGTGGCTCCGCGCCGCGGCAGCGGTGAGTGAGTGGGTTACTGGCATGAACCCCGACCCCCTCCTTCTCAATGCTCCTGCCCTTCCTGCAACTTTACCCCTGGCTAGACTACCTACACGCTGTGAAAGGAACTCTCCACCCAATTGGTCCCTTGAACTAGTATAGTCATTCAATAAGATGACAACTGATTCATGTTGTCCCGGTGTGCTCCCGTTTTTCCCACCATCTTTCCACCTGCCATCACCCTCCACCCCCCACCCACTCAGTAATTCAGAAAGAAGGAGATTTGGAAGCCTTGGGCAAATTGAATTGTTACTTTATTTATTTTTTATTTTTACAGAGAGAACAATCTGCGCATGCGCGGTTTAAGATTTTTTAAAAGCCGACTGACTGTCATATTACTCACGACACGTGCCTGAATATGACTCATTTATAATTATATATTTATATTTCTATGAAAATTGTTCCCAATTGGGTCCCGCACCTACCAAGACTGGCCCCGAGTCAGGGAATAGGGCGACATATGCAAGGAGGGGGGTTGATAGGCAGATGATTGAAACAAAGGCCAGATATATGAACATGGGAGAAGCAGGTTTGAACAGTTGCAGATCGTGAAGCCAGAGGTAGGAAAGTGGACAAACAGCACCTCATATTCCATTTGGGCTTTCTGTCCGGGGCCTCCTCCAGAATGAGGCCACACACAAGCTGGAGGAACAGCACCTCATATTCCGCTTGGGTAGCTTACAACCCAACAGCATCTATCTATCTGTTAAAGAAGGAACTGCAGATGCTGGAAAATCGAAGGTACACAAAAATGCTGGAGAAACTCAGCGGGTGCAGCAGCATCTATGGAGCGAAGGAAATAGGTAACGTTTCGGGCCGAAACCCTTCTTCAGACTGATAGGGGGTGGGGAGAAGAAAGGAAAAAAGGAAAAGGAGGAGGAGGAGCCCGAGGGTTGGGGGAGGGGAGGAGACAACCAGATGGCTGATGAAGGGGAGGGGACAGCCAGGGCTAGCAGAATTGGGAGAATTCAACGTTCAGGCCACCAGGGTGTAGACTGCCCAAGCGGAATATGAGGTGCATTTCCTCCAATTTACGGTGTTGCTCGCTGTGGCCATGGAGGAGACCCAGGACAGAGAGGTCAGATACGGAATGGGAGGGGGAGTTGAAGTGCTGAGCCACCGGGAGTTCAGGTTGGTTATTGCGGACCGACCGGAGGTGTTCGGCGAAACGATCGCCAAGCCTCCGCTTGGTCTCACCGATGTAGATCAGCTGGCATCTAGAGCAGCGAATGCAATAGATGAGGTTGGAGGAGATGCAGGTGAACCTCTGTCGCACCTGGAACGACTGCTTGGGTCCTGGAATGGAGTGGAGGGGGGAAGTGAAGGGACAAGTGTTGCATCTCTTGCGGTTGCAGATGCAACACTTGTCCCTTCACTTCCCCCCTCCACTCCATTCCAGGACCCAAGCAGTCGTTCCAGGTGCGACAGAGGTTCACCTGCATCTCCTCCAACCTCATCTATTGCATTCGCTGCTCTAGATGCCAGCTGATCTACATCGGTGAGACCAAGCGGAGGCTTGGCGATCGTTTCGCCGAACACCTCCGGTCGGTCCGCAATAACCAACCTGAACTCCCGGTGGCTCAGCACTTCAACTCCCCCTCCCATTCCGTATCTGACCTCTCTGTCCTGGGTCTCCTCCATGGCCACAGCGAGCAACACCGTAAATTGGAGGAAATGCACCTCATATTCCGCTTGGGCAGTCTACACCCTGGTGGCCTGAACGTTGAATTCTCCCAATTCTGCTAGCCCTGGCTGTCCCCTCCCCTTCATCAGCCATCTGGTTGTCTCCTCCCCTCCCCCAACCCTCGGGCTCCTCCTCCTCCTTTTCCTTTTTTCCTTTCTTCTCCCCACCCCCTATCAGTCTGAAGAAGGGTTTCGGCCCGAAACGTTACCTATTTCCTTCGCTCCATAGATGCTGCTGCACCCGCTGAGTTTCTCCAGCATTTTTGTGTACCTAGCATCTATCTATCTATCTTCTATCTATATTTAAAATTCTCTGTGTGTGTGGGTGGCTGCCTGCTTGACTTGTGCCAGCCAGCCCCTTTGATACCGCCAACACCGCACGCAGAAACGCCGAGATTTTTTTCCATTTCCGTAGAGATTTCATTTTTCTTTACGAATAGCCACTCCTGATTAAATTTCGTCGTGTATATGTACACTTTTTAAAATAAAATCCTTCTCCCCCCCCCCACACTCACTCATTTTGTCTCCTCCTGCTGCTCAGCCACCATTACAGCTGCCGTCGACCGCCTCTGCTACGAAAACGACGCCATCTTTTTTTCGCCAGCGATTTTAATCCCGGGATCTTAATCACGTTCAGGCTCTAAAACCCCGGGTTCCCAAGCACGTTCTGTGTCCCGGGGTCTGAAGCACATTCTGTGTTTTATTCGCAAGCTATTTTCACCCCGGGATCTGCATGTTCGAGATTTTTTTCGCTAGCGATTTTCAAACCTGGGTCTGACGCACGTTCGGGATCTAAAACCCCGGGGTCTGAAGCACGTTCAGTGTCCAGACCCAACGGGTCTGCACTTGGTCTAGTCTATATTTAAAACTCTGTGTGTGTGTGTGTGTGTCTGCCTGTCTTGTGGGTGCCTTTGATTCCTTGCTACGCCAACACCACACACAGAAACGCCGAGATTTTTTCCATTTCGTAGAGATTTGACTTTTCATACCAAGTAGCCACTTCTGATTAAATGTCGTTGTGTTTATGTACACATTTTAAATAAAATCCTTCTCCCCCCACCCCCCCAAATTCCAAAATGTTTTTAAAAAAAAACAGCTCTCACCCATAGAATGTTGGTGAAGGTTCTGTCGTGTGATGTCACAATGCCCAAATGCTCACAGATGTCCAATCGGAATGGATCCATTTACATATGCCTTTGCAGCAGCCCCAGCCCCTCCGCCCCCCCCACCCCCGCAGCCTGTGTCGAAGCGCGTCATCACGTGTGTGGGAATAGAGAAAGAGGATTGGGGGTGATAGGGAATGGGGAAAGATGGACTGTCCCTACCCCTCCACCTTCCACTCTCCTCCCACTATTACCCCTCTTCCCCTCCCTCCCCTCCCCATCCCTCTCCCCTCCCCATCCCTCTCTACCCCTCCCTCTCTCCACCATCCCTCTCTCCACCATCCCTCTCTCCACCATCCCTCTCTCCACCATCCCTCTCTCCACCATCCCTCTCTCCACCATCCCTCTCTCCACCATCCCTCTCTCCACCATCCCTCTCTACTCCCCCTCTCCTCACCCTCCCTCCTCCTCCCACCCCCATCCCTCCCCCACCCCTTCCCTCTCTCCCCCAGCCCTCCACCACCCCATTCCCTCTCTCCCCACTCTTCCCCCTCCATCCACCCTTTACCCTCTACCCCATCTCCCTCCCCCTCCCCCACACCTCTCTCCTCTCCCTCTCCTCACCCCTCTCCCTCCCCCCTCACCCTCCCATCCCTCTCTCCCCACCCCATTCCCTCTCTACCCCACCTCCTTCCCTCTCTCCCCCCTGTCCCTCTTCAACCACTCCCCCAACCCCTCCCTCCCCACTCTTCCACTTCTCTCTCTCTCTCCCCCCCACCCCTTTCCCTACCCCTCTGTCCCTCTTCCACCACTCCCCCTGTCCCTCTTCCACCACTCCCCCTACCCCTCTCCCCCCACTCTTTCACTTCTCTCCCCCCCTCCCCACTCTTCCACTTCTCTCCCCCCCTCCCCACTCTTCCACCTCTCCCCCTCCCTCCCCACTCTTTCCCCTCTGTATCCCCCCTCCCTCCACACTCTTCTCCCTCCCTCCCCTACCCCATCTCCCTCCTACCCTCCCTCCCCATCACTCATCCACTCCCCCACCCCTCTCCCCCTCCCTCCACACTCTTCCCCTCCCTCTCTCCCCCCCCTCCCCATCCCTCTCTCCTCCCCCTCCATCTCCCTCTGCTCACCCTCTACCTCCTCCTCCCACCCCCATCCCTCTCTCCCCCACATCCCCTCCCCCTTACCCCACTCCTCTCCCTCCCCGTCCCTCCCCACCCCTCTCCCCCACCTGTCCCTCTTCCACCACTCCCCCTGTACCTCTTCCACCACCCCCCCTACCCCTCTCCCTCCCTCCCCCCACCCCACTCTTCCACTTCTCCCCCCCTCCCCCCCCTCTTCCCCCCACCCCTCTCCCCCTCCCTCCACGCTTCTCCCTCCCACCCCCCTACCCCATCTCCCTCCTCCCCCCCTCCCCCACACCTCTCTCCCCCACCCCTCTCTCCTCCCCCTCTCTCTCTCTCCGGGGGGGTGGTTAGTGTGACGCCGCAGCCCTCCCCCGCAAACGCGCATTGGGGAAACATGGTCTAGTACATAACTAAAACTATGATCTTGTTATCTTCTGGTTTACGCAGCCTTTCTATTTGCGCAAAAACAGTACGCGATAGCGCTACGACTGTTCGCCAGCTCACTCACCATTCTCCTGTGCTGCGAGTGCACTGAGTTTCGTTCCGATCGGATAAATGTTGTAAAATTTTGTGAGGTTTAAAAATCTTAAAAACCGCGTGCGCAGCTCGATCTCCTCTCCAGCCAGTCAGAGCAGGGCGGATTAGTCTCTTCTCCTGTCACTCGGTCCGCCCCCTTCCTACGCCATCGCGTCTTTACTGGAGCTGAGGGATGCACTGGATGGCCAGTGGAGGTATCCATCTGGACACAATTTTCGAAGGACCAGAAACGGTGCGGCGCAGCCCAGCGTCAGAGATGTTGCCAATGTCGCCAAACGGAAAGCGGAGACTCTGATCCCGGCGGAGAAGCCGCTACCCCTCTGGTCCCCCTCGCTAGCTCCTGCCCCCTCCCCGTGATAGCCCCATGGCTCTTCCCCCGTCTTTTCTCCGAACTCTCTCCCCCCCTCGCCCACATAACCCTCTCCCTCCACAACCCCCCCACCCCCACAAATCCCTTCCCCCACAACACCCCCGCCCACACACCACAACAAACCCATCCCCCCCCGCACACACCCATCCCCCCACACCACCCCCACCGCAATCCCCTCTGCCCCCACACCCCTCCCCCACAACCACCCACACCCCTCCCTCCCACATACACTGCCCCCACATAACCCACAACTCCAACACCATCCCCCCCACACACCCATCAACCCCACCCACGCACCTCTCCCCATACACCCCTGCACCCCTCCCCACACAAGCCCCCCCGCCCACACCTCCTCCCACGCCAACACACCCACTCTCAACCCACAACCTCCCCCTCACACAACCATCACACCCATCTCCCCCCCCCACACCCGCCTCCCCCCGCAATGCTCCTGCCCACACATCCCCCTCCCCCACCCCCCCCACAATCCCCCCACCCACACTCCCTACACATCCCTTCTCCACCCTCTCGCCCAATACATACCTCCCCTCCCACCCCACAACCCCCCTACCCCACACCATCCTCTCCCCCCCTCCTACACCTCCCCGCCCACACACACACCCCCTCTCCCACCACTTCCCACCCCTCCCACACATGAAGTGGACGGGGAGGGAGTGCTCAGGGATGAGGGGAAATGAGCAGCACCTGCAGTTAGGGACTACGAGTGAGTGGTGGAATATTGCGTTGGGGGACACTGAATTCTCCAATTATAGGTAACCTTCTACTCGCCTCCCACTCCCCCATTTCTCCCCCATATAGCCGCCATCCTTTCCCCTCGTACCCCTGTGCCCCACTTGGGCTCCCACCTATTTCTACCCTCCACCCGCTACTTTCCTCCCTCTGGCTTCACAATCCACAACTTTTCAAATGTCTCACATTTCTGTTCTTGTTTGTGACCTTTGTTCCAACCATCTGCTTATTTTAATTTCTCTCATCATCCAGGATCCCCACCTGCCTAGCCCTTCACTCTGATAGGAACATATTTAACTTGAACTCTTACTGTCACACTTTTAAAGAATCCTAGTTACCGGACGTCCTTTTTCCTGTAAATAATCTACTCCAATCAACTTTTGCTTGTGTTTAAATAGTATTGTTTGTGCCTCAATTTGTAGTTATTTTGCACCTTAATGTAGCATAAAGCATACAAAAGTAAGTAGTAACAAAAGATGTCACAAAACAATTTGGATATACAAAACAGAAGTTGTAAAGAGCATTTCCAGGCAATTCAATGTGAGAATTTTCAATAAATCACAATCTATTTTACATTCAATGTTCAATAGATCAATAGGAGTCAAGGTGGATTGTGTGGTAGACTGTGGGGAAGAAGGAGGCGGTAGAGGAGAGTGCGAACTAAGCAAATGGCCGACAGGAAGAAGTGGCAGCTGGTAAGAGGGGAGAGAGCCCCACGGTGACCAAGCGTATTCTGTTGGCGGCAGTGGCCTGAAGTCCTGTCGGCCAGGGACTACAACATGAGCTGCAACAGCAATATCAACCAGACAGTATGGCAGCTGGTGAAGAAGAGCTTGCTGGTGCACCTTGTGGAAGATGTCGGCGACTTGGCTGGGAGTCGCTCTCAACTATCTCCTTGTCCTCGCTCGCCTTCCCAATGTCGCACCAACAGTGGCAGAAACTGGAAGAGCAGCGAGCTCGGGTGGCACATTTATACCTATGATGCTGACAGGAATCCCTCGCCATCCTCCTTTTGCAATAACACAGGAAATAGGGCCATCTATTATGAAGATGGGTCTCGACCTCGAAACGTCACCCATACCTTCTTTCCAGAGATGCTGCCTGCCTGTGTCAACCTTCGATTCAAACTAACATCTGCAGTTCTTTCCAACACCATCTATTATGAATTGTTTTCGTAACTCGCCCATTCCCACTTTGGGGAGTAACTGTATATAAATACAATTGGTAGGGAAAAAAGGGAAAGATAGCATGCAGAATGCACTCAGCATTGTAGCGCACCAGGTCTGGATAAAAGGTCCAATTTCGCAATGAGGTAGAGGCGCATTGGCAGTACCCTAGTTTATGGAAGGATCATTTGGAAGTCTTCAGAAGATGACACAAGGGAAGAAGCTGCAGCAGAGTCTCGTGGTTTGCACTTCCAAACTGCTGCCTCTTATAGTAGTGGGAACCAAAAAATCATTCTTGCAGGGCACTGGTATTGTGATGGATGTGTTGCCACTATGCTTGTGGTCTCTGGGTCACAAAGTTGAAGATCCAGTGCAGGGCTCTCACTTAACTTTTTTTCTCTGTTGCTAGCCGGGAAACTTAGACACATTTTTAGGTTGCCAAATGACATCCTAGGTGGTCATTTAAGACGGCTTGCATGACGCATGCGATAATGTGCTTGGACGAAGTGTGTAGTTACCAGTAGGAATTATGCTCAATGAAGCATTCACATATTATTTCTGCTTCATATAAAGTCACAAACTAAACATATTCACCAATCAAGACATGATATATACCACAATGACATGCAGCAAAATTATAATACAGTATCTCAACTCTTTTTACACGTTGCAATGAATGCAATTTCTATTATTTCTTTCCACTTCCAAACAAAAATGTGGTTGGATTATTCAGCGTATGATCAACCTCGGTGAGACCTCCACTCAGTTCGCAATAATCAACCTGATCTCCCAGTGGCTCAGCATTTCAACTCCCCATCCCATTCCGAATCCGACCTTTCTGTCCTGGGCTTCCTCCATGGCCAGAGTGAGGCCCACTGCAAATTGGAGGAACAACACCTCATATTTCGCTTGGGTAGTTTACACCCCAGCAGTATGAACATTGGCTTCTCCAATTTCAAGTAGTCCTTGCTTTCTCCCTCCTTCCCCTCCTATTCCCAGCTCTCCCACAGCCTACTGTCTCCGCCTCTTCCTTTCTTTTTCACACCCCCCCCCGACATCAGTCTGAAGAAGGGTCTCAACCCAAAACGTCACGTATTCCTTTGCTCCTTAGATGCTGCCTCACCCGCTGATTTTCTCTAGCTTATTTTATCTACCAAACCATTCACACAAGTTCTGTTATCCCACTTTCCTCACCCACTCCCTATACATTCGGGGCAATTTTACAGAGACAGGTTAACCTACAAAGCCAATGCGTCTTTGGGATGTGGGTGAAAACCACACGCTTGCAGGGAGAATGCGCAAATTCAACACAGACAGTGCCCGAGGACAGGATCGAACACAGATCTCTGGCGTGCGAGGCAGCACGTCTACCAGCTGTGCCACTATATTTTGTTTTCCAACACACAAAAAATTATACTTTGATAACTTTAAAAAAAAAACGATCAATTTTCAGTCTTAAATCTCTAAGTCACACTACAGCTACTGTATGTTTAATTCAGTTCAAGACTATGGGGCAGTATATTGGACATAAAGTTACTGCCTAAAAGTGCCAGTCCTGGAATTGATCCTGAATATGGGTGCTGCCTGTATGGAGTTTGCTCCTTTTCCCTTTGATCGCATGTGTTTTCTCCAGGTGCTCTTCTTTTCTTCCACATTCCAAAGGTGTGCAGGAACCTTTTCAGACCCAACCCAAAACATAATATTTTCCTTTTATCCAGAGATTCTGCCTGACCTGATGAGTTACTCCAGCTTTTTGTGTCTATCTTCAGTTTAAACCAGCATCTGCAGTTCCTTCCTACACACTGTGTATGTGTGTGTGTGTGTGTGTGTGTGTATATATATATATATATATATACTTTTTTCTCGTTTATAACATTGTTTACAGAGTACTATGTTTACATATTCTGTTGTGCTGCTGCAAGTAAGGATTTCATTGTTCTAACTGGGTTCTCTTGACTCACGTCGCTAATGTGTGGGATAGAACTAGCGTATGGGTGATCAGTGGTTGGCGTGGACTCGGTGGGCCGAAGGGCCTGTTTCCGCGCTGTATCTTTAAATTAAACTAAAAACACTCAAACTAGAGGGAGTCTAAAGAAGGGTCTCTACCCGAAACATCACCCAATTTCTTCTATCCAGAAATGCTGGCTGCTCCATGGAGTTCCCCCGCACAATTAAATAATGGAATAGTCTTCACCCTACCATAGTTACCCAACCAGACGCAACTAAATTTAAGATCGCTCTTTTTTCCCCCCCCCAAGAAGGGTCTCTACCCAAAACATCACCCAATTTCTTCTATCCAGAAATGCTGGCTGCTCCATGGAGTTTCCCCCGCACAATTAAATAATGGAATAGTCTTCACCCTACCATAGTTACCCAACCAGACGCAGCTAAATTTAAGATCGCTCTTTTTTCCCCCCCAAGAACCCTTTTTAAGTCCACCCCCCACCACCTTCAGTTTAAATTCCATTTGGAATATTTTTGGAGGACCAGGAAACCAAGAAGCAAAAGTTACTCCAGGGAGTTACTCGAGCTCCAGGGAGTGATTCTGCATTGGGTTTCAGCGGTTGCGGCAAGGCGGCGACCGGACAGCAATGGCGGCCAGACCTTCCACAATGCAAAGGGAGGGAGAAAGTGCCCGGCAGTGACCGTGGCAGTGTGCATGGGCAGGGCGGCCGATGATGTGCAGGCCGTGGCAGTGCGCATGTGCAGGGCAGCCGACGATGTGCAGACCGTGGCAGTGTGCATGCGCAGGCCAGCCGAGGATGTGCAATGCAGCCGGCCGTGCCAGCGGATGAGGAGCGGCCGGAGAGCGGAGACCCGGCGGCCCTGGCACGCATGGTGGGCGGAGACGGAGAGTGTCAGAGAGAGAGATAGAGAGGAAGGCCAAGCTGGGCAAAATTACACGGCTTTTAGGTTACCAGGCGAGACTATAGGTGGCCATTGGCAACCGGGCAACTGTTAATTTCGAGCCCTGCAGTGCCAGAACGATATACTGACTTTTAGGTCGAAGAGTTTGCAGATTAATTTGGATTGGATTATGGTGTTGAAGGTATAGTCAATAAGTAGGAGTCTAACGTAGGTGTCTTTGTTATCTAGGTATTTCAGAGATGAGTTTCGGGCCAGGGAGATGTGGACCTGTTGCAACAATGTGCGCCATCACCAATCCCTTTCACTGTTCCTCATATCCCTTCATCTTTGGAACCAATCAAGTGAACCTCCTTTGCAATGTCTATAATAAAAGTATATACTTCCTTAAGTATGGAAATCAAAATTGTACATAATATACTAACTGCAGTCTCACCAGACCTTGTTTCATTTCAACATTTCTACTTTTAAGCTACTTTGCCCTTCAATAAAAAATAACTTCCTTTAATCTTTCTGAGGGGTTCACTGATGACTGCACAATTATTCTATTTAACAGTTCCTCAAATCAACACCTGTATACTTTTAACATCCTTTGTGAAGTCTGGTGCCAAGAATATATTTGGAATGATTTTGGGAAGCATCGATGCTCAGGTGGAGACAATGTAACTTTATTGTTTTTTCAGGTATTGGTGAGTCCTTATCGTAGCTTCCAGAGAGAAAGAAGACTGGTCGAAACTCGATAATATTGGTTTCGGCCACATTCTGCAAGATAAAGTGTATTATGGTGAACTTGTGCTTAGAATCGTCCATGATTTGGACGAGGGAATTGAATGCAACATCTCCAAATTTGCGGATGACACGAAGCTGGGAGGCAGTGCTAGCTGTGAGGAGGATGCTAGGAGGCTGCAAGGTGACGGATAGGCTGGGTGAGTGGGCAAATGCATGGCAGATGCAGTATAATGTGGATAAATGTGAGGTTATCCACTTTGGTGGCAAAAACAGGAAAGTAGACTTATCTGAATGGTGGCCGATTAGGAAAAGGGGAGATGCAACGAGACCTGGGTGTCCTGGTACACCAGTCATTGAAAGTAGGCATGCAGGTGCAGCAGGCAGTGAAGAAAGCGAATGGTATGTTAGCATTCATAGCAAAAGGATTTGAGTATAGGAGCAGGGAGGTTCTACTGCAGTTGTACAGGTCTTGGTGAGACCACACCTGGAGTATTGCATATAGTTTTGGTCTCCAAATCTGAGGAAAGGCATTCTTGCCATAGAGGGAGTACAGAAAAGGTTCACCAGACTGACTCCTGGGATGTCAGGACTTTCATATGAAGAAAGACTGGATAGACTCGGCTTGTACACGCTAGAATTTAGAAGATTGAGGGGGATCTTATAGAAACTTACAAAATTCTTAAGGGGTTGGACAGGCTAGATGCAGGAAGATTGTTCCTGATGTTGGGGAAGTCCAGAACAAGGGTCACAGTTTAAGGATAAGGGGGAATCTTTTAGGACCGAGATGAGAAAAACATTTTTCACACAGAGTGTGGTGAATCTCTGGAATTCTCTGCCGCAGAAGGTAGTTGAGGCCAGTTCATTGGTTATATTTAAGAGGGAGTTAGATGTGTCCCTTGTGGCTAAAGGGATCAGGAGGTATGGAGAGAAGGCAGGTACATGATACCGAGGTGGATGATCAGCCATGATCATATTGAATGGCGGTGCGGGCTCGAAGGGCCTACTCCTGCACCTATTGTCTATGTTTCTATGTTTTTATACTGCACAACATCCAGCATACTGATCTTAGGGCGGAAGCTTATCACTGCACATATGATAAACATGCAAGCAGTCCATAAACACACTGGATAAGAGGCAGAATGTTAGACATGTATGTAGGCAGGATGTGTGTTACAATTGAGGGTAGAAACTTTGTAACAGCATGAACATCTCCATCAATGCGTGTCAATATCTTTAACACTTCCTTCAAACATGTTTCAGAATGTTGGCACACCCCTCCCCCAACTCTCCATCTTCCATAGCCATCTCCTTGCTGAATAATAATGAGCAATGCGCGACGGTATCCACTTGTTCACCTGGTGGATAACCTATATATATTGCAACATTTTGCGCTTAACAAGTGTCAAGTAGTAGCCATTTCAAAAGAGAAAATCTATTTTACATTTCGTAGCATTACCACTGCCAAGGGCTCAACATCTTGACCAGAAACTCAATGGGACAGGTCATGTAACCAATGTAGCCATACAAGCAGGGATCAGAGGCTGCGTATCTTGGTTTTCTGAATCTTTCCTCTTCAAAAATACAATAGGATATTCAGCACCTCAATAATTTAACTGCATCTCCAGCAACATTTATATACATCAGCACCATCGGGGACCAACGAGGCTGACCCTGTGATCATCATCGAATCGACCACGATATTCATTTCCTTGACAACCAGTACATCATAACTGCAGCAAACATATCTTCTTAAAAATGCAATGCAGTCAACTCACCAAGGCTATTTACTTATCTGTATGTGTAGGAAGGAACTGCAGTTGCTGGTTTAAAACAAAGATAGACACAAAACGCTGGAGTAACTCAGCGGGACAAGCAACATCACTGGAGAGAAGGAATGGGTGATGTTCGAGTAGAGACCCTTCTTCAGACTGAAAGTCACTGGAAGGGGAAACGAGATATGGATGAAGATGTGGAGAGAAATACAACAATAAATGAAAGATATGCAAAAAAGTAACGATGCTGAAGGAACAGGCCATTGTTAGCTGTTGTTGGGTGAAAACGAGAACCTGATGCGACTTGGGTGGGAGAAGGGATGGAGAGGGAATGCCGGGGTTACTTGAAGTTAGAGAAATCAATATTCATACTACTGGTCTGTATGCTGCCCAAGTGAAATATGAGATGCTGTTCCTCCAATTTGCATGTAGCCTCAGTCTGACAATGGAGGAGGCCTAGGGCAGAAAGGTCAGGGTGGGAATGGGGAGAATTAAAGTGTTTAGCAACCAGGAGATCAGATAGGTCCAGGCAGACGGAGCGAAGGTGTTAAGCAAAATGATCCCTCAGTCTACATTTGGTGACGCCGATGTGCAAGAGTCCACATCTTGAACAACGGATACAATAGATGAGGTTGGAGGAGGTGCAAGGGACACCCTGCCAAACCTGAAACGACTGTCGGGGTCCCTGGACAGAGTCGAGGGAAGAGTTAGTGCGACAGGTGTTACATTTCCTGCGGATGCATGGGAAGGTACCTGGGGAGGGGGTGGATTGGGTGGGAAGGGTTGAGTTAACCAGGGAGTCGGAGGGAACGGTCTCTGTGGAAGGCGGAAAAGGGTGGAGATGGGAAGATGTGACCAGTGATGGGATCCCCTTGGAGATGGAAAAATGTCAGAGGACTACGCATTAGATGGACTAGGGGGAGGGGGTGACAAGAGCAGAGCTGTGGAGTACTGTGGAAACACCTGTGAGGGCCTCCTATGCGATGGGAGAGGGGAACTCCTGTTCCCTAAAGAATGAGAACATCTTGGATGTCCTGGTATGGAACACTTCATCTTGGGCGCAGATGGAGGAATTGGGAGTAGGGGATAGAGTCTTTGCAGGAAGCATGGTGGGAAGAAGTGTAGTCAAGGTAGTTGTGGCAGTCAGTGGGTTTGTAATAGACATCAGTCGATAGTCTATCTCCTGTGATGGAGAATGTGAGATCAAGAAAGGGGAGGGAGGTTTCGGTGAATTTGAGTGCCGGATGGATATTAGTGGTGGTTAATGGTCCATGACTTCTGCATTGGTGCAGGAGGTAGCACTGATGCAGTCATCAATGTAACGGAGATAGGGTTTGGGGATAGGTTCCTGAACAAAGATTGTTCAACATACCCTACAAAGAGGCAGGAATAGCCAGGGCCCATGCGGGTGCCTAGAGCTACGCCTTTAATTTGGAGGAAGTGAGAGGAGTCATAAGGTCATAAGTGATAGGAGTAGAATTAAGCCATTCGGCCCATCAAGACTACTTCGCCATTCAATCATGGCTGATTATCTCTCCCACCTAACCCCATTCTCCTGCCTTTTCCCATAATCTCCGACACCTGTGCTAATCAAGAATTTATCTATCTTTGCCGTAAAAATATCCACTGAGGGCCTCCACAGCCTTCTGTGGTAAAGAATTCCAGATTCACCACTCTGACTAAAGAAATTTCACCTCATCTTCTTCCTAAAAGAACGTCATTCAATTCTGAGGCTATGACCTCTGGTCCTAGACTCTCCCACTAGTGGAAACATCCTCTCCACATCCACTCTATCCAAGCCTTTCACCATTCTGTAAGTTTCAATGAGGTCACCCCTCATTCTTCTGAACTCCAGCGAGTAGAGGCCCAGTGCCGACAAACGCTCATCATAGGTTAACCTACTCATTCCTGGGATCATTCTTGCAAACCCCCTCTGGACCCTCTCCAGAGCCAGCACATCCCACCTCAGATATGGTGCCTAAAATTGCTCACAATATCCAAATTTGGCCTTACTAGCACCTTGTCTCTACATCCCTGTTTTTGTATAGAAGCCCTCTTGAAATAAATCCTACCATTGAGTCGAAAGAGAAGTTGTTAAGGGCGAGGACCAAAATTGGATGGTTCTGTGGTCGTTACTTACTTCATCTCCCAAACTCTAAAACCCACAAGGTCTACCAAGTGCAAACTTGCAAGTACTTGGAAATACCAGAACCTACAGATTCATCTGAAAATCCTTGCCATTCCTTTGTTGCCATAAGGCTACTAGATTTAAATCGTAGAAGCTACTATCAAGCTACAGTGGCTTATCATTAAATTCCAAAGGGCAATTAAGAACGCATCCCTTGCCAATAATTCAAATTTTACTTTATCAGCATGTAGAAGCTGAGTCTTTCTCTTCCCATTTTATAAGCAGGTGCATACCATTTATGATTGCCTCTGCCACCATCCCCATATTGCAACGCATACATCAGGTTGTTGTTCATTATAAACACGTCCAAACTTGTTACCAAGCTCAGGGAACTGGGTCTCTGCTCCTCCCTTTGCAACTGAATCCTCATTTCATTATCTTTAGTCAGGGGAGAGGGAGACACAGAGATCATTTCATTATCTGGCATTGGGAAGAAGGTATAGAAGCCTGAAAGCTATTACAAACCAGTTCAGTATAACCTTCTTCTCAACAACCGTCAAGCTATTGAACATTATGAATTCCATCTAAATTGTGTACTACAAACTGTCTTGATTGTACGAGGGAGTTGTTTCTGTCTTTGTACAATATTGTTTGTATTCATATATTGAACTTCTTGTTGCTGTTTCTATTATGGTGTCTGACTACTGTCTATAAGGTCTCGACCCGAAAACATCACTATTCATTTCCTCCAGACATGCTGCCCGACCCGCTGAGTTACTCCAGCAGTTTGTGCTTATGTTCAGTTTAAACCATCATCTGCAGTCCCATCCTACCCTGTTTATATATCTGTTGTGCAGCTGCAAGAATTTCATTGCTCCATCAGGACATTCTTGACTCATCATTGCAAAATAAAGTTTAAAAATAGGTCTCTTTTCTTACATTAATAATGTTGATCAATACTGCCACCCGCATTGTCCTGCTTATGTTTACTTTGACAGCGCTAGGGAAATAATTTGCAGATTTAGAGGACATTCCAGAATATATATATTTTTCCATAAAGGGTATTTAAATGCAAGATAGTACCAGTTCAACACATTAACAGATAATGATTAACTGATAAACAACTTTTACCTAACTAATCTCACGAGAAAGAAGTCCCCCAAACGTTTGAAGGGTCTCGACTCCAAACGTCACCCATTCCTTCTCTCCAGAGATGCTGCCTGTCCCGCCGAGCTACTCCAGCATTTTGTATCTATCTTCGGTTTAAACCAGCATCTGCTGTTCCTTCTTACACACTTTTCAGAATCTGACGGAACCATATTAAATTAACACCAGCACGAATATACTCGGTTCCATTCACTTTAAACTGCTTGGCACCGCCACGTCCTTCCATTCCGTTCATTTAAGTTTGTCGCAATAATGAAAACAGGAAATAAAATTAACACAATTGTGAACATTCAATTGAAAATGTACTTAGTCAAGTAGATATGATGACAACTAAACAACAACATCGAGATTTGGCGAGTTGCTTTTCGATTCCACGTGATAGTTATTAGAGTAACTTTTTAGAATAGGGATTGAGGTGATAAAATAAGTCTTACCATAAAATTACCAGGTAAGTTCAGCTCAATATTAAACGTGTAACACAGCAATGGCGGAGTTCACTTCGCTGACTCCATGGTTGCTGATGGGTGTGGACATACTGATTGCCTTTGCTGCAGACCAAAGATACTAGAGGAGCTACAGTGACACAAAGTGCTGCAGTAACTCAGCGGGACAGGCAGCATCTCTGAAGAGAAGGAAAGGGTGATATTTTGGGTCGAGACCTTTCTTCAGACCGAGTTAGGGGTGGGAGAGACAGAGATAAGGAAGTGTAGGGTGTGACAACGAGACATCAAAGGGATTGAGGTTCATGGAAAATGTACTGATCATTGTTAGCGAGAGGAAGCCGACAACGAAGCATACATCCAGAGACAAAATGTAATCAGGGAGACAGTCAGATTGCTCGGAGAACTATGAAGGGAGAGAGAGGGAAACAAGGGTTACTTGAAGTCGGACACAAAAAGCTGGAGTAACTCAGCGGGTCAGGAAGTATCTTTGGAGGAAAGGAATGGGTGACGTTTCGGGTGGAGACCCTTCTTCAGTTAGCTTTACTTGAAGTTAGAGTAGCTGCTGCTCATACCGCTGGGGTGTGAGCGGCCCAGTTAGGCCGGGGGGAGAGAGAGAGAGAGAGAGAGGAAGCGCGCGCTTTGGCCCCAACTGCCGCTCTCTCTCTCTCTCTCTCTCTCTCTCTCTCGCGCGCGCGCTCCCGCTACAGCTCCCCCCGCCCGCGCGTGTGCGTGCGTGCGTGCCGGCCAGCCGGCCGCCATCTTTGTTCCCCGCGGCCGCTGTTGTGCCGGAGCGCTTCTCTCGCGAGGAAGGGCCGCCATTGTCGGCTTTTAACAAGCAAGAAACGAGAACTGAACGGTAATCACCACCGCGATAGTGCGGCTCTCGTTTGTAAACTGTGCCCGCTCGACGCGCCTGCTTTGTCCAGGGACATGACTGGATATGTCGACTTTGTCTATAAATATACTAATACTAGAGTCGGATTTTGAGGTAGAGCGGCCTACAAGAGATCCGCCTGACATTTTTAAATTTTCGTAGTAGTCTTATTTTATGATTTCTATAACAAACAAGGTGATAATAACCGAGCGTGGTAATATGGCCAGGGTTAGTTTGCAGATTCCTCAGTCATTTATTTGTTTTTTTTATGATCGTTTATTCATTCTTAGTAAAAACTTACCACGGTACAACAATATTCAATTTAGTGTTTTTCGTTTTACATTACTGGAACTAGGGGATAATGTTCCGTGTCATTGTAAAATCATGTCTTTGGTGTCAGACACATTTTTTCTGAATGTTTACCTGTGTGAATGACTTTCTCGTCTACCGCAACGCAGATTTGTAAATAAATTCGGAAAATATACTTTCGTACGCAGCTAATGAGGTTTGATCACGTGCTGATTTTGAAAATACAAAGATTTGGCATGGTTTTAAATACAACATATTATTATTTAGATTTTGGATGTTCCATTGGTATCAGAGTTGGTCTTCATTAATTAACAAAAAAAACGGCCGCTTTTTCTTATTACGTATGTACACCCGATGCCTTTGTTTATACAATTGTATATTTTTATGTTGCAGCAACTACTTATGGTGTTGTTTTGTGACAGTACTCAAAGTACTGGCTGACACTGCTACATCATTCTCAATATCAATGCGAGACCAACCAGAGTTGCAGAACGTTAGCTGTTTTTCCTTGAAAGTAAAGGCTGGTGTTGCTTGGGCCTTGAAAGTAGAGAGTGTTCTTCATGCTTGCTATTGTAATGTTGTATCTGAAGCGGATAATGCAATGCTTCTCGCGTTTGGTAGTGTAAATAAACCATTGGATTGCTATTAGAGAGGCATAAAAACAAAGGTGAGTTAAAAAAAATACGCCAACATCGTGTCTTTAACCTGGAAACACGCAAGTTGTTGACATGAGCTTGTTGAATAATCAATTATCTTCCAACATAGCATTTCAAGTGTTGAAATTTGTAAAGGATGGTTCATGTTATATCAATAAATGATTTAACTTATTTAAGCATTTTAGGGTTTTTTAAATTAATAATACCTACATTTCTGGGATTAGTTGCAACTGATCTATTTTAGCCTTTCCAGTTATGAGAGCTATTTTATTCTCACTATGTAATTGAGAAAACAATTGTTTTTTTCTGTTCCTTTGAGAACATTAATAAATAAGAATTTGCTGTGAAACATATCTTAATATCTAAATTTTAAATATATGCATGCAAATATTAAGTTACTAGGAGATATGAGGCTGCAGATGCTGGAATCTGGAGCAAAAATAAGTAGAACTGAGAAGAATTTCCCTCCACTGCATATGTGGAGGGAAATGGACACTATTTATGGTTGAGACCTTTCATTTGCACTGAAATAGTAGAGGCCCCTTGTATTCTCCTTCACTCTTTCCATCCAGATGAAGGATCGACTGACCCTTTCCTTCTCATGCTGACTGATTTGGTGAGTTCCTCCAGCAGCTCTCTATTTTGTTTGCTATTAAATTGACACTTTGACATTGGTATATTTTAAATCCATTAACTCTGATTTAGAAAAGACATTTATGAAGGAACAATTTTACATAAATGTCTGTTTTGGATAGCTTCCATGACATTAAAGAAAATCTATCTTTTGACTGCGTTGTGATATTTTAATGTACAGTAACATATCCTGCAATAGAATGAGGGATTTTCATTGCTGGTGGAAGAAGATGGTGAATTAAAGGATTCATCAGAAATATTTGGGTTTGAAAACAAAGAGTATTTCATTGCAGGTCCCTCAAATCCATCAGTGACTTAAAATTCTTAGTTTAGTTAGTTGCAGACTTGAATTTTGAAATGTCATTGATCAACTTTTCTTGTTCTACTTTGTTTCCAAAGTTATGATGGTCCACAGTCAGTGACTACGCCTTGAGCTATTAAATCCTTAAACCCTGAAATTCTCACTCTCACCTTGCCTCTGGTGTTGCTCTTTTTCTAGTTTGGTCAAATGCATGAGTGATATCTGGAGCTGAGTGATACAGGCAAAATTTAAACTGAATACCTGTCCATTAACTAACTGCTGTTTGTTATCATCACTTGCAACACCTTTCACCTTTTTCCTGATGAATGCAAGTAGATTGGGTTAACAAATGAAGAACTTTCCCATCAGTCAATCTTTAAATTGGATTGGAAATTACAATTTCAGGTGCTGGAAATCTGATATAAAAACAGAATGCTGGAAAAACTATGCAGGTCAGGCAGTGTCTTTGGGGGGAAAAAACAGGTTACCTATTGTTTTGGGGCAATGTTGTTTCATCAGAACGAAAGAATCAGATCTAAAATCTGAGCAATAACTCCACAGATGCTGTCTTATTTGAATATTTACTACATTTTACTAATTTAAAGTGGATCTCTGCTGTGAGGATAAATTGGTTAGAGTCTGTAGATTGGAGGGGAAGGGGATGTTAAGACTTGGACAGCCATTTCAAGTTGGAGCAGAAGACCATGTCAACGTATGTTTCTGATGGGTCTTTTTGCACAACACAGAAGTGCATAAAAACTAGGTATATACAGCAAAAAACAGGGCTTTTGGCCTAACTTGTCCATGCCAACTAAGATGCCCCATCCCATTTGCCTGTGACTGGTCTGTATACCTCTAAAACATTTCCTGTCCATGTGTCTGTCCAATTGTCTTTTAAAACTGTTGTTATTGTACCTCTCTCAACTACTTCCTCTGACAGTTTGTTCAATGGTGTTTTTATTGTCACTTGTGCACGCAATGAGATTCTCTTCTTACAAACAGTCCAGTAGAGCATTGTCATACACAAGCTCATCCCCAATTAGCAAATTGTATGGAAATAGTCTAATGATCTTGCGTGCAAGAGGCGCCATGATTTGCTGCCATTTTTCAAAGTCCAGTCTGCACTTTCGGTATTATGTGGAGCTTGATTCAGGCAAGCCCCAGGCTACTGCAGGTCTCCAGCCATCGCTTTCCCTTCGATGTACAGTTGGACCTGTGAACCAAACTCCCTCTCGTGGCACATCCACGTTTGTTCCCGGGCAAGCCTGCTGCAACCGACCTTGAGAGCACAGTAGGCCAGATCCCAGTTTCCTCTTCTACCTGCCTCGCTCCTTGCAGGTCGTGTCTGCCGTTGTCGCTGGCTTCATCTGGTCTTCGGGGAATGAGCTCATGTCGGCTCCGTGGGCTCCCACTTTCTGGCTACTGTCCATGGGATTCTCCGAGCAGGGGCCGGCTCGGCAGCTTCCTCCTATACGTCACGGTTCGCCGGGTCTTCAATTTGGCTGCGGGAGACCGGCTCGGCAGCTTACCCCCATAGGCTGCGACGCTCTGCGTGGAAAAGTTGCCCCTAAGGCTCCTATTAAATTTTTTTCCTTGCACCTTAAATTTACGCCCTCTAGTTCTCGATTCCCCTACTCGGGGGGGAAAAAAAAATCTAATTTTATTTATAATTTATAATAATTTCATACACCTATAAGATCACCCCTCAGTCTGTTGTGTTCCAAGGAATGAACTCTGAATCTGTCCAGCCTGTCCATGTATCTCTGGCTGTCAAGTCCTATCATGAAATATTTGTATATTGCCACTTGCAGAAAACTTTGCTGTGCAAATGGGGCCCAGAGTTCATGTAAGGAAGTCTTAACTAGGGTGTTGAGACTTACTTGTGTATTAGTTTAGTTTAATATATTTTTGTGGTATAACATGGAAAGAGGCCTTTCAGCCCAGTGAGTCAACACAGACCATCGATCACCTGTTCATGCAAGTTCTGTGATATTCCACTTTAACATCTACTCCCTGCACACTAAGGGCAGTTTTACAGAGGCTAATAAACCTACAAACCCGCACGTCTATGGCATGTAGGAAGAAACCGGTGTATCGGAGGAAACCCATGCGGTTACAGGGAGAACATGCAAACTCCACACAGACAGCTCCCGAGGTCAGGATTGAACATGGGTCTCTGGCGCTGTGAGACAGCATCTCTACCATCTGCGCCATTGTGCAGCCCCATTTAAGGGACTTCACTCTAATTGGACAATGGTTGCAAGTCCAAAGTGACCATTATCCTTCAATAATGCTCCTCTTCAGCTTTCCATCGTTATTAATATGCTCTCATCCTCGCCTGCTGCTGATTTCCTCAACTTATTCAATGTTATCTGCCTAATTTGATCTCTCAATTACCTGGCAGATTTTAAATTCCCTGCTCTAGTTTGGATATTGCTGCTATGGATAATTTGAACATCCTTTTGGTTTAGTCATTGCTGATTCCTGCATAGAATGAGGCCAAAAAACTTGCATGTATCACAGCCTTGAATGCAAGAGGGCATTCAATTTTTGAAGATATCCAGAGGTACTTCGAGCAAAACAGAAAGTGCTGAAGGAATTCATTAGGTCATGCAGCATCTGTGGAGGGAATGGACAGACAACATTTTGGATTGTGACCCTTCTTCAGATTAATGGAGTAGGGAGAGAAAGCAGGAAAAGGGAGGTGGAGTGGGGTAAAGCCTGGAAGATGATAGTGAGAGGGGTTGAATGGTAGATGGGTGGCGATAGTGACAAAAACTAGAGGTGAAAAGATAAGAAGGTATCAGCTGAGGAAAGATGAAGAGGAGTGAAATGTAAAGCTATTGGTGTAGGAAGAAACTGCAAATCCAAACAGACTGGGCGATCGTTTCGCTGAACACCTTCGCTCAGTCCGCCTGGACCTACCTGATCTCCCAGTTGCCAAACACTTTAATTCCCCTTCCCGTTCCCACACTGAGCTTTCTGTCCTGGGCTCCTCCCTTGTCAGTGAGACCAATCGCAAATTGGAGGAACAGCATCTCATATTTTGCTTGGGCAGCTTACAACCTAGTGGTCCTCTAACTTCAAGTAACCCCTGCACTCCCTCTCTCTCCACCCCTCCCCCATCCAAGTCGCACCAGGTTCCCGTTCTCACCAAGCATACAGCTAACAATGGCCTGTTTCCTTTATCATCGCTACTTTTTTAGCATATCTTTCATTAATTAGTTATATATCAATCTACATCACTGTCTATATCTCTTGTTTCCCTTTCCCCTGACTAGTCTGAAGAAAGGTCTTGACCAGAAACGTCACCCATTCATTCTCTCCAGAGATGCTGCCTGTCCCGCTGAGATACTCCAGCATTTTGTGTCTATCTTCGGTTTAAACCAATCTGCAGTTCCTACAGAGATCAAAAGGATGTCAGATGAGTGAAATGCAAAGCCAGTGGGAGGGTTATAGATGGAAGGGAACATGGGTTAGGGGAAAGATAATTCTAACTCCTTCCCCATTCCTATACTGACCTTTCTGTCCTTGGGCCTCCTTCATTGCCACACGCAAACTGGAGGAACAGCACCTCGCATTCCGCTTGGCGAGCTTATATCCCAACGTGAACGTATGAACATTGAATTTTCCGATTTTAAGTGATAACCCCCTACCCCTTTTCTCTTTCTGGTGACCCACCACAGTACACACCCATTTTCCCCAACTGCACGCCCCTGTCACCCTGCTCCTTTCCCCTCCAATATCCATTCAGATCCCATCCCCCAAATCCATCATTCACCTTTTATCCATCCTTCATCCCTCTTTATCCTCTCCTGTGTTACATAATCTGACACCATGTCTCCTTTTCACATCTAGCCTTTGTCACCACCATCTGTCATTTCACACCTCTTCACGTGTATAAACTTGCTAGGCGCTGCCCTGCTCCCACCTCTCTTTTGCAGCTTGCTTCCTACTACATCAGCTTGAGAAGGGCCCTGACCTGCAACATTGTCTATCCATTCCCTCCACAGATGCTACCTGACCCAGGTTTGGGGCCTTTGTGATTGGATCTGGAGCTCATGCAGGAATTTTTGATTTTTGGTGAGACACAAGTGCTCTCCATTATGTTTTTTGATGAATATATGTCGATAGCTTTTTGTTTTAGATATGTGTTCTGGTGATTATTGAGTGGCTTGTGTCCCTTAATACAGGTCTGCCAACATTGGGTGAGAGTTGGGAGTGAGAAATTGCGAGAGACCAAGCGCCGAGGGAGCGTAGTGACCAGGGTGGGGGGGGGGGGGTGTCCCCCCCCTCCATAGGTACGGGGCTTTTTGCATTTTTCAGCTTGAAATTGTGCAATATGGTGCATACTGTAGCGAGTCTTTAACTTACACTTGAATGCAATATATATGCTTTAAATTGGATTAGCTATGATAAGGTTAGGCTAAATTACATTCCTAATTACATTCCACAGTAGAGCCAAGGCTCTGATCAACACATGCAGCACATGACTGATCTTAGTGTATTCATGTATGGAAATCAGATTATAATCAAACACGGCCATTTTGAACCAACCTGGGTCTCACTGCACACCTGGTACTACTCCTGACCCTGACTCCAGTTGCATACCTTCTCTCATTCCTGACCCTGAATCCAGCCTTACACCTGCCCCCCTATTCTACCCTGATCATAGCTGCTTACCTGCTTAGGTTCCCAGTGCTGAACACTCCCCTGGTTCCAGCTTTGACTGCACACCTAGTACTATTCCAGACCTTGACTCTGGATCCACACTTGGCCTTGTTCCTAGCCCCTCTGCACTGACAATATATCTGGCCCTCACATAAAGCCCCTCTTCTGACCCCCTGAACTTAACCTATTACGTTCTAGTCCATAGGTGCTTATCTAATGTGGTAATCTTTTATGGGGAACCTTCACGGACCAAATTTTGTGTAACAAAATTTGCTACATCCTTTGGCTTCCTTGTTATCTAACATGCTAGTTACTTTGTCAAAGAAGTCATCAATTGGTTGAACACAATTTATCATCCATAAAATTATACTCATTCAGCTGTATAAGTATTCTGTTACCATTTCTTTCATTTTCCTAACAAACTGTCCTGAAGTCATTTTCACCCCCAACATTTTCAGTATTTTGCTGTCTTCCTCTCAAGCTGGGACTTTTCCGAAATGCAAAGTCCAATAACTATATATTTAAGCAATATTATTCTATTAAATGTAATCTTGAGAGTACTTAATATTTTCTGTGGTATTCATAACACAACAATGATAAAAAGATCTTTGTTTTGATTGCACCTACCAACATGCATACATTATTATATTACAGTTAATATGTACCAAGGGCAAATTTTTGTTCCAATGCTCCCCATTCCCAATTACTTTTACATTGAAGTGATTGAAATCCAAGTGAAGTTTAAATGGCATCATAAAGTCAAACCTCCGGAATGGATGATATTCATTACGTGGTTGGTTGGGGGTCAGTATCAGTACAATTACTATATTAAACTTTGATTCTTCGGATGTCCTGGCTCAAGCTAAAACTAAAGACAAATAATAATCTCACACATTCCCCTGCAAGTATCTCTGTCACTCCTTTACAATATTCCCCTTCTTTCAACAAGCTCTTAAATATCTATTCTGAATCAGTTTCCATCTGATTACACTCCTTGAGGATGTTCATCTACGTGTTCAATTAATAAAACAACGAGATTGGGGACATTTCTATTCAACCTGTCAAAGGAATTTAGGTGGGGGGGAGGCGGTTAGAAATAGTCAGTGAGGTAAACAAACATAATAGTTGAGTAGCAAATGACAATAGTGCCACCTTCCCAATATTTAACTGAAGGAAATAATGGGTTATCGGGGCTGTATGTTGTGACAGACAGCCTGACACCTTGTATGTTCATTTTATATTACACTTATCCCATCCTCCTGGATATTCCAGATTAATAAATTAAGGTTTTGTCAACTAATTATAAATCAGGCTAATTACAAATCAATAACATTAGCCAACTCCGAAACATGAAGCGCTGAGCATTGGGATCCAGACATCATGGACAACTGGCCTCAGTTCCCCACTCACATCTGGCAGTGTTTTCCGTATGAACCGAGGGACTGCGGAGCGTTTTTTTAAAATGGGGAGGCTGAGCGATCAATGGCTTTGGGGGTACCCGGTGAGGAAGTGGAGCAACCGAGTGGGGAGAAGGTGTGGAAGGGGGGTGCCGTCCCCCCCCTCCCAGGGTAGGGACGTTTTGAAATTTGATGTATTAAAATCATGTTTTAGTGCATTGTAGAAGTATGATTTCAATGTTTTTTGTATTAATTATTTTTAAGAGGTAACTTTTTAAGGGTAACTTTTTCCACACAAAGGGTGGTGGGTGTATGGAACAAGCTGCCAGAGGAGGTAGTTGAGGCAGGACCATCCCAACATTTAAGAAACAGTCAGACTGATACATGGATAGGGCAGGTTTCGAGGTATGGACCAAAAGCAGGTACCGTAGCTGGGACATGTTGGCGGGTGTGGGCAAGTTGCGCCGAAGGGCCTGTTTACACACTGTATCACTCTGACTACATTATACCTCCACCATGCATGAATGTTTCAAATCAAGTGATTGAGTTTTATTGCCATATACTCAAGCATAGAAAATAGGTGCAGGAATAGGCCATTCGACCCTTCGAGCCAGCACTGCCATTCAATATGATCATGCTATTCATCTAAAATCAGTACCATCTTTCTGGGTTTTTTCCCCATATCCTTGATTTCATTAGCCCAAGAACTAAATGTAACTCACTCTTAAAAACATCCAGTGAATTGGTCTGCACTGCCCCCTGTGGCAGAGAATTGCACAGATTCACAACTCTGCGTGTGAAGAAAGTTTGTCTTCATCTGAGTCGCTAACTGGCCTACCCTTTATTCTTAAACTATGACCCCTGGTTCCTGAACTCCCCCAACATTGGGAACATTTTTCCTGCAGTTACAGTAAGTGAAAATCGAGCAGACAAGCAGGATGCTTTCTCCTACCACTCCCATTGAAGTCCACCATCTTCCACCGTTTCTACCCAATGCTTGGTACTTACTTCCCAGCAGCCATTGGTTGTCCACCAGGATTGCACCGAGCCGCAGCCTGATCCATGCTGGTCACCTGGGCGAATCTGGCAGGCGACTCTCACGCAGCGGCGCAGCGCTTCCAAAGCCTCCGACGGCGCTGGGACTCTTGCACTGAGGCTGCTCCATGGCTGGAGTTGCAGTGAGCGACTCGCCAGCCCAGCAAACACTCGCCATCCCCGCTCCCCGTCCGCACTGTCTTCCCGCACTGCTTCTGCTTCCAACTCCCGTGGCCCCATGCAGTTGATATTTGTTTGAAATTTTCGTTGATCACAGAATTTCTCACGACAGAGCATGAGAAATTTGTGATCAGCGTG
>CM075978.1:154176812-154265017 GCA_038087875.1 Malacoraja senta | reverse complement strand
GAGCACTGTGTTTACAGGCCTGTTATGCCGCTTCAAGTAAGAATTTCATTGTTCCATTTCCAGTACATAGAGTGCCCTCCATAATGTTTGGGACAAAGACCCATCATTTATTTATTTGCCTCTGTACTCCACAATTTGAGATTTGTAATAGAAAAAAGGCCATTTTTATACATTTTGGTTTCATCATGTAGAGATTACTGCATGGTTTATAAATGCTTGTTGACCAGGAATGCAGGGAAAAGCCTGGGAATCACAGGCCAGTGAGCCTAACATCTGTGGTCAGAAAGTTACTAGAGAGTATTCTGAGGGATAAGATATACATGCCTTTAGGTGGACAAGGGCTGATTAAGGATAGTCAGAATGGTTTCATACGGGAGATTGTGTCTCATGAATCAGATTGTTTTTTTTTGAAGATGTGACCAAATATTTTGATGAGGGCAGGGCTGTAGACATATAGGGTAGGGTATCATCGGCGGTCACTCGAAACGAGTATGACTGTCCTCTTTTAGGAGGGCGCCTGAGCGTGACTTTGTTTAACATGCGGAGACTAGTGCACAGACAGCCATCACGGTTCTTGACAGATCTGGGTCAGGATCCAGTGGCATGGAGTCCAAGATGACCGGGAACCCTTTTCTGCTGCAGCCTTCATCCGCCTTCCCAGCCGTTGTGACACTCCACTAAGGTCAGCCATCATCCTCCACCTGTTCCACCGTTGAGGTCTTAGTTGAATTGCTCTTTGTCAGGGACCTCCTCCTCGACCTTACCGCCATGGGTGGCTCTACCTGGAGCATAGCTCCAGACGGCATCGCTCTCAGGATCTCAGGACCACATATGCTTCTCTACCACGACAAGGTGACAATCCACAGAGATTTAGGATATAACTAGACTAAGTGGGACCCGTTGGGTCTCATGTTCACACGGGAGGGCTGGTCCCCCGATGCAATATTCTACCTCTCCACCAATTCCAATATTGATGGCCAGTGGGGGGGGGGGGGGGTTCTGGAGCGCTGGTATTGTGTTGTTGGCTGCAGGGACTACTGGTCTCCAGAGGGCTAGTATGGACATTGTGGGCCAAATGGATTCTTGGGGTGGCAGCTCAGACCCTCACGCCTGATGTGCTGGCAGCTCACTCACGGCTGGTGGGCTGGCAGTTGACACGGCTATTCCTTGAAATTCCATTTCAAGCAGAGTGCAAGGCCACCAAATTCAAATCAATTTTCCTACCATTTCAAGCAGGGTGCAAGGCCACCAAATTCAAGTGCAGTTTCATACCACTTCAAGCAGGGTGCAAGGCCACTAAATTCAGGTTCAGTTTCCTACCACTTCAAGCAGGGTGCAAGGCCACCGAATTCAAGTGCAGTTTCCAACCACTTCAAGCAGGGTGCAAGGCCACCAAATTCAAGTGCAGTTTCATACCATTTCAAGGAGTGTGCAAGGCCACCAAATTCAAATGCAGTTTCATACCATTTCATGCAGGGTGCAACGATACCACATTCAACTGCAGTTTCATACCATTTCATGCAGGGTGCAAGGCCACCACATTCAAATGCAGTTTCAAACTATTTCAAGCAGGGTGAAACCACCATAAAACCACACAAAACACCACACATATTCAGTAGACATTCAGTGTGTTCAGTTTACTCACAGCTCAGAGTCGTGACCTCTCCCATCATGCAGAGACTGAGCCACACCCACACTTCCGGGTTTTATAATTGACAGGAGAGAGATTCTCAACATTTTTAAAACACTAATAACACTTTTGTATTTCATTGATGGGAAGAATCCTCTGCACCTGATGAGCAGAGAGGAACTGAGTAAGATGGCCAAAAATCACAGCCGTAAGTGGTAGCGTTTTATCTAAAATCAATATAGTGCAAACAGGAAGTTGTCAAGTTTAGACAAATAACCATTTGCAGGCAGTGCCTTTTCACTTCAACCCAACCCCCCCAAACAACCATTTGCAGGCAGTGCCTTTTCACTTCAACCCAAACCCCCCAAACAACCATTTGCAGGCAGTGCCTTTTTACTTCAACACAAACCCCCCAAACAACCATTTGCAGGCAGTGCCTTTTTACTTCAACCCAACCCCCCCCAAACAACCATTTGCAGGCAGTGCCTTTTTACTTCAACACAAACCCCCCAAACAACCATTTGCAGGCAGTGCCCTTTTACTTCAACCCAACCCCCCCCAAACAACCATTTGCAGGCAATGCCTTTTCACTTCAAACCAACCATATTTTCATTTTCAAACCACATTAAGGGCACTCACAGTTGAGTAGACATGTGTTCAGTGTTATTCAGAGCTCAGAGAGACGTGACCCTCTGGCTTCCTCCATCTTGCAGAGACTGAGTGAGGCGCACCACTTCCTGGTTTTATAGTCCCTCCCCCTCCCTTCAGCAGGGGCAGCAGAGAGAATGGCAATTTAAAAAAAAACATTAATATCTCTCTGATTTTTCATCGATGGGAAAAATCCTCTGGTCCAGGAAGGCGGAGGGGGTGGGGGGGCTCTGAGCGAGGCGGCCAAAAATGACGGCCGTAGGTGGCGGCGTTCTCTCGGAAATCACAGCACAGTGAGCCAAAAGCGGTCAAGATCAGACTTTTAGTAATATAGATGTAGACATATATATGGATTTCGGCAAGGCACTTGACAAGGTTCTGCATGGCAGGCTGCTCTGGAAGGCCTGATCGCAAGGGATCCAAGGAGAGATAGCTGACAGGATAGAAAATTGGCTTCATGGAAGGAAATAGAGGATGATGGTGGAAATTTGTTTATGGAGACCTGTGACAAGTGGTGTGTCTTGGGGTTTGATGCTGTTTCCATTGCTGTTTGTCATCTATATCAATGATTTGGATGAGAATGTACAAGACATGATTAGTACATTTTTGAGATGACACTAAAGTGTATTGTAGATATTGAAGATAGTTGTTACAAAATGTAGCAGGATGTTGATCGGTTGGGCAGGTGGGCTGAGGAATGGGTGATGAAGCTTAATACAGAGAAGAGTGATGTGTTGCATTTGGGGAAGTAACCAGGCAGGACTTCCACAGTGAATGGCAGAGCTCTGGGGAGTGTTGTGGAGCAGAGGGAGTGCAGGTACATTGTTTCTTGAAAGTGGTGTCACAGGTAGATAGGGTGGTCAAGAAGGCCTTCATCAGTCAGAGTATTGTATATTGGAGGTCATGTTACGGTTGTACATTGGTGAGGCCACATTTAGAGTATTGTGTTCCGTTTTGGTCACCCTGTTACAGAAAAGATGTTGTAAAGCTGGAAAGTTTGCAGAGAAGATTAATGAGGATGTTGCCAGGAGTTGGGGGCCTGAGCTATAGAGAGAGGTTGAGCCTACTGGTTAAAATAGGCCATATATTTACCAAGGACGGCCTGAAAACTGATCCAGCAAAAAACAGTGCCATTAATGAACTCCCAGCACCCACTTCTGCCACATCCTGTACCTGCGCTCCCATGGTCTACAGTGGCAGCTGATTTATTTGAGTGGCACGGCAAGCAGTACCTGGTGCTCGTGGATTCGTATTCAGGGTGGTTCAACATTGATTTTTTTCAGCAGCCCCACTTCCAGCGGCGTGATTTCGAAATTATCTCGTCATTTTTCAATCCATGTTTCTCCAGGCAAGCTGTTGACTGACAATGGCAGCCAGTTCACCAACCAACAATTCAGAGAGTTTGGAATTTTCACCACATCACCAGCAGCCCTGAGTATCCACAGTCTAATGGGCTGGCTGAACGGGCTGTCCGTAGTGCATAACAACTCATGGAGCGCTCTCACAGGGCCAAATCTGACGTATCCCTGGATTTGCTCAACTTACGCAACATTTCCCGTGACCTTGCCTTGGGTTCCCCTGCTCAACGATTATTGTCAAGGCAGACCCGTACCCCGTTGCCCATCGCAGAACAAACGTTAGTCCCACATGCCCTTCCACCTGAGGATATTCAAACCAGGTTACGACAGAAGCGTGACATTAAAAAAAAATGGTTCGACAAGACAAGCAGGCCTCTGCCACCATTGACCAAAGGACAGGTGGTCCGCTTACAGACTGACAAAGGCCATGAGCATGTTGGAGTGATTTCTGGTCTAGCTTCGGAGCCACGCTCGTACATTGTTAGAGCCGATGGCCAATCCCTCCTCCTTATTATCGGGATCGTACAAGTTCATTTCAATCTGCATCTAGTGACCCTCACATGCTCTTGCCAGCACAACACTCCATGCCTGTGACAGTTCCTCTGTCTGTCCCATCTTCGCCTGTGCCATAGTCTCCTGCTTCGACCCCAGAGGCGTTGGTCCACTCCCCCACGGTGCTGAAATCTCCAACCCCTGAGAAGAGGAATAGAGATGGCCTCTATCGTACAGGTGCCGGTCATGTTAGCAGGCCGGTTGTGAAGTATCCGGACTATGTTTGACTTTACATACGTTTGTCATCAGTTGTGATTTTGTTTTGCTTAGTTATGGGTATAGTGCTATTGATTCTTTAAGAGGGGGGATGTAGATCAGTGATTCATGTTATGAGTCATGCTTTTGTAGTTACGACCACTAGCTTATTAACGTCGCGATCTACTGCACTCTTCAGTATGAAGTTGACTCCCAAGTAAGAGCTTGTAGTTGTTTATTCTAAATTAACAGTGTATAACCTGTCAAGGTGTGAGGTCTTTATTATTACAAGGACTTTATTCTGTGAAGCACAGGAGGATAGGGAGTGATATTTTAGAGGTGTATAAGATTATAAAATGAATAGATTGAGTAAATTTACCCAGACTAGGGGAATCAAGAACCATAGGACATAGATTTATGGTCAGGGAGGAAAGATTTAAAAGGAACCCGAGGGGCAACGTTTTTTTACACAAAGGGTGGTAGGTATATGGAACGAGCTGACGGAGGAGGTAGTTGAGGCAGGTACTATCACAATGTTTTAAAAAAGGTTGGACAGGTACATGGATAGGATAGGATAGGTTTGAAGCGATTTGGGCCAAAAGCTGGCAGGACTAGTATAGATGGGTCATGTTGGACAAGTCAGGCCCAAGGGCCTGCTTCAATGCTGTATGACACAATAATACCAAAATGAATGCTCACTTCCCAAGGTTGTTTAAGAGATATATATATGGTGTCCCAGAAATTTAGAAGTGTCAGCATAACCAATAAAAGATTTAACATCCAACTGATAGTGGTTACAAACCAAACCCTTTGTGCCATTCATTCCAGTCTAGCCACTTATATTTAAATCGGCATTTTGAAAAGAATTACATCATCAGGATTTTATAAATGTTAATGATGGATTGGATTGTGTGATAGACAATAGGTGCAGGAGTAGGCCTTTCGGCCCTTCGAGCCTTCACCGCCATTCACTGCGATCATGGCTGATCATCCACAATAAGTACCCTGTTCCTGACCACGGTCAGATTTTACTTTGGGGCATTGAACTGCAAATCTGTTTTCCTTTTCTAATGCCTGGCACTTTCCTTCAGGACTTGATGTTAACTGAGATTCTGTTCCTGATCCTATCTCGCTTGGAAACTCCCCTTGCATTTTTGTGTGATTCAAGGAGTAATATTGTGTGATTCAAGGAGTAATATTAGAAGCACGTATGACAATGTCTGAAGAAGGGTTTCAGCCCGAAACGTTGCCTATCTCCTTCGCTCCATAGATGCTGCTGCACCTGCTGAGTTTCTCCAGCATTTTTGTGTACCTATGACAATGTCTAGCAGTTAGATGGGGAACTACAATTTTCTCAAGCCTTTCCCACACTAAGGATAGAATACTGTTTAAAGAAAATGATTTTAATATTTAAAGAATGGGTTAAAGATTTTTGATTCAAGTAAGAATCCCCTAAAAGTAAACAGTTGAACAGATCCACAAAATACTAAAGCGATATTTATTAATTTGCTTACGATGCATTTTTTACAAACTGATGTGTTTCATTTCTCTTTTTTTCTTCTTTGTGCAGGACTTTGGTAATATCCATCTGGGAGTAATGTCCTGGATTGTCCCAGTATTTGTAGGGCTCTCCTGTTTCGGTTCTGTCAATGGATCGCTCTTCACTTCATCAAGGTAAACTATTGAAAATGTCATAATTTTATTTTTAACATTCCCAAACATCTTTCTTGACAAGCTTTTTGATTTCCTTTACAAATTTGTTTCATATACATCACAAAACCAAAGCATCAATGTTGCTGCTCTTTTTAAAAAAAAACAGCAACTCACACAATGCACGAGCTATTGTACTTAGACAATGAGACTGGCCAGATGATTGGAGTTTCAGTGAAGAAACTGGAGCTGCAGCTGGACAACCTCAGAATCAACCAGGACACTTCATAGATAGGAGGAGCAAAATGCTGGAGTAACTCAGCGGGACAGGCAGCATCTCCGGAGAGAAGGAATGGGTGACTTTTTGGGTCAAGACCCTTCTTCAAGCTGGTTATGAGGCACAGCGACATAGTGCGATAGGGATAGGAGATTCATTAATGAAGAAGGGTCTCGACCCGAAACGTCACCCATTCCGTCTCTCCAGAGATGCTGCCTGTCCCACTGAGATTCATTAGTTAGGAGAACACAGGAGATTATGAGGCTACAAATGAGACTCCAGGATGGTGTGTTGCCTCCCTGGTGCCAGGATTCAGGATGTTTCAGAGTGGCTGTATGACATTCTCTAAGGGGAGGGGGAGTTCTCAGAAGACGCTATGCATGTTGACACAAAGATTAAGGAGAATCCATTGAGATTATATATTAAGGGAAATAAAGGATTACTAGTGAGAGAATAGGGTCCGTCAGAACCCAAAGTGGTGATCTATGTGTGGGGTACGAGTGATGAGTAGGATCCTCAGTAAATACTTCTGTGTTTTGGTGGAGAAAGACACAAAGACTAGAAAGCTTGGGAAGGTTAATGGAGATGTCATAAGGACATTCTGTATTACAGTGGAGGAGGTGCTGAATGTCCAAAGAAAGTAGATAAATGTATTGGGCCTGATCAGATGCATCCAAGGATATTGGAAGCGCAAGACAAAATTGCAGGAGTCCTAGCTGAGATATATGAATTAGGGTAAGGATGAGGATATGGGCTGAATGTGTAAATGTGACGAGCTTAGACGGCCATCTTGGTAAGCATGAACGAGTTGGGCCAAAGGGTGCTGTATACAGTAACTCTGACTCTAGGTTTGAGGTGGTGCATTTGGGAGGTCAAATGCAAGCCCACATTTTACAATGAATTGTATAACCGTTGGATCATTGATGTACAGAGATCTTTTGGTGTAAGTTTATACAGGGCTGCCAACATTAGTTGAGAGTGAGAAATTGTGAGGGAGCGTAGCGACGGAGGTGGGGACGGTGTGGGAAGTGGGTGTCCCCCCTCCCATGGTAGGTAGCTTTTGCATTTTTCAGCTTGAAATTGTGCAATCTGGTGCGAGTCTTTTAACTTACACTTGAATGCAACATTTATGGACGGGACCATGGAGGTATGAATAAGGTTAGGCTAAATTACATACTACCAGTAGAGCCCGGCTCTGATCACCAGGTGCAGCACATGAATGACTATATTCATGTATGGAAATCAGATTATAATTCATGCTTTTATGCATATATATGGAGAAAAAACAGAAACAAGGCAAGAGTCTGACTTCCATCACTGTTCTGCACAAATAAATAAATCAACCTTTTAAGAATAAGGAGTAAGCCATTTAGAACGGAGACGAGGAAACACCTTTTCTCACAGAGAGTGGTGAGTCTGTGGAATTCTCTGCCAGAGGGCGGTGGAGGCAGGTTCTCTGGATGCTTTCAAGAGAGAGCTAGATAGGGCTCTTAAAAATAGCGGAGTCAGGGGATATGGGGAGAAGGCAGGAACAGGGTACTGATTGGGGATGATCAGCCATGATCACATTAAATGGCGGTGCTGGCTCGAAGGGCCAAATGGCCTACTCCTGCACCTATTGTCTATTGTTAACCTTACCCTTTGACTATAGAAACTAGATGAAAATAATGCCACATATTCAATCATATATGGTTCAATGAAATTAAGATGTATATGTAAAACATATAAATGGAAAACAGGCCCTTCAGCCCACCAAGTCCACACTGACCAGCAATCTACCATACACCAGTTCCATCCTACACGCCAGGGACAACTTACAGAAGCCAATTAACCTACAAACCTGCACTTCTTTCGGATGTGGAGAAACTGGAATATCAAGAGAAAACCATGTGGTAGTAAGGCAGCAACTCTACCGCTGCGCCACCGTGCCACCCCATTACATTATGTTTTCTGTAATATATTTATTATGGTATCGCGTCAATAAAGATGAACACATGATTCTGATTTCTGCCCTTAGTTGGATAACACACATCTCCAGTCATTGTGTTTAATGGCTGGTTTTCAACCTCTTCAGTCTGAAGGTCTCGACCCGAAACATCACCCATTCTTTCTCTCCAGAGATGCTGCCTGTCCAGCTGAGTTTTCTAGTTTTTAGTATCTATCTTCAGTTTAAACCAGCATCTGCAGTTCCTTCCTACACTCTTTGTTAAGCGAATCAGGTCCTATTCTCATAATATTATTCACCTCAACTAAGTTTTTTTCTTCACCTCTGTTGCTGCAGAGAATACAATCCTAGTTATCAAATCTTTCTTCCAAGTGAAAAAAAAATTTCAGCCTGCCAACATGTTCATAAATCGCCCCTGGATCCTCTCCAGAGCAATTGCACCCTTTCTACAATGTGTCATAGTCTTACAGAATGAAAACAGGCCCTTCATCCCAACTTGTTCATGCAGATCAAGATGCCCCATCTAAACTAGTCCCATTTATCCGCATTTGGCCCATATCCCTTTAACCCTTGCGTGTGCCAGTGTGTGTATGAGAGTGTGTGTCAGTGAAGCGGCGACAACATCTGGAGTGAGCGGAGACTTGGCGATGCCCGGGAAGCGTTTCCCTCTCACCCCCCCCCCCCCCCACCGTCTCTTCCGTCTCCCCCCTCCTGGGAATGCGGGCCGGCCCAGGTGCTCTGTGTCCAGCTGGGCTCCAGGGGAGGTGAGGGCCAGTGACCCGGGGGTCGGGCATCGGAGCGGAGCCTTAGCCCGAGATTCATCCCGCGGCTCCGGAGGTGACACCGATGCCCCCACTCATCCGGTCCACTCTTGGCTCTGGGCTGGAGGTAAAACTCCATGGGGTGTGGACAGAGCGGCCGACGGACACAGAGCCGCCGGAGGTGAGGGTGGGAGGTGTGAGCGGTGCCTCGGGGGGGGGGGGGTCGGTGCTCGGACCACCGCCGTGTCTCACCTATCACACCATCTGCACGGGAGAAACTAAACTACTTTTTTCCCCCCCAAAATCATCCTGCGGGCCGGTAGTTTGACAGCCCTGCTTTAAACCAATGCCCTCTAGTTCTTGAATCACATATCCCGGGAAAAAGACTATGCATTCACCTTATATTCCCCTCGTGGTTTTTACTCACCTCTAAAACATGTTTTGCTTTTGAACTTCCAGCACCTGCAGATTTGTGAGCGTGAGAAATTTGTGATCAGCGTGAGAGCGTGAGAATTTTGTGAAATGCGTGACTCTCACGCTCAATGCGTGAGAGTTGGCAGCCCTGCTAATAATGCAAACATTTTATGCAAGTTCCAATTGTTTGGACAAAAATCACTTATTAATGCTTTATAACAGTTAAGTTACTTTAAGACCATTTCAGAAATTATGGTAGTCAACTAAAAATCAACTAACAAATTAAGGCAAACTAAAAAAAATAACAGGTTCCCTTTCTTGACTCTACCTCATAAGTACTTTAACGCTGTTAACAGAGCAAAGGGATATTAATCTCAAGAATCAAAATGGGGAAAGTGGGGGCAATTTTGCTTAAATGGTAATTCTAAGCCCATTCAGATCTGCATAGTCAGAGTTATACAACATGTACATGGCTGGCCCAATTTGTCCATAATGATCAAGTTGGCATTCTGCGTGCCCAGGGACTGGCGGCAGTTCCCAGTTCATCTCGCGTCCCAGGGTCTGGCTGCAGTTCCCAGGTCGGCTCGCCTGCACCGACCCCGCAAAAACAATTTTTTTTTTAAACAACGCGGTTTTTCGGGTTACGGGCCGCATTCAGCCCGTGTGCCGTAGGTTGCCGAACCCTGTCCTAAATGTTTGTCCTCATTGTGGTCCCCCCCCCCCATGTTTTACAACCGATTCACCTGGTTAGTTCCATCTCCGGCTGCTTCATGTTGTCAGTGGCTGCACATCCGACCAAGAGAGAAGAGAAGAGAAAAGACGCGCCGTCAACTGACGCGCTTCCCCAGACCGCACAGATCGCTGTGATGTGGCGCAAAGAGACAAACTGTGCAGGGACTGAAGACAGCGTGAGAATTCTGTCATCAGTGTGAGAATTGGCTGAAATGCGTGACTCTCACGCACAAAGCGTGAGAGTTGGCAGCCTTGGTTTATAGGTCCCTGAAAGTGGTAACACAAGTGGATAGGGTGATCTTTTTTTTTTAAGTATACATGGTGTGAGCCTTCATTGTTCAGAGCATTGAGTATGAAAGATGGAGAGTCATGGTACAGCTCTATAAAACTTTAGTTAGACCTCATTTAGAATACTCTGTGCAGTTTTGGTCATGGCATTACAGAAAGGATATGGAGGATTTGAAGAGGGTGAATAAGAGGTTCACCAGGATGCAGTCTGTGTTAGAAAATATTAGCAATAAGGAGAGATTGGACTAAGGTAGTTGATAAGAAGCCTTAGACTGAATAGAGGGATATGAACTTCATGTGGGCAGATGGGACTAGATTAGTTTGGCATTATGGTTGGCACAGGACCTGTTCCTGTGCTGCAACACTCTATGTTCAGTAGCAGTAGTTTGGTTATCTATTCAAATCGCACAGTCAACATGGTAATCAGAAGCTTTGTGTTCCATGTTTGCATTCTGGATTTTTGGTTCAAAAGCTTCAGATTTCACTTTCCACTTTTGAACTGGGGACATAATTTAAACCGAAAATTGGGCCAACTTAAATTGGAGGAATAGCACCTCATCTTTCGCTTGGGCAACTTACATCCCAGCGGTATGAATGTTGACTTCTCTAACTTGAAGTAACCCTTGCTTTCACCCTCTCACTCCATCCGTCCCCCATCCTAGTTCTTCGATCATTCTGATTGTCCTGATTAAATCTTATCTTTGTATGCTTTATTGTTAACCTACCCTAAGCTAACAATGATCTATTCTACATTTTCCTTGAGCTTTGTCCCCTTTGATGTCTCATTTTCACACCTTACCCTTCCATATCTCTGTCTCGCTGTCCCCTGACTCTCAGTCTGAAGAAGGGCCTCGACCCGAAACAGCACCTATTCCTTCTTCCCAGAAATGCAGTCTGAGCGTCTTTCATTTATTGGAATAATGGAGCCTCATTAGTGGACCTGCTGGCCTCCAGGTCAACTAAGAGTTAAAGAAAGATAAAACGGATTATTTTCTCCAGAGATGCTGCCTGTCCCGCTGAGTTACTCCAGCATTTTGTGTCGATCTTCGGTTTAAACCAGCATCTGCAGTTTCTTCCTTCACATTTTCTCCAGAGAGTCAGAGACTAAGGAGAGGCCTGGATATTTCCAAAATTTTGCGAGGCATAGACACAGTAAACAAAGACCAGGCCCATTGGCCAACAACGTCTGTGCTGCACATGATGCCAACACGTACATGCCTGCCTGCTACTCTTCACGTAATATATTAATGATTTTGATGATGGAAATGATGGCTTTGTAGCTAGGTTTGCGGATGATATGAAGATTGGTGGAGGGGCGGGTAGTGTCGTGGAAGCATGGAGTCTGCAGTAGGACTCGGACAGGTTGGGACAGTGTGCAAATAATTGGCAGATGGAATATAGTGTAGCCAAGTGTGTGGTCGTGCGTTTTGGTAGTAGGAATAAAGGAATAGACTATTTTATAAAATGGAGAAAGGGTTCAGAAATCGGAGGTGCAAAGGGACTTGGGAACGCTGGTGCAGGATTCCCAAAAGGTTCATTTGTAGGTTGAATTGGTAGTAAGGTAGGCGAATGCAATGTTAGGATTAATTTTGAGAGGACTATAGTATAAAAGCAGGGATGCTATGCTGAGTCTTTATAAGGTACTGGTCAGATTGCATTTGGAGTATTGAGAGCAGTTTTGGGCCCCATGTCTGAGGAGGAATGTGCTGGCATTGGGGAGGAGGTTTACGAGAATGATCCCGGGGATGATTGGGTTAATATATGATGACAGTTTGATGACACTGGGCCTGTACCCACTGGAGTTGAGAAGGATGAGGGGCGAACCTCTTTGAAACTGGATAGTGGAGAGTATGTTTCCACTAGTTTGCACAGCCTCAGAATAAAATGATGTACATTTAGAAAGGAGTTGAGGAGGAATTACTTAATCAGAGGTTGGTGAATCTGTGGAATTCTTTGCCACTGACAGCTGTAGAAGCCAAGTCATTGAGTATTTTTAAAGCGGAGATTGACAAATTCTTGATTAGTACGAGTGTCAAAGGTTACACCAAGAATGCATGAAAATGGAGTCGAGAAGGAAAGATAGATCAATCATTGAATGGTGGAGTAGACTTGATGGGCTGAATGGCCTCATTCTGTTCCTATGACTTATGAACATGACCATTTCTTACATATCCATGTGCCTATCTAATGTCTCTTGCATTATCAATCTGCCTCAATCACCATCTCTGGCAGCACATTCAAAGCACTCGCCACCCTCCATGTGTAAAAAACTTGCTTCGCATATCTCTTTAAATCATTGCTGTTCTCACCTTAAAACTATGCCCTCTAGTATTTGATATTTCATTCCTTGGTAAAAGGGTCTGATTGTCTACCCTGTCTATGCCTAATTTTACATACCCTTCAACCACCGGCACTCCAGAGAAAACAATCAAAGTCAGTCCAACCTCCCTGTAACTACTACTACACTCCACCACTACTGGTACCACTACCTCCCAATCCAGGCATTGTTCGGGTAAACTTCCTTGGCACCCTTTCCAAAGCTTCCACATCCTTCCTGTATTGGGGTGACGAGAACTGCGTACAATACTCCAAATGCGGCTTCAGCAAAGTCATATAGAACTGCATCATGATTTCCTGGCTCTTATACTGAATGCCCCCAACCAATGAAGACAAGAATACCATATGTAGGTATGTTACAATACTTACCTTCAGTGGCGCTGTAATTCTGCCACTGGCCGTGTGCGCGATTTTGGCGCCTTTCAGGGGGGGGGGGCGGGGTTAAAACGCGGGTTTCTCCTACCTTGTCCTGTATTATATTTCGTTGGAGAACAAGCTTTTGCGGAAGAATCGTTCCGAGGAGCGTTTTGAGTATTTTTTTAAAAAAATCTCCCGACAATGTCAGCGCTGCAGTCATTTTAAAATCAGCTTCTGAAGCCGTCAACGCCAACAACGGGGATAGATTTCACGTACGGGACAGGTAAACGAAAGTGGTTTATTTTAATGTATAAAAGTGCTTCTTAAGAAGCCTTTAATTCACATTTTTTCATGCGAAACGGTGATTTTATTCCCCAAACTAACGGCAGCATTTTTCATGCCGATACGGGGTTAAATTCACCGCAAATCAACGTTCCAAATGATCGCGTTTCAGAAATCCTCACTCGCAAAATGATTTAAATGTCCATTAATTTACATTAAATCCCTTCCATTTGGCCTGTAAATCCATGACAATGAGATTTAAAAATTATGTTATATTGTGAATTCTTGTGTGAATGTTATTTGGACACTTAGGCTATTTAAAAATGTTAATCTATTCTTAAGAAATTGATAGATGTTTAGATCTAGTAACTGAATTTTGTAATTAGCTACAATTAGGTAACTAACTAATTATATGCTTTAATTTCATGTCATCTAAATAAGATTGTTTCATATTTGTTTCAGAATGCTTCAATCTATAATAACTGAAAATTTCTTTCAGTTCTCTTAATTTTTAAGAAAGTTATGGGCTTTTGACTGTCCTCGATCACAACTTTTGTGTTAGGTCAATGGAAAAGCAATAGGGAACAAGATGCTAATTTCCGACTATGAAAATGGCCATAACTTTTTTAATACTGAAGATATGAAAGTGAATTAGGTGTCAAATTCAACTTCTTTTTATGCTTTATCTGATGGGATAAATTGCAGACTTTATTTTTTAAATCTCAAAATTTTGTAACATTGCTACCATATGCTTTCTTGACCACTCTATCTACTTGTGTTGCTGAGAATGGAGGGTTAGGCAGATGGGATTAGTTTAATTTGGCATCATGGTCAGAACAAACATTGCTGGCCAAAGGGCCTGTTCCTTTGCTGTACTGTTCTATCAATACTGCAGTCCTTCCAGTGAAGATACTTCCCAGAGTGTGGAGGTCCTGGGTGTTCCTGCATTTACACCCTGTATCAGAGCCATTTATTTGTCCTCTACTAATGTGGTCGGACTGCAAACCATCAATATGAGCTGTTGATTGTGGGATCACTTAGTCCTGTCTATTGCGCGCTGTTTTGGGGATTATAGTCCTGTGTTGCCGCTTCACCAATTTGTCATCTCGTTTTCACGAATGCCGAGCACTGCTCTTGGATCTTTGATGTTTGCCAGATCATTTCAAAGTCAATTAAGGGTTGGGTATCACATATAGACCACATCAGGTTTGGCTAATGGATTTATTTTCTAAAGGGCAGGAGTGAAGTGGGCAGTTGTTTCCTGATACAGGTGTAGTTGTGTTGTCTTCATTACCAGAGTCAAGAGAGTTTTATTGTCATGTGTCCCAGATAGGACAATGAAATTCTTGCTTGCTGCAGCACAACAGAATATGTAAACATAATACAGAACAGGAGATAAAAGTTCAGTGTGTCTATATACCATAGACCATATATGTACACAATAAATAAACAGATAAAGTGCAATAGGCTGTCATAGTTCAGAGTTTGTTTGGTCATATTTAGTAGCCTGATGGCTGTGGGGAAGTAGATGTTCCTGAACCTGGATGTTCCAGATTTCAAGCTCCTGTACCTTCTTCCCGATGGTAATGGAGAGATGAGTGTGTGACCAGGATGGTGTGGGTCTTTGATGTTGGCAGCCTTTTTGTGGCAGTGACTGTGAAAGATCCCTTCGATGGTGGGGAGGTCAGAGCCCGATGATGGACTGGGCAGTGGTCACAACTTTCTGCAATCTTTTCCGCTCCTGGACGTTCAAGTTACCGAACAAAGCCACGATGCAACCGGTCAGTATGCTCTCTACTGTGCACCTGTAGAAGTTCGAGAGAGTCCTCCTTGACATACCAACTCTCTGCAATCTTCTCAGGAAGTAGAGGCGCTGATGTGCTTTCTTTATGATTGCAATAGTGTGCTGGGACCAGGAAAGATCTTCGGAAATATGCACGCCCAGGAATTTGAAGTTCTTGACCCTTTCCACCATGATATAAACGGGATTGTGGGTCCCTATCCTTCCCCTTCCAAAGTCCGCAATCAGTTCCTTGGTTTTGCTGGTGTTGAGCGCCAGGTTATTGTGCTGGCACCATTTGGTCAATCGGTCGATCTCACTTCTATACTCTGACTCGTCCCCAGTGATTCGTACCACAACAGTGGTGCCGTCGGCGAACTTGATGATGGAGTTCGCACTATGTCCGGCTACACTGTCATGAGTATAGAGTGAGTACAGCAGGGGGCTGAGCACGCTGCCTTGAGGTGCTCCCGTGCTGATTGTTATCGAGGATGACACATTTCCACGAATACAGACAGGTCTGTGGATGAGGAAGTCGAGGATCCAATTGCAGAGGGATGCGCAGAGACCCAGATCTGAGAGCATGATAACCAGCTTGGAGGGGATGATGGTATTAAATGCCGAGCTGTAGTCAGTGAATAACAGCCTGACATATGAGTTTTTGTTGTCCAAGTGGTCCAGAGCGGAGTGGAGAGCCAGTGAGATCGCATCCACCGTTGACCTGTTGTGGCGGTAAGCGAACTGCAGTGGGTCAAGGTTCATGTCGAGGTAGGAGTTGATATGCGCCATAATCAACCTCTCAAAGCACTTCATCACCACAGAAGGTCTCCTCCTCTCATCACCACAGATGTTAGTGCCACTGGTTGATAGTCATTGAGGCACGTCACCTTGCTCTTCTTGGGCACCGGTATTATTCCGTAAAAACACCAGCCAGTTGGTCCGCACAGGTTTTTAGAACACGACCGGGTATACCATCAGGTCCAGGCGCTTTCCGAGGGTTCACCCCCCTGAAGGATCTTCTGACGTCTGCCTCTGTGACTGAGACTGAAATACCAGTTGTTTATTTCCCCCAAATTCCAGGTTATTAACTCAATTTCAATTTCAGATTTTAAATGTATTTAAACTTGGATGATGTGTGTTGTTAATCCAGTGATTCTAACAGCAGTGCCACCATTATATTGTTAACATCCTGAAGATTCATTTGCCTGATGCAGGAAACTGGAGTCAACTGATGGTGAGAGTAAATGCTTGTCTGCCTATTACAAATTGTTTTTTAAATCTTCAATAGCTCTTTCTTTTATTGCAGATTGTTCTTTGTGGGAGCCAGGGAGGGCCACTTGCCCAACCTCCTTTCAATGATTCACCCAAAACACTATACGCCTGTACCATCGTTAGTCTTCACTGTGAGTATCTCCAAATTGGTATGGTATTGTCATTGAGTCAGAAAACTACAGCACAGGGCGAATGCTGCAATACTGCTTTTTAAATATGCTTTCGGAGAACAAATCAACGTACTTCGCTGAGGTTTATGTTGTTATTTTAAAATGTTGCTGTAATCTGTATGACTAAGTATAAATTGTAAATACAGAATAGCAGTGTATACAAATGGCAGAGCATGGGTTTATGAATTCATTACTACTTCTGTCATTTTATTTTAGTTTAGTTTAGAGATACAGGCCCTGCAGCCCACCGAGTGCACGCCGGCCAGCGATCCCCGCACACTAACGCTATTCTACACACACTAGGGACAATTTATATTTATACCAAGCCAATTAACCTACAAATGTGTACGTCTTTGTAGTGTGGGAAGAAACCGAAGATCTCGGAGAAAACCCACTCTGGTCACGGGGAAAATGTGCAAACACTGTACAGACAGCACCCGTAGTCAGGATCGAACCTGGTTCTCTGGAGCTGTAAAGCAGTAGCTCTACCGCAAAGCCACTGTGCTGCCTGTGTTCTTGTTTCAATCTGGAAAATGGTTATACTGGTGCCTGTCAAAATCCTACTTGCAGATTTGGAATTTTCCATGAAGTCATCCAGCACAGAAACAAGCCCTTCAGCACAACTTGTCCTTGCCAACCAAGATGCCCATCCAAACTAGTCCCATTTCCGCATGTTCCACACATATCTCTCAAAATCATTTCGATCCTTTCACATCATAGACATGAAAGGATAGAAATGTCTATTCTAGGCATTCATTAGTTGACTATATTTTGACATGCTTTTAGAAAAAGAACAACTTGAGATTGTGTAAGAGAGTGAATTTAAGAAACAAAAATACTTGCATTTCCAAAGTGTCTTTGTGCCTTCTGCAAAATTCCCAAGTTGTTTACAGAGGAATACTGCTTTGAAATGGAGCAAAGCTGGAAATGTATCAGGCAACTTATGCACAGCGTGATCTCATAACCTGCAATGTAATATTGACTGGATATTTCAATGGTTCAATGACACTCTATTGTCACGTGTACAGAGGTACAGTGAAAAGCTTTTGTTGTGCGCTATCCAGTCAGCAGAAAGACTATACATGTTTGCAGTCAAGCCATTTACACGATAAGGGAATGACGTTTAGTGCAAGGATAGTCCGAGGTAGACAAAAATGCTGGAGAAACTCATCGGGTGAGGCAGCATCTATGGAGCGAAGGAGATAGGTGACGTTTTGGGTCGAGACCCTTCTTCAGACTGATGTGGGGGTGGGGGCGGTGGGAAGGATAGTCCGAGGGTCACTAATGGGGTAGATAGTCATTCAGGACTGCTATACATTATGCAGAATTATTCTAAGTATATGGTAGTAGATAGCACTGAGTCAGTTCACAAGAGTCGCCACATTAAAGTATAACATTTTAAAAAAGCGTTAGTCTTAACTTGGCCATAAAGATCCGTTGTCCTGGTGGTGGCACTGGGTCAGTGTTGCAGGGATAATCCTATCCTGGGGATGTGTCGATGTTCTCTACCTTTGCTCCACCATTCTGTGCTGCTGTAAGCCATGTCCTCAGCCACTTGTCCCAATCTAATGGAGCCCCAGGCTGCTGCAGGTATCCAGCGGCCCACTCGCCGACTCACCCACGCCCACACCTCCTGGACATCGGCCTGTGAATGCGCTGCACATCGCTTCTGATGCCCATCGTTCCACCTCCAGGACGCCTCTTGCAGCCAAAGCAGAATACCTCCGAGCGCCTACAGGAGTGCGGGACGTAAGACCCCATCCCACTCACTGGCATCGATCTTTCCTTCTGTCCATTGTTGCCGTCATCTTGAAGGGTGATGTTTTCAGGAATGTTGAGTGAAGGATGCGTATTGGTCACGTCTTAGAAGAAAACTCTCGAGCACTTCTTCCATATGGTGTCTGGTATTTTGTCCACTGTGGTGACCAGATTTGTGGCCCAAACACAGTGATTCATGATGAATTAGTCGCATGGATTCAGAACTGGTTTGTTCATAGAAGACAGTGGGTTGTGGTTGAAGATAGATATTCTGGCTGGAGGTCTGTGAAGAGTGGAGTTCCACAGAATCTATGCTGGTACCTCTGCTGTTTGTGACAAATATAAAGATGGTTGGTGAGTATGTTTGCTGACAATGCCAAAATTGGAGGAGTTGCAGACAGTGAGTAAGGCTGTCAGAAGATGCAGCAGGCAGTGGCGGACTGGGTCTAAAAATATTGGTTGCCAGGAGACAAAGGGGGCCCACTTCATCAGGGGCCCACTTGATATAGGGGGCCCACTTCATCAGGGGCCCACTTGCCATCGGGCAAGCTGACACCCTGGCCAGTCCGCCACTGGCAGCAGGATATAGATCAGCTGCAGAAATGGGCGTAGAAATTGAAGATGGAGTTTAACCCGAGGAAGTGGGAAGGTGTTGCAATATGGGAGGTTGAATGTAAGGGGAAAGTATACAGTTAATGGCAAGACTCTAACAACATTGATGTGCAGAGGGATCCTGGAGTCCAAGTTCATAGCTCACTGAAGGTGGCAGCACAAGTAGATAGGGCAGTAAAGAGGCAACTGGTGTGCTAGGGGCATTGAATATAAGAGTCATGAAGTGATGATACAGCCTTGAACTTTGGTTTGGCCGCATTTGTAATATTGCGTGCAGTTCTGGTCCTCCCATTACAGGAAAGATGTAGAGGCTATGGAGAGGAGGCTCACCAGAATGCTGCCTAGATTAGAGGGTTTCAGCTGCAGGGAGAGGTTGAATAGACAAATTGTTTTTTCTGGAACATTGGAGGTAGAGGGTAGACTTGATAGATGTTTATAACGTTCTAGAGCTGTTGATAGGGTAGACAGTCAGAACCCTTTTTCCCAGGGTGGACATGTCCAGCACTAGAGGGGATGATTATAAGGTTAGATGGAGATGTGTGGGGCAAGCTTATATACACAGCGTGGTGGGGGCTTGGAACACATTGGCAGGGTAGTGGTGGATGGAGGCAGAGACGATTGTGACATGCAAGAAGCTTTTAGATAGGCACATGGAACTCCATGGAATAGAAGGATATGGAACATGTACTAGCAGATGAGATCAGTTTAACTAGGCATCATCAGAGCTACCAAGTAGTATGGATTTTCTGTATTTTGTACGGAAATATGATAAGAATATGGATGTACGGATTTGCTTTGTAAAATACAGATTTTTAAAAGATCTGCCCGACTACCTGTTTCATTTTGCTGCTTAAAAAATGCAAGGATATAAAAAGTCATACTGTACCTCTAAAAATTATAGCAGATTAAATCTATGTATTTTAAATTTCAAGATCTGGATAATTATTTTTGTACGCTTTGATCTGCCTGTCCCGCTATAGGTTTAAACAGCGCTGTCAGTTTAGCGTGTGGGAACAGCGCTATGGGTTCCAGTTATAGCGCTATTGCCTTTACACATAGCGCCATGGGCTTTATACATAGTGCTATGGCCACAGTGCTATGGGTCACAGACTGTTCGCAGAGGGAGAAGGAGAGAGGGTGTGAGAGGGAGGGAGGGAGGGAATAAGAGGGAGGGTGAAAAAAAGGAAGGAGGAAGAGAGGGAGGGAAAGGGGGAGGGAGAGAAAGTGAGGGAGGGAGAGGGAGGCTTCCAAAATGGCTTCTACATCATCATCTGGTGCTAAAAGCAGGAAGCAGCTGTTCAAACAGCAGTATACAAAGAGATGGCAATGAATGCACTGTCAAGTAAGGTGCATATAAGATGTCAATTGGTAGCAAAGTTATGCATTCTTGTACTCTTACATGGGTATGACCGCACATAAAATATTTTAAAAAATTGAGCAAAATGGCGCCGTGTAAAAATACTGATTTCCTCAGCAAAATACTGATTTTCAGGTACTGGAATACTGAAATGCTCTGACAAAACTTGGCAGCTCTGCATATGTTCATTGTGGGCCGAACGGCCCATTCCTGTGTTGCACCTTTCTATTTTCCCATTTCATGTTTTTACACAAAAGAATCAACTAATTAATTGTACATAACTTTGAATCGGATGATTAAATATGTTTAAAATTGATATAGTTGTCATAAATCCCAGACCTTATCCATGTCACTTCATTTAAACACAAACTTCTGCATTGCAAAGTTGCAGAAATTTCAGAGCAATCAACAATGTACATAATCATGCAATTTTTTATCATGGCCTAGAAATTGTCTGCTACAATTTGATCAAAAATTCAAAAGCCAAAAGTGACAGGATGAATATAACATAGGTCCCAGAATGGCAATTTATTTTCAAGCCCTCGGGGGCGGCACGGTGGCACAGCGGTAGAGTTACTGCCTTACAACGCTTAAAGTGCCCGAGACCCGGGTTCAATCCTGGCTACGGGTGCTGTCTGTACAGAGTTTGTACGTTCTCCCCGTGACCTGCGTGGGTTTTATCAGATAACTTTGGTTTTCTCCCACACTCCAAAGACGTACAGGTTTGTAGGCTTGGTATAAATGTAAAAAATTGTCCCTAGTGCAGGACAGTGTTAATGTGCGGGGATGACTGGTCGGTGCGGACGCGATGGGCCGAAGGTCCAGTTTATGTGCTGTATCTCTAAACTAAACTAAACATGTGGGGCAACATCATGCAGCTTTGAACAAATTTGGCATGCTACTCATACTCATTTAAATGATGAACGTAGATAGTGCAACCAATATAGCTCTTGGCTGCATTATCTAAGTTCAACATTGTTTTAAAATTGTATAGTATTATTTAATTTTACTGAAATTCTTCAGTTATTATCAAAAAACAGCAAAAACCATAAATGTTAAACAAAAACAGAGGATGTTTGGATGGTCAGGAGGCATCGGTGGAGAGAGAGTAGCAGGGTCAACATTTCAGATTAATGAACTTTCATCAGAATATGAGCAATTTTGCTTGGGCAGCTAACAAATCAACAAAATGAATATTCATTTCTCTAACTTCAAGTAGCCCTTGCATACCCCCTCACTCCATCCCTCCTCCGCCCGTCATACTAGCTTCAGTCATCTTGTTGAGTCTCATTGACTGTAACTCATTTTCACCTAGCCCACAACTAACATTGGACCGCTTCCTTGATCATCATTACTTTTTTGCATATCTTTCATTCATTGTTCTATATCCCTCAACATCACAGTCTATATCTCTCATTTCCTTTTCCCCTGACTCTCAGTCTGAAGAAGGGTCTCGATCCGAAACATCACCCATTCCTTTTCTCCAGAGATGCTGCCTGACCCGCTGAGTTACTCCAGCATTTTGTCTATCTTCGATTTAAACCAGCATCTGCAGTTCCTTCCTAACATGAAAGCAATCAGACAAAAGTTAAATTACCATGGGGGAGAGGCAGTCAAAATGAAGGGAATGGGTGTGGGGTCTTTCAAACTTCCATCCTATCACAGCTAATCCATGTGCTTGCTCCACCTGTCCCTCTTCCTGCAGCTGGAAACTTGTTTGATTTTAAACTTTCTTTACTAAAGATCAATGACCTAAAGTGTTATTCCTTCCACAAAAGCTGCCTGATTTGTTGCATATTTCCAACAATCTTTAAAAAAAAAAATTATATTTCATAACCAAATTTTCAGGTAGACCGCCAATTTACCATCACTAATTCCAAATCAAAATTTAAAATGTTGTTTAAAAGGAGAATTTTATAAAAGCTATATAAATATTTAAAGCTGCATTCTTCTTTGCTGATAATGTCTTCTTCCTGTTTTTACAGTGCGCGATGACTTTGTTGTATGCATTCTCTGTCGACATATACTCTGTCATTAACTTCTTCAGTTTCTTCAACTGGCTGTGCATAGCACTAGCTATTATTGGGATGATGTGGCTGCGTTACAAGAAACCAGAAATGGAACGGCCAATAAAGGTAAATGGTATCTGCAGTCGTGATTCATTTCACACAAGTGTAGAGACACCAATATTCAATCACATTTAACCTGACAGATAAAATTCATCAATTTTTCCTTAAAGAGGTTATCAAAACATTTAGAAGCAAGGAACTGCAGAAGCTGATGTACCAAAAAAAGACAAAAATGTGCTGGAGTAACTCAGCGGTAGCATTCAGGCAAAACCTCACCTTAACATGTTCTCCAGAGATGCTACCTGACTCGCTGAGTTACTCTAGCATCTTGTGTCTTTTTTTTCCAAAGCATTAGCTCCCTAATGTACTTAATGATTGTGACCACAACAATGTGCATTATTGTGCCATTACAGTGGCTGTCCTGGGTGATAGCAAAGGTATTTCCCACAACAGTGAAAGAAACAAAGACTGATCTCCTAATTGCTCTGCCACAATCTTACCACAGGTCCTGATAATTAGTTCTTGAGCATAAAAAAACTGGGGAATAAGTCGTCTTGCCTCCAACCAGGGACTAATGCAAAGCAAAGGTGAGATAAGCAGAGACATATTTAAAGATCAAGACCGTCTATAGAACCTGGAACAGCCCAATTTAAACTGATCTCAACTGGATGTACCTAACCCATATCCATTCATTCCTTGCACTTCCATGTGCCTATCTAAAAGCCCCTCACATGACTGTAGTATCTGCCTCCATCACCACCCCAGGCAATGCATTTCTGGCCCCCACCACTATGTAAAAAAAAACTTGCCCCACACATCTTCATTAAGGGTTTCGGCCCGAAACGTTGCCTATTTCCTTCGCTCCATAGATGCTGCTGCACCCGCTGAGTTTCTCCAGCATTTTTGTGTACCTTCATTAATCTTTCCCCTTCTCACCTTATAGTAATATCCTCTAGTGTTGGATATTTCCACCCTGGGAGAAAGGTTCTGACTGTCTACCCTATCTATTCGTCTCATAATTTTATATACCTTCAAATGTCCCCTCAACCTCTGACATTCCAGAGAAAGCGATCCAAGTTTATCCAACCTTGTGGCTGAATCCCCCAAATTGAGGCAACATTCTGGTAAACCTCCTCTGCACCAAAGCCTCCACATCCTTCCTGTAATGGGTGAACAAAAGTGCAATACTCTAAATGCAGAGTAACCAAAGTCTTGTAGATCTTGCCTTTTGTGTTCAATGACCCTAGCGAGGAAGACAAGCATACCATCCGACTCCTTAACCATCCTATCTACTTGTGCTGCCTTCTCCACATCAATGCTATGAAGGGCCCTGCTATTAACTGTATATTCTCTCCTTGTGGTCAACCTCCCAAAGTACAACACTTCACACTTGCTCGGGTTAAACCACCTCCCATTTCTCTGACCATTTCTGCAGCTTATCTATAATCCCACTGTATATTCTGACAACATTCCTCACTGTCTGCAACTCCTCCAGTGTTGGTGTTGTCAGCCCATTGTCAATCCATTTACATTTATGTCTAGGTCATTTATATATATATATCACAAACAGCAGGGGTCCCTGTGAAACTTCACTGGTCACAGACCTCCAGCCAGAACATCTTCCATCCGTCATAACCCCTGTCTTAACAATAAGCCAGTTCAGAATCCAGGTGATTTAGGTCCTTGTGAAATGCTGTATATCTTAATCTATTGGATCAGCCCACCATGGGTGACATTATCAAAAGCCTTAAAGCCCTGTCCCACGGTACGAGTTCATTCCAAGAGTTCTCCCGAGTTTGCCCTGATTTGAACTCGGAGATTTACGGTAATGGCCACTTGTCGGTACTCGGGGCTCTCGTGGACATTTTTCATCATGTTGAAAAATCTTCACGAGTCTTCCCGTGCTTACCTGCCGTTAGCGAGTCTTCCCGAGTACCTGCCGATCGCGTAAAGAGCCGGTAAGAGACGTCCCCGAGCTCCGACATACCTGCTACGTTCATTCTCCGTGCTTACCACGAGTTTGATTTTTTTTAAAACTCGGGAGAGCTCTTGGAATGGACTCGTACCGTGGGACAGGGCTATTACTAAAATCCATGTATACAACATCTACCACCCTACCTTCATCAATCTTTTTGTCACTTTCCCAAAAATTCAATCGTTAGTGAGACATGATGTGCCGTGTACAAAGCCGTGCTGGCTATCCCTAATTAGTCCATTCTCTTTTCAAATGGGAGTAAATCCTATCTCGAAGAATTCTTTCCAATAGTTTCCCTACCACTGACGCGAGGCTCACCGGCCGATAGTTCATGGAATTATCTCTATTTCTATACTTAAACAAAGGGAAAAAAATGGCCAATCTCCAGACCTCCAGGGCCTTGCCTGTAGCTGGAGAAGAAACAAAGATCCTTGTCTAGGCTTCCAAACACATCACATCACAGCAGAGGTCCCAGCACAGATCCCTGCGGAACTCCACTGGGCACAGACCTCCAGCCAGAATATTTTCCTTCCACCACAACCCTCTGTCTTCTAGGAATATGCCAATTCTGAATCCGTACGACCAGGTCATCGTGAATCCCGTGCATCTTATGTTCAGCCCTGATGCAGGTTATGTGGCTTGAAGCGCATTTTTCATGAAATGTTAGGAATTCCTTAGTTTATGGAATGTAACTTTCAAGTTTAATGAAAGCTTGTGGAAACTATACAGCTAAATTTTAGCACATAATTTTTTTGTATATGTTAGTTTTTATCATCGGTCACCGGTTCTTTTGTGCTAAGAATGCAAAATTAATTTTATGCCATGAATGGTGTGAATTCAGTGATTCACAGACTGAATGAGCTGATCTGCTTCCTGATTTCTGTGTATCAGAAGATAATCGAGGATGAAGCAGCAATTAAAAACAAATAAAAGGTCAATTATGTGAAATTTAAAACTAATATGATATTTTCTTATCTTTTACAGTTTAACATCATTCTCCCGATCAGTTTTGTGCTGGCCTGTTTTTTTTTGATTGTTGTATCCATATGGACGACACCTGTGGAATGCGTCATTGGTTTTGCCATTATCCTGTCTGGAATTCCCGTGTATTATATAGGAGTTCACTGGAAAAACAAACCTACGTGGCTCGTGAATACACTCAGTAAGCATATTTACGTGAACAAATTTGTGATTAGTAAGATTAGTTGTCCATTTTGGTTTTGTTTTAATTTAGTTTAGAAATATAGTGTGGAAACAGGCCCTTCAACCCACTGAGTCCACGCCGACCAACGATCATCCATACATTGATTCTCAGGCTCATGTATCATCCATTACATGATATCACCCAGACCTTTATCACTGATTCATGGTGCCAAGCATATTGATTTGTAATATGAGCTTGTTGTATTTTAACTCATGAATTTTGGTTACAAAATGCTAGAAGTAATTCTGAAGTAAAAAAGGAAAATTATGGTAATGCTCGACACATCTGTAGCAAAAAGAAGCACTTAACATTTTGGTCATGAAATGTTAGAACTTCCTTTGTTTATGGAACATAACTATCAAGTTTGATGAAAGCTTGAGGAAACGATATCGCTACATTTTAGAACATCAATTTCTTTGTATAAGTTTGTTTTCGTCATCTGTCACCAGTTCTTTTGTGTTAAAAAAGCAAAATTAAAATTATGACAAGAATTCAGTGATTCACAGACGGAATGAGCGGTTCAGCAGACTGAGGGAAACAATTTAGTTCTGGGTGTGGGAGGAATGAGCAGAACAAAGGGACTATGTCTGACAGGGTTAGAGCAGATGACTTAATTTGACGGTAACATTGCTGTTAAAACCATATTGAGGTGCTTTGCCTCTACAATATGGTGTTAATAGTAAGGCCCGCCCGCTTCCTGGCCCTTGCAGTGTACAGTTCATCAATGGGAGGAAGGTTGCAGCCAATAACCTTCTCTGCTGATCGGACAATTTGCTGCAGCCTCCAGGTGTCGTGCTTGGTGGCTGAGCCAAACCAGACCATGATGGAGAAGGTGAGGACGGTCTCTACGATGGCCGTGTAGAATTTATCGATGATTTTTCAGCTGTATTGCCAATGAAACTGGTCTGTAAATGTATATCAAAAGTTGAATCATTCTGTCCTAAAAATATAGTCACATTTACCAGCATCCACATACAAAGAGTGAAATGGGCAGAGACCTCACCAAGCTTGCAATCAGCTCCCTAAAGTTAGCAGGGACTAGAAGGTGGAAGGTAGTCTGAAGAAGGGTCTCGACCCGAAACGTCACCTATTCTTACGCTCCATCGATGCTGCCTCACCTGCTGAGTTTCTCCAGCATTTTTGTCTACCTTCGATTTTTTCAGCATCTGCAGTTCTTTCTTAAACAAACAAGGACTAGAAGGTGGTTGATTATTGGGCCATGGAGCCCCAACAACCCGTTGAGGGTGATATTGCTCATTAACGTGAATGGCTGAAAGCATGCTCATCACCCAGCATATTGTTCATTTTTCACTCACAGCATTTTCATCTCTCTTGTAGATTCCATTACGATCTTCAGTCAAAAGATTTTGGAAGTGGTACCTCAATCTTCACAATAAGAAAATTAAGTTGCTGAAGAAATACGCACAAAGAATCAAGGAAAGGAGGCATTGTTACATGGTCCAAAATCTTTTGTTCCCTTGGAATTATTTGTTTACCTTCAAGGTGAAGATTGTTCAATCATCTCAAAATTTGTCGAATTCTTCATTTGATCTTTTTATTAGAAAGCGACTCAGTAGTCTAATACTTCACCTGGGTAATTTAAAGTTTTTACATATGCTCAAGTAGGTTTCTCATGTTAGTTCAATGGTAATGCTTGCTGCTCTTTTTGCCTTATCTTACATTTGTTAATGAATGCAATTCTGTAAACCTTGTGCCTGCTATACTTACATGGAAATGGGACTCAAATCTAAAAATGACATAAGAAAGATTGACTTTTTAATTGGGCCTTCCGAAACTTCTATATGGGAGTGCTTCCGAGATAAAAACATTTGCTGCTTTGTCAAAACTACATTTTGATCTTCTTATAGATTTTAGTCTATTGTAATCCTTCATGTAATTCATTTTGGTTGAAGATGTTTAATGAGTAAAAGTGCTCAGAGTATGATCACAGTAAGCAACTGTTTTATCCAACAGATGATTGAATAGTTTATTACAGGAACATATTGGCAGCAAGGAACAGCATGACAGAGAGTTCTGCTATTTTGCATGACAGTTACATTCTTAAGAAACGGCATTGTAAAAATTGCTTTATAAGAAAAAATTGTCATTGGGGATAGTTTCAGAGTTTTTAACATTTTTTTCCGTGCATTTAAAAAAAAAGGTGTTTAATTTTGTTACCACAGGCTAAAAATATGAAAGGCTGCTTTATTTAACAGGGTATCATTGCACCAGTGTCACTAATAGCAGACACGTAATAATAATAAGTAAGTAATCTCTTTATTGTCATTGCACTATTGTACAACAAAATTTAAAAGTCAATCCCACAGTAGGATTCACAAGGGCAATTTTAAATATATAATAAAAGGTAAAAATAAATACATATAAAGAGAAAAATTACAGATAAATAACAATAGCAGCTGAGGTAGAACCATTCAGTTGAATGTGAGTGTTATTTCTTATTTTGCATTGTTAAGTTCACGTATGGCTATGGGGTAGAAGCTGTCTCTGAATCTGTTTGTGCGAGTTTTGAAAGACCTGTACCGTCTGCCAGAGGGTAGCAGGTGGAACAGGTTGTGTCCAGGGTGGGAAGGGTCCTTTAGGATGTTGGCTGCCCTGCCAAGGCAGCGAGAGCTGAAGATGTCCTTCAGGGAGGGCAGTGGGCAGCCAGTGATTTTTTGTGCGGTTGATGACCCTTTCAAGGGCTCTCTTCAATTTTGACATGTTAATTGACGTGTCAATTTCTATGGTGACCTACAGTGAAATTGACATACTCTTCTTTAGAAACAATGATATATGATTACTGTGGGGGTGGGGGGGGCGGGGGGGGGGGGTTATATGAAAACAGTTTTTTATTCCCTACCTGTTTTTTTAGCAGGACAGATTTTTTTCTGCTTGTCTATTTTCAAAGTAACTTTTAAGTGCTTCTTCAGTTCCTGTTATAGTCACTTTATAACCAATTCTACGTACATAATACAAAATAATGTTTCTAATTTATCAATTATGGTATATCCAATTTGTATTAAGGAAACAAGTGTTATAGCAGAACTACCTATACAGTTTTCTCAGTGTTCCAAGCTTTGGAAAGGCAGATTGGTCAAGGTTATTTCTCACTTTCTACCTAAATTGGGGTGGGACTAAATTTTAGCTGATTGCTGTATCATGCTGGGTTATGACTCCACAATCACCTAACTTGCTGCACTCCCAAGCCGCTCCCAGTCATGTCTTATTCATGCATCGAGTGCAGTAGATAATGGCAACCAACGAGAATTAGTGGCAACCAATTTTATTGGCAAGGGGGAAACCTACACGGTTTCTATTTCTTAAGTAAAGGAGATTTTTTTAAATGAAGGGGCTCATACCACATTTTCAGAAATCAGTATCCAAACTTAGGTAGACTATCTAATTGCTACCTAGTTATTATTTATTTCTGGTTGCACATGCTACCCTAGACAAGTCAAATGGCAACTCAGAGTCTTTGTGCGATTTTAGTCCCCACAGAAAACTAAAACTAAATGCAGAGTTACAATCCATCAATTTTAAAAGTAACTATTTAGTATTTAACTTATTTATTAAAATTATCTTTTGCATTGCTTCAGTATCCGGTAAAAGAAATATATATATAAGCACCTATTATTTATAAAATTCAATTTAAGGATTCTTACGACATAATTCTTAAAGAGGATTTCCCCCTTATGGCAGCCTATGTCCTTAAATCATTGTTGCTATTCTTTGAACATCAACAATACCTTTCTGAAGATAGGATGGTAAAGTCTTTATGAATTTTTCAGTCGTGTCAAGAGTGAGAATATTTTTCTTTAAAGTTGCATTTTCTTATTTCTAGTTATGTGGGAATTGTTTCAAACACAAGTTAAATATCACAGTAATAAACCAGTTACTGTGGATCACCACACTCTTTCACAATTGTTAACGTAACAGTCCAAAGAGCAATAATAAGGTCAAATTGCATTCTTGGCTTCTAATTTCTACTTTGGTTGATTTTCTCTACATTTGGGGACTTTAAACATGCAGATCTGTAAGAGAAGTATAAGGAAATACAACAATGAATCCTGCATGCATCTAGTTTACCATAATGTTTAATATGGCTGGAAATAATTCTACATTTAAGACTCAAATATGGTTGATGTCAGTCTTGTATACCTAGAGTTTTCTCAATACGGTTCTGATAATGTGTTCTGATATTCTTTAGCTGACCCTGACTCAATTGGGGAAAAGCATAGTTAAGTTCAGCAACTTGACCTCCGAAGACCAAGACAGGAGACTGCAAAGGCTGGGATCTGAAGGAAAATACAAATTGCTGGAAGAACGCGAGGTCAGGCAGGAACTGTGGGGGCAAATGGATAAGAAAGGAAGCTGATGAGTGAAATTAGATTACAGAGGGGTGACCCAAAAACATTTTGGGTCAACACCCTAGATCAGGATTGAGAATGTAAAGGGGTGCCAGTGTAAAGATGTAAGAGTGTGGTAGAGTATATGGGTGTGGGCAGATGGAACTAGGTGGGGAGGGAACAGAAACTGGGGAACACGGGGCTGGTGGGGGGAAGATTTGGAAAGAAGGGGAAGTGCAAGAGGAACTGGTTGGATCAAGGGGAGAGAGAAAGGAACAGAGGGAGTCCAGGTTACCATTAGAATTCATTATATTACCTTGAATTTTTCATTATCAGATAACCCACACCCCTCTTCTCTTATATCTCCTTCTGATCCACTAAGATCCTCTACCCCTTTTTCTAAGTTACCCCTGACAGCCCATTACCCAGTTCCTTTAATGCCCCCACCTGGTTCAATCTGCCTATCGCCCACACGTACTACCCACTCGGATGCCTCTCGTTCCCTCCCTATACTGTCCAGACCTGCCTTGGGCAGCATACAGCCCAGCGGTATGAATATTGATTTCTCAACTTCAAGTAACCCTTGCATCCCCCTTTCTCCAGCCCTTCCCCACCCGTAATTGTACCAGCATCAAAGTCATGAAGAAGGATCTCAACCTGAAACGTCACCCATTCCTTCTCTCCAGAGATGCTGCCTGTCGCGCTGAGTTACTCCAGCATTTTGTGTCAACCAGCATCTGTTTCATAACATAATAACATAAAGTACTTCAGTTTCAACCAGCATCTGCAATTCCTTCCTACACCGAGTCATCTTGTTCAGTCTCATTGTCTGTAATTCATTTTCACCTAGTCCCTAGCTCACAATGGCCTGTTTCCTTTATCATCGTTACTTTGCATATCTTTCATTCATTTGTTCTATATCTCTCCACATCACCACCTATATCTCTCGTTTCCCTTTTCCCGGACTCTCAGTCCGAAGAAGTCATTGTGCCAGCTTTAAAGTCATGAAGAAGGATCTCGACCCCAAAAGATCACATTCCTTTTCTCCAGAGATGCTGTCTGTCCCGTTGCGTTACTAAAGCTATCCCAAAACATCAACTGTACCTTTGCCTCCACATATGTTGCCTGACTCCCTCAGTTCCTCTAACAGTTTGTATTTTGTTCTTACTCTCAGAAGAGTGTCCTGGTGATTATTTCTTGTATTTCATTCTCTACAATAATTTAGCAATTTGAAATGTTGTGTTTCTTATTGGTGTTGTATGGAAGGCTGAAAAAGCTCTTGGCCAATAAAATGATGCCTGAATAAGCTATCCATTTGGTAAAAATAAATGCAAGATGTACACAAATTAAGAAAGCAATCATCCAATGCTTGTGTACATCCAGAAGAACTAGTTTTTGATATTTGTACAGTGAAATTGTTTTTATTCTCTGACAATATTTAGAAATGATGTTTGCTGTATTGAAAGTGATGTGAACACATGTAAATGTACAATATTGAAGAATAGTCAAGATTAATTTAAAGAAATTATCAATTTAGTTTGCCACTAATGAAGTTGATTAAGTCTACTACTGATGCAATTCAGCTGGCATAACTCCATGTATCATATTGTCGTACCACTGGAAAAAAACTGTTTTTAATTGCATAATTTAAACACTGTTTTAGTTCATAGTTAAATTATTTTTAAATGGTACTTCAAGAATGAACATCAAGTGAAGGAAATAATTTTAAAGAAAGGACAGATTTTAAAAAGTATGGGGGGGATAAAATCTTCCAGGACAAGGGGTCACAGCTTAAGGATAAGGGGGAAATCCTTTAAGACCGAGATGAGGAAAAACGTTTTCACACAGAGAGTGGTGAATCTCTGGAACTCTCTGCCACAGAGGGTAGTTGAGGCCAGTTCATTGGCTATATTTAAGAGGAAGTTAGATGTGGCCCTTGTGGCTAAGGGGATCAGGGGGTATGGAGAGAAGGCAGGTACGGGATACTGAGTTGGATGATCAGCCATGATCATATTGAATGGCGGTGCAAGCTCGAAGGGCCGAATGGCCTACTCCTGCACCTATTTTCTATGTATCTATGTATCTACCTACAAAATGAATAATGGTTTTGGAGGCAACGTTCTGTTCTGCATAGAAACGTGCATAGTCCCCTGACTTCAATTTTGTGTTCAGACTAATATAACTTTTTCTTTTCTGTGATTTAACACGGGGGCAATTATGGCATCTCCTGATAAAACAATCAATAAAAGTTATGGAGGAAGGGAAATGTACAAAAGGATCAATGTACAAAGGAATACAAAATACCCAATGTACCACAATAACATTTGTACAGAAGTTAAAGTTCATCTGTTTTGAATTTGAGAACATTTGGCCCCACGAGACAGTGTGAAGCCTAAACATTTCTGTGTGTCATTATGTGTCTGTTTTGGGTGTTTGTCAATATAAAGTTATGTTTAATACGCACTTTTATATTGCTTCAATGCTTGAAATGTATACAACATTGTTCAAAATGTGTCTTTGCGATGTATTTTTCTCCATCACGAAATGGCTGTAGCTATTTCATCTCCAATTTCCATCTAAAAGGTAAAAATACAAAAATAATCTTGCATAGGCTGTGGAGACTTGGTCATTGATTGTGTTATAGAATCATAAAGCTATACAGCATGGAAATTCTCTTCTGTGGGAAAAGACTAAAAGTTCACTTCATCCGTGCCTCCTCCCATTCCCACACTGACCTTTCTGTCCTGGGCCTCCTCCACAGTCAGAGTGAGGCCCAATGCAAATTGGAGGAACAGCACCTCATATTTTGCTTGGGCAGCTTACAACCCAATGTTGATTTCTCCAACTTAAGTAACCCTTGCTTTCCCTCTCTCCCCATCCCATCCCCATCCTAGATCTCCGATTAGTTTCACTGTTCTTATTAAATATTACCGATTGTATGCTGCATTACCACCTTCCCGTCAATTAACAATGAACCTTTCTACATTTCCTTACATCTGCTTTGATTTGTTGTTTTCACACCTTACCCTTCCATATCTCTAGACCTCCTCTTCCTTGACTCTCAGTCTGAAGAAGGGTCTCGACCCGAAACGTCACCCATTCCTTCTCTCCAGTTATGCTGCCTGTCCCGCTGAGTTACTCCAGCAATTTGTGTCTATCCCCTCATGATTTTCTATATTTCAATAATGCCACTATTCAGCCTACTATACTCCAAAGAAAATGTCCCAGCCTATCCAGTCACTCCCTACAACTCAATCGCATAACTTTTGGTAACATCCTCATGAATCACTTCGGCATCTTTTCAATTTTTATTACATCTTTTCTGTAGCTGGGCAACAAAAACTGTGCGCAATACTCCAAGTGTAATCTCACCAACAACTTGCATCATGATGTCCCAACGTTTGTACTGGATACCCTTCCTATCGCTGCTTTCAATACCCAATACACCTGTTCTGCCACTGTCAGGGCACCATGCACTTGTACTCTTCGATCTAACTGTTCCACAATACTCTTCAGGGCTCTGTCATTTACTGTGCAGGCTCTACCCTGGTTTGACATAGGAAGTGTAACACCTTGAACTTATCGGAGTAAATTCCATTTGTCATCCCTTGGGCCATCTTCCCAACAGATCTAGAGCCTTAGATATCTTAGATATCCCAAGTCACTATCAACTATACCACCAATTTTGATGTAATCTGCAAATTTACTAACAATGCTAACTACATTGTCATCCAAATCATTAATTTATATATAAACAAACAGCAGGAGGCCTCAACATCACTAGTCACAGGGCGCCAATCAGAAAAACAACCCTCCACAATTATGCTTTGCCTCCTTCCTCTGAGCCAATTTTGAATCCATTTGGCTAGCTCACCATGTGATCTAACCTTCCTGACTACCTACCATGTGCTAAAGACCACAGGGGCAATGTCCACTGGCCTGCCCTTATCAATCCCCTTGGTGACCTCTTCAAAAACTCAGATTCATGAGACACGAGTTCCCATGCACAAAGCCATGCTGCCTAACCAAAAGCTGGTAGATCCTCACTCTAAGAATACCCTCAAACCTTCCTGCCATTGACATCAGATTCACTGACCTATGGTCAAGATAGGTCAGTGGATAGTTTTCTGAATATTAAAGAAAACAAAGGATATCAGGGAAGGCAGGGAGATGCTGATAGAGGTACAATATCAACTGTAGGTCTTGCCAAAAAGCAGAGCAGTCTCAAGGGAGCGAGGGCTACTGTTGCTACTGCTTACATTCTTTTGCATTTGAAGATCTTTATTCTAACACTGGTGGGCTTTCTCTTATCATAACATTCTTTTATTTCTGCTGATCTTTGTTATTAGAGTATTAAACAAACAAAATGCTTACTAACAGGAAAAGAGAAGAATGTCTGAGAATTTATTATCTCATGTGGTTTCCCAACATTTCCTTCAGACTGTAGGAAAGAACTGCAGATATTGGTTTAAATCGAAGGTAGACACGAAATGCTGGAGTAACTCAACGGGACAGGCAGCATCTCAAGGGTCTCGACCCGAAACGTCACCCATTCCTTCTCTCCAGAGATGCTGCTTGTCCAGCTGAGTTACTCCAGCATTCTGTGTCTACCTTCGATTTCCTTCAGACTATTGTGGTACAGCAGATATTGGCAACATAGCCAAGTAAACTTGTTTGGAAAATGTACAATTCATTGCTTTAGCCTCCAATGGAAAATAAACAGCATTTTTCTGTATGCATTCATGGCTAGTGTGTTAAAATGTACATCTGATTGTGTTTTGGATGTGGGGGGGGGGGGGGGTTGGGTAGTAGATGTCCAATAGTGGGATGGGTCAATATAGACTTAAAGTTGAATACCTGCCCATTAATTACTGTTGTAGGAGATTATAGGAGATAGAGGAACAGACATATAGACAAATTACAGCAACAGATGCAAAAGCAACAGAGTTGTCATTGTGGGCAAATTTAACTTCTCCGATATTGATTGGACTTCACTCGGTGCAAAAGGTTTAGATGGGGCAGAATTTGTTAGGTGTATCCGAGAAGGCTTCCTGAAACAGTGTGTAGATGGTCCAACTCAAGAAGGGGCCATACTGGATGATGTACTGGGATTCGAGCTTGGCCAGATGGAAGAGTGTTTCAGTGGAAGAGTATTTGGGGAATAGTGAGTTCAACTCCATACGTTTTATGATAGTTATGAATTAGGATCAGTCTGGACCTTGGGGGAAGGCACTAAATTAGGGCAAGACAGATTACAGCATTAGTTTAGTTTAGAGATACAGCATGGAAACAGGCCCTTTGGCCGCACCGACCAGCGATCCAATCATATTAACACTATCCTACACGAGGGACATTTTCACATTTATACCAAATCAATTAACCTACAAACCTGCACGTCTTTGGAGTGTGGGAGGAAACCGAAGTTCTTGGAAAAAAAACACGCAGGTCACGGGGAGAATGTACAAACTCCATACAGACAAGCACCCGTAGCCAGGATCAAACCAGGGTCTCTGGCGGTGTAAAAACTGTAAGACAGTAACTCTATCGCTGCGCCACTGTGCTGCAATTAAGTAGAAGTTAGGGAGAGTAAATTGTGAGCTGTTATTTTTAGGCAGGTCCACATCTGACGGAGTCATTTACAGACCAGCTGATCAGTGTTCAGGACTGGCATGTTCCAGTAAAGAGAAAAGATAAGCATGACAAGGTACATTAACTTTAGATGGTCAAAGAGGATATACATTTGGTCGGAAAAAAAAGCAAGTGTATGAAAGATTTAGAAAGATGAAATTAGAAAGTGCCTTTGCGGAATATAAAACAAGTTGGAAAAAAACTCAAGCAGGCAATTAGAAAGACCATAAAGGGTCTCGACCCAAAACGTCACCCATGCCTTCTCTCCAGAGATGCTGCCTGTCCTACTGAGTTACTCCATCTTTTTGTATCGATCTTTGGTTTAAACCATCATCTGCAGTTCCTTCTTACATAAAATTACATTGGCAGGTTGAATTAAAGAAAATCCCAAGGTATTCTATGTGTACGTTAAAAACAAACAAACAGGGTAACCAGGGAAAAGGTAGGACTGCTCAAAGATAAAGGAGTGAATTCATGCGTGGAATCAGAAGATGTAGCCGAGGTACTAAACAAGTATTTTGCAATTGCATTCACCAAGAGGGAAGGTGTGGAGGACACCGAGATTAGTGGAGAAGACCAATAAGCTTGGGCAGTTTGAGATCAAGGTGATGCTGTGTCAGGGTTCTTGAAGCACACCAACGTGGATAAATCCCGAGGTGCTGATGGGATCTATCCCAAATTATTAAGATAAGTAAGAAAGGTGATTACAGGGCCCTTGACAAAGATCTTTGTGTCTTCTCTGGCCACGGGTGAGTTCCTGGAGAACTGGAGAGTAAACTTTGTTTAAGGGAAGTAGAGAGAATCCAGGAAATTATAGGCTGAAGAGCCTCACATCAGAGGCAGGGAAGCTATTATGAGAGGATTCTTCAGGATAGGATTTACTCACATTTGGAAGAGAATGGGCAAGTTAATGATTGTCGTCATGGCGTTGTCAATGGCAGAGCATGTCCTACAAACTTGATTGAGTTTTATGAGGAGGAGATCAGTGAGGGTAGGGCTGTGAACGTGGTCTACGTGAATTTTAGTAGTCACTAGACTAAGTGGGACCCGCTGGGTCCCAGGTTCACACGGGAGGGCTGGTCCCCCAACGCAATATTCCACCTCCCCACCAATTCCAATATTGGTGGCCAGGGGGGGTGGGGGCTTTCTGGAGCACTAGCATGGGTGTTGTGGGTCAAGATAAGCCAAGCATAGTGAGTGCAGGGCCAACAATCCATTTCAAGTCAAGTCAAGTCAAGTCAATCCATTTCAATTCAAGTCAAGTCAATCCATTTCAAGTCAAGTCATGTTATTGCTCCCAAAATGCAACACTTCACATTCCATCAACCATTCCTCAGCCCACCTGCCCAACTGATCAAGATCCTGCTGCAATTTTTGACAACCATCTTCACTATTTACAATACCATCCACTTTTGTGTTATCTGCAAACTTGCTAATCTTGCCTTGTACATTCCCATCCAAATCATTGCTATAAATGACAACCATTTTCTTGTCATTTGTAAATTTAATAATTATACCATGGTACATTCTCACCCAAATCGTAGATACAAACCACAAACAGTAGTGAGCCCAGCACCGAATCCTGAGGCACACCACTAGTCATAGGCCTCCAGTCCAAAAAACAACTTTCCACCATCACCGCTTCCTTCATGAAACCAATTTGCTATCCATTCAGCTATCTCTCCTTGAAGCCCATGGGTTCTAACCTTCCAGAGCAACCTACCATGAGGAACCTTATCAAATGTCTTGGTGAAATCCATGAATACAACATCTACAACTCTGCCACATCCTCAAAAAACTCAGATTTGAGAGACACGACCTCCCAGGTACAAAACCATGTTGACTATCCCCAATTGTGTCCATCTAAGTGCATGTTTATCATATCCCTCAGAATACTCTCCCGCAACTTTCCGACCACAGATGTTAAGCTCACTGACCTGTAGTTCCAAGACTTTTCCTGCAGCTCTTCTTAAAAAGAGGCACAATGTTTGCCTCCCTCCAGTCTTCCGGCACCTCGTCTATATTTAATGACGACTTATAAATCTCAGCGAGGGCTCCTGCAATTTCCTCTCTAGCTTCCCCCTGGGAGCTCAGATATATCTGATCAGGCTCCGGAGATTTGTCTGTCCTCATGCGCGTCAAGACCATCAGCACATGACTACCCCAAGTTCCTCCATCCTCTTGCCTTTCTCCTCAGTAAAAGCAGAGGTGAAATATTCATTAAGGACCTTGCCCATCTCCTGTGGGACCACAAAGAGTTGACTGCTCTGATTACCGAGGGGTCCCACTCTCTCTAGTTACCCTTTTTCCCTTTCTGTGCTTATAAAATCTCGGGATTATCCTTAATACTATCTGCCAGAACTATCTCCTGGCTCCTTTTTGCCCTTCTGTTTCCATTTTTAGCTTACTCCTTTGTTCCCAAAGCTCCTCCAGGGATACACTTAATCCCAGCTGCCTATACCTGTCCCATGCCTCCTTACTCTTGACCCGAGCCTCAATTTCCTTCGTCATCTAAGCTTTCTTACGCCCACCTGCCTTGCCCTTCACTCTAACAGGGACGTACATGTCCTAAACCTTTGTCAGAAGACTTTTAAAAACATTCCTTTTCATCAAACAACCTACTCCAATCAACTTGAGCGAATTCCTGTCTCATACCCTCAAAGTTGGCCCTGCCCCAATTTAGCATTTTAACTCATGGGGCTGTCCTCTCTCCATCCATAACTATCTTAAACTTAATAGAATAGTGGTCGCTGGTCCCAAAAGGCTCATCCATTAAACTTCATTCACTTGACCCTCCAAGACAAGCTCAGGCCTTGCCCTCTACCGTGTAGGGCCCTCTACATATTGCTGGAGGAAACTTCCCTGAACACAAATTTCCTTGTCAAATTTCACCCTGTCTAAACCTTTCGCAATATAACATTCCCAGTCTATATTGGGAAAGTTAAACTCCCCTACTACGAGAACCTTATAGACCTGCAGCTGTCTGCAATCTTCTGGCATGTTTGCTCTTCTAATTATGTGAACTATTTGGGGGTCTGTAGTACACCCTCAACAAGGTGATCATCCCTTTCGTGTTCCTAAGCTTCACCCATATAGCCTTACTGTAATGTCACCTCTGACCACTGCCGTGACATCCTACTTAACCAATAACACAATAACCCCTCTTCTTTTACCCTCACCCCCGTCTCTCCTGAAGCACCTGCACCCTGGAACATTGAGCTGCCAGTTCTGCCCCTCGCTTAACCATTTCAATAATGGCTACAACGTCCCAGCCACACGTACCAATCATGGCCTCAGTTCATCTGCCTTAAGGGCCTGTCCCACTGCCGCGACCTTTCAGCGACTGTTCGACCTTCAAGCTCGAGTGCACTCGCCTGAAAAACCTCGAGCTGGATCGACCGTCAGCGATGAAACCGCGAGCTGGATCGATCAACCGCACACACACACATACACAAACACATCGCAAAGACGGGGGCCAGGGAAAGGGGGAGCGCCGTCTGAAATTCACACCCGCGATGAACTGGAACAGGGGGGGGGGTGGGGGGAGGTGGGTGAGCGAAGGGGGGGGGAAACTTTTAAAGAAGCCAGACAATGTTTAATAAAGTTTTGCGGGCATTTAACATTACCGGTCGGTTTTCCTTGGTTCTGAAAACTCCAATGAGCCAATTAAAATGCCCGGTCAGTGAAGGAGATTGCCTACGGCTGCCCTCGACTGCCTGTAACTACATAGCGACCCCACTCCACTGCACTACGAGTTCAAAAGAACCATGCCTACCAATTTTTACTCGCGGAATTTTTTTTAGCATGCTGAAAAATTTTCCTCGACCAAACTGAGGCCGCGGGAACTTCCCTCGAGCATGAAGGAGAGTTACAGTGACCTCATAGGACCACGTGTCGATCACGAGTTTGAGTCGAGCGCAAACTCTTCTAAACTCGCAAATTAGGTCGCTGCAGTGGGACAGGCCCTTTACCCGTCGGGCCTCTTGCATTAAAATAAGTGCAATTTAAACCAACATTCCTTCCTCGCTCCCTGCCTATTCTGTCCTCTAAACATTGTCGCATCACCCTCCACACCAACTTCTAACCTCTCATGTGCCGCTGTCCTGTATAAGATCCCACCCCCCGCCAATCTAGTGTAAACCCACCTGTGTAGCACTAATGAACCTGCCTGACAGAATATTTGTTCCCGTCCAGTTAAGGTGCAACCCCATCCCTTTTGTACAGGTCACCTCTGGGGTGGGAGATTGCAACCTTCACGTGGTCTGCCCTGTTTCGACGAATGCAATCAACCACAATCAAATAAGACGAAATAGAACAAGTTGTCCTCCAACTTTAGGCTGTGCACGTCATACACACGAAGAAGAAGAAGAAGGAGAAGGTCACCTCTGCCCCAGAAGAGATTCTTATGGTCCAGAAATCTGAATCCCTGCCCCCTGCACCAACTCCTCAGCCACACATCCATCTCCCCTATCTCCCTGTTCCTACTCTCACTAGCACGTGGCACTGGAAGCAATCCAGAGACCACTACCCTGGAGGACCTGCTTTTCAGGCTTTTACTCATGTTGCAGAACCTCTTTCCTTTTCCTACCTATATAATTTGTGCCAACATGCACAACAACATCTGGCTGATCCCACTCCCCCTTGAGGATGTCATTCAGCTGCTCCGAGACATCCTGGACTCTGGCACCAGGGAGGCAGCACACCATCCTGGAGTCTCGACCGCTGCTGCAGAATCTCCTGTCCGGACCCCTAACTATTGAGTCACCCACCAGTATGTCTCTGCCTGACGTCACCCTTCCCTGTTGAGCCTCAGTGTCAGGGTTGGTGTCACAGCCCTGCCTGCTACTCGAAGTTTGGTCAATCCCAAGAGGTGAACGTTATTTGAGGAGGTGCAGCCACTGGGGTCTCCTGCACTCCACGTTTAATTCCCTTCCTCATCGTCACCCACCTTCTCTTCCTGTACCCTCGATGTGACGACCTCGCTGCAGGTCCAGTCCAAGAAGCTCTCGTTTTCCCGGATGGTCCTGTGGTCATCCAGCTGTTGCTCCAGTTTACTAACATGGTCCTTCAGGAGCTGCATCTGGACACAATTCCCACAGGTGTAGTGGTCAGAGGCACCCTGACTTCCCACATCCTGCAGGAGAGCCACTCCAAGAACTTGCCTGCCATTACCACTGTGGCCAAAACCCTAATGAAATAATGGGGCAACCACAGAGTTGATTGAACCTTATTCTGCTGTCTGCTGCTGATAGCCTCCGTACCTTGAGCAAAAGATTCACATTTTACATCTCCACTGCACTTCACCTACAACATTTCTCAACATGGCTGCTCCCCTTCACCTTGTCTTATTTTTATTTACTACTCAATTAATCAATTTGATGCTGCAACCAGTCCAATGGTTACTTTTAAATTAAACTAGACCAAGTGCAGACCTGTTGGGTCTGGACCCCGAACGTGCTTCAGACCCCGGGGTCTGGTTCCCGAACGTGCTTCAGCATCTTGACGGCGTAGACACAGAGGACGGCGAGAAGCAGAGGGGGAAGAGCCGATGTTTGGCTTGAGCCAGTGTGAGAGAACCGGCCTGTGGGGGGGGGGGGGGTAGTGGAGGAGAGGCGGGCGGCAGCAGTGAAAATCGCCAGCGAAAAAATTAAAATGTCACCGTTTTTGGAGGAGAGGCGGGCGCTTGAGCCAGCATGAGAGAGCCGGCCCGGGGTGGCGGGGGGGGGGGGGGGGGTAGTGGAGGAGAGGCGGGCGGCAGCAGCTAAAATCGCTAGCGAAAGGAAAAAAATGTCGGCGGTTTTGGAGCAGAGCCGGGCGGCAGCAGCCGTTATGGTGGCTGGCCAGCAGGAGGCCACAAAATGAGTGAATGGGGTGGGGGGGGGGGGGGGGAGATGGATTTTATTTTAAAATGTGTACATAAAAATGTCTAAATCTAATAAGGAGTGTTAGGGTATGTAAAAGTGTAATGTCTAGCGAAATGGAAAAAATGTCTGAGTGTTCGCGTGTGGTTTTGGTGGAGCAAGGAATCAAAGGCCGAATCTGATACAAACACACACACCCACACTCCCACACACACACAGAGTTTTAATAGTATAGAGATATCTAGTTTTAATAGTATACTAGACCAAGAGCTAGTCTGGACCCCGAACGAGCTTCAGCTAAAGAAAAAAAATGGCGTCATTTTTGGAGCAGAGCCGGGCGGCAGCAGCCGTTATGGTGGCTGGCCAGCAGCAGGAGACAAAATGAGTGAGGGTGGGGGGGGGAGAAGGATTTTATTAAAAATGTGTACATAAAGACGACGAAATTTAATCAGGAGTGCATACTTGGAATGAAAAGTGAAATCTCTACCGAAATGGAAAAATTCTCGGCGTTTCTGCGTGTGGTGTTGGCGTAGCAACGAATCAAAGGAAGGCTGGCACCCACAAGACAGGCAGAAACAAGATACAAGATACATTTATTTGTCACATGTGCCAGATGACACAGTGAAATATGTGGTCACCATACAGCCATACAATAAAATAAACAACACAACACACGATAGAGTTCAACATAAAACATCCCCACACAGCAGAATCAAAGTTAGCCACTGTGAGGGAAGGCACCAAAGTCAGTCATCTTCCTCTAATGTTCCCCAATGTTCGGGGCCTCCCCGAGCCCGTGGTCGGGGCCTCCCCGAGCCCACCGCAGTCGCCGCTACGGGCGGCCGATGTTCAGGCCCGCTCGCCGGGGTGATGTAAGTCTGACGTCGGGGCTGGGGAACCTCAGCGGCCTGGACATCAGAGTCGGCCACCTCCTACCGGAGTCCGCGGCTCCCAAAGTCCGCAGGCCATGCTGGGCAGAGATTCAACGCTGGCGGCCCTCGGTAAAGGGCCCCAGGACTCCGCGATGTTGTTCAGCGCCGCCCACGCTGGAAGCTCTCCCAAACTGCAGCTCCACGATGTTGGAGCAGCGGCCCAACGCTCCGGAGCTCCAAACGGCGATCCAGGTTGGCATCGCCCGCTCCGCGGTGAATTCAGCGCTGTGCAGCCGCTGTTGTAGCTCTGGTCCCGTTCCCCGGCAGGAAAGGCCGCTCCGATCCAGGTGGTAGGCCGCGAGGAGGGGGGCGAGGACGCGACTTGGAGAAATAGTCGCGTCCCCGTCAGGAAGCGACTGGGAAACAGTTTCCCCCTTACCCTCCCCCCTCCCCCACATAGAAAAGTTAAAGTTTCCCCCAAAACCAGACTTTAAACTAACTAAAAAATGTTTTTTAAATATTGAAAAAACAAACAGGCTGTAGGCAGTGGCTGCCGTCACACACACACAGGCAGAAACACACACACACACAGAGTTTTAAATATAGATAGATAGATATAGATAGATAGATGTATTACCTTTACTTTGGCCTTCCTCTTCACTGCCTTCAGCTGTCCTGGCCAATGAACGTGTTCAGTATTCCGACTGCACATGCCCAGGTCAAAGGTCACTATGCATAAACATTGCTGGAAAGCAGTGGAGCTGTGTACAAATATATACACCTTCACTTGTTCTGCTTTTTCCAGCTTTGATTCTTCTAGGTAAGAAAATACTGCTTTCAAACTGTGAATTAGTTGTATTTATTGTTCCTTTGTTAAAAGCTTAGATTATTTTGTTGTTTTTATTGTATTATGCTTTGGTGAGCGAGCGAGATCGTGCTCGTCTGTGGTCGGGGTCTGGCCCGGGTCTCCGGCGCTGCGGGCGCTGTTGAGATGCTGCTGGGCCGTCCCCGTCCCCTCCCGGGTGTCCCTTCCCTGTCCGGGGGCGGCCGGAGATGTTGGGTCGGGCTTGCAGCCAGCACGGGGAGCAGGCAGCTGAGTTGCTGCAGCGCTTTCTGTGTATCCCCGTTGATGGCTGGTGCTCGGCTTTTGCCGGCGCCGAAAGGGGTTGGCTGGCGGCCGCTGGCGGTCCCCGGGCTATCGTCGGGGAGCGGGTTCCTCAGGAGTTGGAGCGGGGTTGGGCTGGAGATGCTGCTTCTTGTCCACGCTGGCTGTGGGCCTGGGGCCGCTGGTGTTGTTGGTCCGGGCCGCCCGGGGGGACGGTCTAGCACTTTCGGCGCCAGGAACCCGGATCCGATCCTGGCTGCAGATGAGGCGCGGGTCTGTGTGCACGCTCTCCCCTGTCTCCCACCCGCATCTGCCCCCTCTCGCTCGCTGTTACACCCGCTCTCCCACTACCTGTTCCTTTGGGGGGGATGAAGAGTTGACCATTTATGGGAGTCTGGAATCGAGAATTTCATTGCTCATTCACATAGATGAGGCTGAAGAATTCCATTGCCTTGAAATGAGCAAAATAGTGAAATTCGACTCAGAAACTATCATCGTTGTGTTCCAGTCTGGAATACATTAATTTTCCTATAATGTGATCACACGGCACTCCCGTTCCTCACATTAAATATATTTTTACACATAAATTATGAATAAAAATAAAAATGTACACAGTTTCTTCAGCCAGCGCTTCCTTTGCTTTTTCTTTATGGTGAATGACCTTTGACAAATCCCATGATTCCTTGTGTTTTTCGGAATACTGAACTCGCTTATTTCTCTATGTTCAACCTCTCCTACTCTTTTCAAACAGAAAGGAGAGAAAGACACAAACCGCTTGCCTTTTAAGCACTGCTGCAGAGCAGAGTTCTACAGGGCTCTGTGCTGGGACCTCTACTGTTTGTCATATAGACATAAACTAGTTGGACTTGGACGTAAATGTTGATGGATTGGTTGATAAGTTTGCAGGCAACACCAAAATTAATGGAATTGGGGGCAGTGAGGAAGGCTGTCAAAATATACAGCGGGATATAGATCAACTATAGACATTTGCGGAGAGATGGCAAATGGAGTTTAATCCACGCGACTATAAATCTTTGAGAATTATCCTTTATTTTGTCTGCCAGAGCTGAGGACAGTTAAGGGCCTGTCCCACGGGCATGCGACTCCATGCGGCAAGCGCGACCTAACCGCAAGCGGGGGCCGTGCTGGGGCCGCGCGGAGGTCGCGGGGCCGGTCCCACTTCGATCGCCGGAGCCGTATGGAGTTGTGCGGAGCTGGTCCCGACATCGCGCAGGGCTCCGAAAAACTGACACTTCAAATATTCCGTGCAGCAACGGCCTGCCGCCCTGCAGCCGCATCGAGGCCGTGCGCACCGCATCGACGGCCGTGCGCACCGCCTCGACGCCGGACGCACTGTCTTGACGTCACTCGACCTCCGTGCGGCCTCCGCTTCTGATTTGGTAGCGCTTGCCGCATGCAGCCACATGCTGGTGGGACCGGCCCTGTACGGGGATCACTCGGCCTCCGCTTGCGGTTAGGTCGTGCTTGCCGCATGGAGTCGCATGCCCGTGGGACAGGCCCTTTACTCCAGCATTTTGTGTCTATCTTCGGTGTAAACCAGCATCTGCAGTTCCTTCCTACACATCTGTAATACGGATTCAGTTTTACTTCCCACTGTTGCTGCCTGATCTGTTGAGTTCCTATTTACATAACTTGTCAATGCCCCTTTATTTTCTTTCTTTCTAAGTGCCCTCATTAAGTTGTCAAACAGATGGCCTTAAAGAGCTTATCGCCATGGCAATGCTGGAGTATCAGAGACACTCCCTTGACCTATCTAACCCCTATCTGTTTTTTTTCACTTGGATGTTGGTACAATTTGCAAACTGATTGTTAATTGCTAGCATTTATTTCAGCAAATGACACCTGTTTAATACAAGCTTTATGTCTGTTTTAGTTTAGTTTAGAGATACAGAGCGGAAACAGGCCCTTCAGCCCACCGGGTCCGCACCGACCAGCAATCCCCGCACATTAACACGATCCTACACACACTAGGGACAACTTTACTTTTACCAAGCCAATTAACCTACAAACCTGTACGTCTTTGGAGTGTGGGAGGAAACCGAAGATCTCGGAAAAACCCACGCAGGTCACGAGGAGAACGTAAAACTCCGTACCGACAAGCTCCCGTAGTCAGATGGAACCCGGGTCTCTGACGCTGTAAGGCAGTAGCTCTACCGCTGCGCCACCGTGCCGCCCATGTTGCAAATTTCTTAATCGCAGCCCCAATATTTAACATCTCATTGACACGTGCCATGAAAAGCTCTGACCCCTTGGGATCCCCAATCCAATTTAAATCGCGTTCACCATTGTGCTTTTTGCCCCTGACCAATTTTGGCAAGGGCAGCATGTACGTTCTCTTCGTGACCTGCGTGGGGTTTTCTCCAGGATCCCCGGTTTCCTTCCACACTCCAAAGAGGTACAGGTGTGTAGGTTAATTGGCTTGGTATTAATGTAATATGTGTGGGATAGTGTTGGTGTGCGGGGATCGCTGGCCGTTGGGCTGAAGGGCCTGTTTCCTTGCTGTATCTCGAAACTAAACTAAACAACAAGAAACAGTGGTAAAGAAGGTGTATGATATGCCTGCCTTCACTGGTCGGGGCATTGAGTATAAGAATCAAGAAGTCGTGTTGCAGTTTAATAGAACTTTGGTTCGGCTGCATTTGGAGTATTGTGTGTAGTTCTGCTTGTCCTATTAGAGGAAGGATGTGGAAGCTTTTGAGAGGGTGCAGAAGTGGATTACTCGAATGATGCAAGGAGAATTTAGACAAACGGATTGTTTTCTCTGGAGCGTTAGAGGCTGAAGGGAGACCTGATGGAAATGTATAAAAGTGTGAAGGCATAGATAGGGTAGACAGTCGGACCCTTATTCCCGTGGTGGAAATGACAATGATTAGAGAGCATAGCTTTAAGGTGAGAGGGCGATATTTGAACATGTACAGGGCGACATTTTTACACAGAGTGTGATGGGTGCTTGGAATGTGCTGCCTGAGGTGATGGTGGAAACAGATATGATAGTGACATTTAGTAGGTTTTAGATGGGCATGTGGATATGCAGGGAATGGAGGGATTTGGCTCATGTGCTTGCAGAAGAGATTCGTTTAACTGCATCATGTTCAGCATGGACAATTGTGGGCCAAAGGAAGTTTTCCTGTGCTGTACTGTTCTATATTTGAATGTATTTTAATAATTCTACATTTGTCCACGCTTGTCAGTATGTTTTTACTACCCTGAAGCCTTTTAGTTTTCGAGATACAGCATGGAAACAGGCCCTTCAGGCCACAGCGTCCGTGCCAACCAGTGACTAGCACTACAAACACTAGCACTATCATACACACCAGGGACAATTTTACAATTTTACTGAAGCCAATTAACCTACAAGCCTGTACATGTTTGGCTTGTGGGAGGAAACCGGAGCAGTCACGGGGAGAATGTACAAAACTTCATACAGACATCACCCGTAGTCAGGCTCGAACCTGGCCTCTGGTGCTGTAAGGCAGCAACTCTACCACTGCACCACCAACCTATTCACATATTTAATTTTCTATCTCCTTCTAAGTGTAACACCTCAGGGGCACGGAGTGTTTTTGAAAGTGCGGGGGCTGAGCGATCACTGATCACTGGCCTTGGGGGTACCCGGCGAGGGAGTGGAGTGTAGGTCAACTCTCGCCGACTTCTACAGATGCGCCGTAGAAAGCATTTTAATCAGGATGCATCACAGATTGGTTTTGTGAACAGCTCCATTCAAGAGCGCAAGAAATTGCAGAGAATTGTGGACGCAGCCCAGACCATCACACAAACCAACCTCCCTTCCATTGACTCCATTTATACCTCACGCTGCCTCAGCAAGGCCAACCATTGGGCAAAAGGTATAGACATATGAGAAAGCACACCTCCAGGATTCAGAGACAGTTTCTTCCCAGCTGTTATCAGGCAACCAAACCATCCTACATACAACTTGATAGCAGCCCTGAGCTACGATCTACCTCATTGGTGACCCTTGGATCTTTGATCAGACTTTACTGAACTTTGTCCTGCACTAAAGTTATTCACGTTATCGTGTATCTGTACCCCGTGAATGGCTTTCCGCTGACTGGTTAGCACGCAACTGTACCTCAGTACACGTGACAATAAACTAAACTAACTAGATGGGGCTTTCATCTAAAACTGTGGGGGGGGGGTTGTAAAAATATGGATAAAATTCAAAGGAGAAGTGTGCAGGATAGGTTAATGAAGTCTCCAGAATAGGACAAAATGTGTAGGAAAGAACTGCAGATGCTGGTTTAAATCGAAGGTAGATACAAAATGCTGGAGTAACTCAGCAGGATAGGCAGCATCTCTGGAGAGAAGGAATGGGTGACGTTATGGGTTGTAGAGAAGGGTCTCAAGACAAAATGTCACCCATTCCTTCTCTCCAGAGGTGCTGCCTGTCCCGCTGAGTTACTCCAGCATTTTGTGTCTAAGTCCAGAATAGGAAATAGGACAGGAAGTATAGACAGGGATAAAAGCCTAACATAATGTGGATCAATATGAGAAGAGAGGTGCTGAATATATTTGAATGCACGCAGTGTATGGAACAAGCTAGATGCGCTTATATCATGGGTAGAAATGAGCTGGTCCAACATTGTTGGCATCACAGAGTCGTGGCTGAAAGGGGATCGGAGCTGGGAGGTGAACATACAAGGATATACATCCTATCGAATAAACAGACGGGTGGGCAGAGGGGGTGGGGCGGCTTTGTTGGTAAAGAATAAAATCCAAGCCTTAGCAAGAAACAATATAGGATCAGAAGATGTGGAATCCATTGGGGTAGAGTTAAGAAATTGCAAGGGTAAATATACCCTAATGGGCCTGTGAATTTCTGGCAGGTTTTCGGATACAAATTTGAATTGAGTTGAATTGAATTGAATTGAATTTCCTTTATTGTCATTCAAACAAGTTTGACGAGATTTCGTACCATGCAGTCATGACAGAAAAAAAGCAACAAACACAATGAACACAATTGAACACAAATATCCATCACAGTGAATCTCCAGGCACCTCCTCACTGTGATGGAAGGCAAAAAGTCTTATCTCTTCCCTGTTCTTCCCCCCGCTGCGTCGAGGCGATCGAGGCTCTCGATGTTGAAGTTGAAGCCCCCGCCAGGTGATGGTAAATCCCACGGACGATTTTAGGCTCCGCGAACGGGCCGATTCAAACTCTGCGACTCGGAGCGGACGAAGCCGCTACCATCCAGTCCAGCGGACAAAGCTGCCGTTGCGGGAGCTCACGATAATCGGTCACCAACCAGGGACCTGCGAGCTCCCGATGTTACCGTCCACAGGGCCCGTGGCCGACACTTCCGAAGCTCCGAAGTCGGGTCGCAGCCACAGCGCCATCACAGCCCCCGAAGTCAGCTAGCTCCGCGATGGTAACTCCACAGGCTCTGCCACCGGAGCCCCCAAGGTCGATTCCAGTTGGAGGGCGGCAGCTCCACGATATTAGGCCTCAGCGCAGACGGAGACGGAGATACGACAAGGAAAAGGTCGCAACTCTGCTGAAGGAGGAGATTTTAAAAACGTTTCCCCCACCCCCACATATACACACTAAAAATAGACTAAGACAAGACAAAACAAAAAGAAAACAAAAAAAGGAAAGACAGACAGACTGCAGGTGAACCGCAGCTGCTTGGGCAGCGCCGCCACTTCTGGATGGGAGATAGAAAAGGCATGTATGAAAGGCAATGTTACAGTGGTCATGGGGCATTTCAATATGCAGTGAGACTAGGAAAATCAGGTTGGTACTGGATCTCAAGAGTAATAATTTGTAGAGTGCCAATGAGATGGCACTTTAGACAAGCTCATGGTCGAGCCCACTTGGGAAAAGGCAATTGTGGATTTGGTGTGGTGTAATGAACCTGATTTGATTAGGGAGTTTAAGGTGAAGGAAACACTAGGAGGCAGTGATCATAATATGATAACGTCGGCCTGTAGTTTGCGAGGGAGAAGTTGAAATCAGGTGTATCGGTGTTATTGTAGAGTAACGGTAACTACATAGGCATGAGGGAGAAGGTGGCCAATGTTGATTGGAAGGGGACCCCAGCAGGAATGACGGTGGAACAGCAATGGCAGGTTTTTCCAGGGAGTAATTTTGAAGATGCAGGATCTTTTCATCCCAAAGAGGTAGTGTTGGGGAAGCAGGGACTCTGCAGAAGGACTTGGACAGGTTGGGAGAGTGGGCAAATGGAATACAGCGTGGCAAAGTGTACCGTCATGCACATTGGTAGAAGGAATAAAGGCCAAAACTGTTTTCTAAATGGGGAGAGGATTCACAAATCAGAAGTGCAAATGGACTTGGAAGTGCTGGTGCAGGATTCCCAAAAGTTAATTTGGCCGGCTGTGTCACTAGGAAGGAAGGCAAATGCAATGTTAGAATGAATTTCGTGCGGACTAGAATATCATAGCAATAATGTAATGCTGAGGCTTTATACGGACAGATGACATTTGGAATATTGGGAGCAGTTTTGTGTCCCATATCTGAGGAAGGATGTGCTGGTGCTTGAGTGGGTCCAGAGGAGGTTTACAAGAATGATTCTGGGGATGATAAGTTAACTTATGAGGAACGTTTAAAACAGCTCTGTACTCGCTGAAGTTTGGAAGGATGAGGGGACATATTGAAACCTACCGAATAACACAAGGCCTAGATAGGGTGGATGTGGAGAGGATGTTCCAGTAGTGGGAGAATCTAGGACCAGAGGGCACAGCCTCAGAATAAAAGGACATACCTTTAGAAATGAAATGTGGAGGAATTTATTTATCCAGAGAGTGGTGAATCTGTGGAATTCACTGCCATAATCAGATGTGAGGGCCAAGTCATTGGGTATTTTAAAAGTGGATCATGGAGTGCAGAGGTTATCTAGGATGCAGGTACTTAGTTCCTTCAAAGTGACGTCACAGGTAGATAAGGTGGTCAAAAAGGCTTTTGCCACATTGGCCTTCATCAGTCAGAGTATTATAGAAGCTGGGAGGTCATATTGCAGTTTTCTGAGATGTTGGTGAGGCCACATTTAGAGTGTTACTAGACAAAGTGGGACCCGTTGGGTCCCAGCTTCACACGGGGGGCTGGTCCCCCAACGCAATATTCCACCTCTCCACCAATTCCAATATTGCTGGCCAGTGGAGGGGGGGGGGCTTTCTGGAGTGCTAGCATGAGTGTTGTGGGCTGAAGGGACTGGTTTCCAGGGGGCTAGTATGGACATTGTGGGCCGAATGGATTCTTGGGCTGGCAGCTCAGTCACTGAGGCCAGGCAGCTCAGTCACTCAGGCCTGGCAGCTCAGTCACTCAGGCCTGGCAGCTCAGGCACTCAGGCCTGGCAGGCTGGCAGCTGAAAAACTGCCAGATATTCACACACACACACACACACACACACACACACACACACACACACACACACACACACACACACACACACACACACACACACACACACACACACACACACACACACACACACTCACACACACACACACACACACACATTCACACACACATTGACACACACATACACACACACAGACTCACATACACTCACACATACATACACACACACACACATGCACACACATACACTCACACACACACATACACACTCACACTCACACTTACACACACACACACACAAATACACTCACACACACACATACACACACATACACACACACACACACATATAAACACACACACACATGCACACACAAACTCACACACACACACACACACACACACACACACTCGCACACATACACTCACAAACACATACACACACACTCACTGACTCACACACCATATATATGGCAGTAAACTTTCTTGAATACTCACACGGCTGAGCGCGGCCTCTCCACTTTGGGGCTTCAGCAGTCAGCGGCACTTCCGCAATCAGCGTGACTTCTGCACTTACTGGAAATTCCGCAATCAGCGCGAACTCTGCACTCACCGGAAATTACGCAATCAGTGCAACCTGTCCACTAAGCGGAAGTCACGAAATGAGCGGGACTTTTGAACTAAACACAGTCGGACCTAATAAAGCATTTATTCCTTCCAAACACAGTCGGACCTAATAAAGCATTGCGCTTTCAAGCACAGGCAGGGCAGCAGGCCAAACAACTCATGGCATTGTCATTAAGGGCTAACAAATCATTTATTGCAAGTACATTGCAGACTCACAGTTTAGTTGATTCACAGCTTAGAATGAGAGTCGTGGCCTCTCCCTCGCGATCCTGCAGAGTGACTGAGTCACGTCCAGGCATCCGGGGTTTTATAATCCTGCCCCCCCCACCCCCCAGAAGGGGCGTTACCTTCATCGCGGTGATTGACAGGGGAGAAGATCCAAGGTTTTTTAAACACTCATAACTTTTTTATTTTTCATCGATGGGAAAAATCCTCGGGGCTGCTCAGCGGAGGAGGACTGTGAGTAAGATGGGCAAAAATCATAGCGATATATGGTAGCGTTTTTTCTAAAATCAATATACAGCGCAGACAGGAAGTGGTCAAGATGACCCTTTTAATTATATAGACGAGACTAAGTGGGATCCTTTGGGTCCCATGTTCACACGGGAGGGCAGGTCCCCCAAAGCAATATTCCACCTCTCCACCAATTCCAATATTGGTGGCCAGTGGGGGGGGCGAGGGGTGGGGCTCTCCGGAGCTCTAGTATGGGTGTTGCGGGCCGAAGGGAGTGGTTTCCAGAGGGCTAGTATGGACATTGTGGGCCGAATGGATTCTTGGGCTGGAAGCTCAGTCAAGCCTGGTGGGCTGGCAGCTCAGTCACTCAGGCCTGGTGGGCTGGCAGCTCAGTCACTCAGGCCTGGTGGGCTGGCAGCTCAGTCACTCAGGCCTGGTGGGCTGGCAGCTCAGTCACTCAGGCCTGGTGGGCTGTGTTGGAATGGGTAGGAGAATTAAATTAAAAACCAGAAGATCAGGTTGGTTCACGTGGGCTGAGCGAAGGTGTTCTGCGAAACGATCGACCAGTCTGCGTTTGGTCTCGCCATTGTATAAGAGTCCACATTTTGAACAATGGGTACAGTAGATGATGTTGGAGGAGGTGCCATCTTTATGTTTTCCGTATGAGATACTTTCCTTCTTCATTTTTGATTAAAAATATAATTCCCTTTCCTAAATTTGGTTGAACCCTGAACTTGTTTAATCTACTTTGAAAGATAGGTAACACAAAGTTCCCCACCATAACACAGGAACTATATCCTATATTACTTATTTTGTAAATGATTGCATAAAATTAAAAAAAATACAGCATACAAATGTGAGGACAATGATTGATAGTACATGAGAAATGTTCATTGTTCTATAGCAGTTGAGGTTCAAGGATGACTTGCTTCATCTTTGGCTTTGTGGGTTCTGAGGTGCTCAAGAGGCCATTGTGGAAACCACTCTTCCACAGATGGGGCAGGAGATGCCTGATGGCGTGAACAGGTGAGTTGTTTATAAAGTATTGCGGCTCTTCCACTAGTACCATTTGTCCTTAAAGCACAGACCCAGGTTCTCAATAGCATCCTCAGTCACTCAGGCCTGGTGGGGTGGCAACTCAGAAACTGCCAGAAATTCTACCTAAAACAGGGAGAGACTCTGTGAGAGAGAAGGGGGAGATGGTGAGAATCAATTTTAGACATTTTTCATCTTTTTCTGTAGATCACAGCAATGAAGGAGGAAAGTCTATCCTGGCCTGGATCTCACAGGAAGCCACTGAAGGGAGGGAGAAAAATACTGGGGTGAGGTTTAATACTTGCAGGGGGAATACTTACTGATGGGCTGAAGGGACTCCTCCTGGGCTAGTACATGCCTGATGGGCCAAAGGGGCTATTAAAAAAAAAATCGGAGTGAAATCTCAGTGAAAGGTACTTTTTCTGGATTTAACCTGGCCAGGCATGGGCCTTTTGGGCCAAAATGCTCCTCCTGGGCTAATATGGGCATTTTGGGCAAAGGGGACTGGTTTCTCGGCTAATAGGGACTTTGTGGGCCAAAATTAGTGGTTTCAGGCAAGCCAAACTCATTTCATTTCATTTCCATTTCAATTTCAAGCACAGGGCAGGCCAAACAGCTCATTGCATTTTCATTTCATTTCCATTTCCATTGCAGTTTCAAGCACAGGTTAGGCCAAACAGCCATTGCATTTTCATTTCATTTCCATTGCCATTGCAGTTTCAAGCGCAGGGCAGGCCAAACAGCTGATTGCATTTTCATTTCATTTCCATTGCCATTGCAGTTTCAAGCACAGGGCAGGCCAAAATGGCTCATTGCATTTTCATTTCATTTCCATTGCCATTGCTGTTTCAAGCACAGGGCAGGCCGAACAGCTCATTGCATTTTCATTTCATTTCCATTGCCATTGCAGTTTCAAGCAGAGGGCAGGCCGTACAGCTCATTGCATTTTCATTTCACTTCCATTGCCATTGCAGTTTCAAGCACAGGGCAGGCCGAACAGCTCATTGCATTTTCATTTCACTTCGATTGCCGTTCCAAGCACATGGCAGGCCAAACAGCTGATTGCATTTTCATTTCACTTCCATTGCCATTGCAGTTTCAAGCACACGGCAGGCCGAACAGCTTCATTGCATTTTCACTTCACTTCCATTGCCATTGCAGTTTCAAGCACAGGGCAGGCCGAACAGCTCATTGCAATTTGATTTCACTTCCATTGCCATTGCAGTTTCAAGCACATGGCAGGCCGAACAGCTCATTCCATTTTCATTTCACTTCCATTGCAGTTTCAAGCACAGGGCAGGCCAAACAGCTGATTGCATTTTCATTTCATTTCCATTGCCATTGCAGTTTCAACCACAGGGCAGGCCAAACAGCTGATTGCATTTTCACTTTACTTCCATTGCCATTGCAGTTTCAAGCACAGGGCAGGGCCAAACAACTCATTTCATTTTCATTAAGGGCTAACAAATCATTTATTGTAAGTACATTGCAGACTCACAGTTCAGTTGATTCACAGCTTAGAATGAGAGTTGTTGCCTCTCCCTCACAATCTTCCAGATTGACTGAGTCACGTCCAGGCATCTGGGGTTTTATAGTCCTGCCCCACCCCCCGGAAGGGGCGTTACCTTCATCGCGGTGATTGACAGGCGAGAGGATCTCAAGGTTTTTTAAACACTCATAACTTTTTTATTTTTCATCGATGGGAAAAATCCTCGGGACTGCTCAGCGGAGGAGGACTGTGAGTAAGATGGGCAAAAATCATAGCGATATATGGTAGCGTTTTTTCTAAAATCAATATACAGTGCAGACACAAAGTGGTCAAGATGACACTTTTAATTATATAGATGTTCAGTTTTGGTCACCATATTACAGGAAAGATGTTGTCAAGCTGGAGAGGGTGCAATAGATGCACAGAGACTCTTGCGCAGAGTAGGCAAATCGAGGACCAGAGGACATAGGTTTAAGTTCAAGTTCACATTTATTCTCACATGCACCAATTAAGGTACAGTGATATTTGAGTTACCATTCAGCCATACAAGTAAAAATAACACAATACACAATAGAATTTAACATAAACATCCACCACAGTGGAATCAGCATTCTTCACTGTGATAGGCAATAAAGTTCAGTCATCTTCCTCCTTTGTTCACCCGTGGTCGGGGCCTTGAACCCTCTGCAGTCGCTGCTACAGATGTTCAGCCCCTCTCGTTGGGATGATCGAAACTCCGGCGTCGGGATGTATCGGAACACACTCTGCGGCTTGGAGTTCCCGAATCGGCCGCTTCTTACCAGAGACCGCGGCTTCACGATGTTAAAGTCCACAGAATCTGCGACGTGCTCACGGCTAGAAGCTCCGCAGCTGTTCCATGATGTTAAAGTCAATAGGCACCCGCGGTCGGAGCTCCTCGCCAAAGGATCCCAAAGATGGTAAGTCCACCGCGCCTGCTGCTCAAAGCTCTGGGCCAGTCTCCGGTCTGGAAAGGCCGCACCAAACCAGTTGTTAGGCCGCGAGGGGTGCGAAGATGCGACATGGAAAAAAGTCACATCTCCATCGAGGTAAGTGTCTGAAAACGATTTCCCCCTATTCCCCCCGTGAAGGGGAAAAGATTTAATAGGAATCTGAGGGGTAACTTTTTCACACAAAGGGTGGTGGGTGTATGGAACAAGCTGCCAGAGGAGGTAGTTGAGGCTGGGACTATCCCTACATTTAAGAAACAGTTAGACAAGTACATGGATAGGACAGGTTTGGAGGGGTATCTGAAAAATGCAGGCAGGTGGGACTAGTGTAGCTGGGAAAAGTGGGGCTGAAGGGTTTGTTTCCACTCTGTATCACTCTATAGCTCTACGGCAGTAGGAGGTAGTTGAGGCAGTTACTATCACAACGTTTAAGAAACATTTAGACAGGTTTATGGATAGGAGAGGTTTCGAAGGATATGGTCCAAATGCAGGTTGATGCGACTAGTTGATCAACTTGGGCCAATTGGGCCAAAGGGCATGTTCTATACTGTATGACTATGACTCCAAAACTCTTCAGTAACTTGCTGGTCACAGATGTTAGGCTCACTGGTCTAGTTCCCAGTCCTTTCCTTGCATCCCTTCTTAAACGGGCACAGTATTAGGCACCTCCATTCTTCTGGCATCTCGCTCATATCTGATGATGATCGGATATCACAGCCAGGGTGCCTTAAAATTGCTTCTCTAGCTTCCCATAGATATATCTAATCAGGCTCCTGATATTTATTCACCTTCATATGCCTTAAGATGTTCAGCATCTCCTCGACTATAATACTGACTGTCCTCACGACACTTCCATTAACTGTCCCAAGTCTTTGAGTCTTCACAACTTTCTCCACAGTAAAAGGAGAAATACTCACTTGGGACTTTGCCCATCTCCTGCGGCTCCACACAGAGATGCCAATTTGGTTTCTAAAGGGCCCTATTCTCTATGGAGTCAACTGCTTTCCCTAAATGTACTTATAAATTCTGCCAGAGCTATCTCCTTGCCCTCTTTTTGCCCTTCTGGTTTCCTTCTTAAGCATATTCCTCAGTTCCCGAACCTCCTCCAGGGATATACTTGATCCTAGATGCCTGTACCTGTCCCAGACGACCTCCTTTTTCATAATTAGAGCTTCAATTTTTCTTGTCATCCAAGCTCCCTTATGGGTCTGTCCCACTTAGGCGATTTTTTCGGCGACTGCCGGCCACTGTCACAGTCGTAGCACGTCGCTGAAAAAACGGCGACTGGACCCCCCCTACAACAATGTCTACGACAATGTCTACAACAACCTACCACCTAGTCGACGTCAAGCTACGGCAAGCTACCGACAACTGGTGACCCATTAGGACGTCCACCTACGACCACCTACGACAACCTACGTCCTACGTCCACCAACCTACAACCTACGTCCACCAAGCTACGATAAGGTACGACCCAGTCGGCAACAACTGAAGACAACTTAAGACAATTCAGTCGCTGGTACCTGTCGGTAGGTTGACGTAGATTGACGTAGGTAGTCGCTAATGGAATTCACTGAAGTCAGTACCAGCAACAACCTACGTCATCCTGGCGACAACCTACGACAGAACCTAAGTCAGGAGAAGTCAAGCTACGCTCATTGGCGTCAAGCCAACTGTATCTCTAAACTAAACTAAAATAAAGCAACATCCCCTCCTCTTTTACCCCAACCTCTGTCTCTCCTGTAGCACCTGGAACATTAAGCTGCCAGTCCTGTCCCTCTCTTAGACAGGTTTCCGTGATGGCGACAACATCCCAGTTGCACGTATGTATCCATGCCTTGAGTTCATCCGCGTTACCCGTCAGGCCTTTCGCAATTCATTCCAACAGTCCATTCTTGCTCCCTGTCATGTTCCTGCTTATTCTTTGGAGTGTGGGAGGAAACCGAAGAACTCGAAGAAAACCCACGCGGTCACAGGGAGAACTTCTAAAGACAGATTTCTAAAGTACACAAATGCTTGGTTTTCACTGTTTGACGTTTTTAAATCGTCATATTATTCTACAAGCTATGCATACATCCAAATGAAGAAAGCTGAAGGTATAAATTTAAACAACCTGGTCTATTTCTCAAGCTTTGCAAATTATTAACTTTACCAGTGAAAACTTAAATTGTTACTTTATTTTTATTTGCTAGTTAAATAAATGTTGAAAATGGCACAATTGTCTGTTTATAATAGTACCTCTTGCTTCCATTGAAGTGCAGCCTTCTATTGAAATGCATTTCATGTCATCTGAACACATTGACTGTGGCTGAAAATAACTAATGGTTTCTGTGGAAATGTGTAGGAAGGAACTGCAGATGCTGGTTTACCATACGATATGATAGAACTTCATTTATCCCAGGAGTGTAATTGTTCTGTCAACAGTCATAAAACACAAAATGCATGAAACATGAAATCAAAGTGACGAATGGAAAGGATTGGGGGATGTGCAAAGATGGCGGTGCGGGGGTGGGTGGGGAGGGGATTCAGTCTACCCCACGACAGAAGGGGCAGTAGTTGTACAGTTTGATAGCCACAGGGAAGAAGGATCTCCTGTGGTGTTCTGTCCTGCATCTTGGTGGAACCAGTCTGTTGCTGAAGGTACTCCTCAGCAGGGCCGGCCTTAAGCCAATTGGACCAATTGCTCCAAATTGGGCCCCGCGCCTAAGGGGGCCCCACACTGGAGGGGGGAGAGAGGGGTAGACGGGGAGGGGGGTGTGAGGGGGAATGGAGAAGGGGGAGAGGGGGAGATGGGTCGTTCCCTCACGGTCCCGGGACAGCGTTCCCGCCCCTCCAGTCGCCGTGCTTCAAGCACACAGCCCCGGCTCCACCCCTCTCTCTCCCCGGGGAGACGCGGTGAACAATACAGGGAGGGCCGGGCCGGGGGTTGGGGGGGGGGAGCAAGGTTTACAAACCTCGGCCTCAGCTCACACCCGTCCGCCTGGACCCCGGCATCCGCTCCTGCCGCCGGCCCTCTCTCTCCCTCCCTTCTCTCCTTCCCTTCCCTCCCTCCCTTCCCTTCTTCCCTCTCTCCCTTCTCTCCTTCCCTCCCTCCTTCCTCTCTCTCTTTTCCCTTCTCTCCTTCCGTCTTTCTCTCCCTCCTTCCCTCCCTCCCGTCTTTCTCTACTTCCCTCCCTCCCTTCTCTCCTTTCTCCCTTCTCTCCCTCCCTTCTCTCCTTCCCTCCCACACACATCACGCACAGACAACTAAGACACACACATCACGCACAGACAACTAACACACACACACACACACACAACTAAGTTAGGATGGGGTAGAAGCCCAAACGGTAGGATGGGGCTGAAGCGCAAAATTTAATGCCTGGACTGGTTTTTCACCAATGGTTATTGGTTTTCCAGGATCTAGTTAATTAAATTACTTTTTTAAAATTTCACAGTCACTAAAACAAGTGGTATTGTAACTATGTACTTTTCAGAGGTGATCTACAATTTTGTTTGTTACCTGTAGGCTTACATGTAGCAATTGTATGTTAAAATGTAGCTTAGATCTGTTTGCTCCATGAACTCGCAGGCACTTTTTAAGCGCACATGTTGATTACTTTCCATTCTACCAGAGAGATATCAAGTCTATAATAGACTTTATTTATATTTCTATGATTCTACAGACCTTGGCTGGGAACCTGGGGCTCACCAAAATTGTTCCCAATTGGGCCCCGCACTTCCTAAGGCCAGCCCTGCTCTTCAGGTTGACCAGTGTGTCATGGAGGGGGTGAGCTGTATCGTCCAGGATGCTCCACAGTTTGAGGAGCATCCTCACCTCCAAGACCACCTCCCAAGAATCCAACTCCGCCCCCAGGACAGAGCCAGCCTTCCTGATGAGTTTGTTAATCCTGTGGCGTCCGCAGCCTTCGCCCTGCTGCCCCAGTACATGATAGCGAAGAAAATGGCACTGGCTACCACCGATTGGTAGAACATCTGCAGCACCTCACTGCCGACATTGAAGGAGCAAAGCCTTTTCAAAAAGTACAGCCGGCTCTGTCCCTTCTTGTACAGGGACTCAGCGTTCCTGGACCAGTCCGGTTTACTGTCCAGGTACACTCCAAGGTATTTGTACTCCCTGGTAAACTGTACATCCACACCATTGATGGAGACAGGGGGCAGGGATGTTCCTCTTCTCCTAAAGTCCACCACTAACTGCTTAGTCTTGTCGGTGTTGAGCTGCAGGTGATTCAGCCCACACCACTCAACAAAGTCGTTGACTACACCTCTATCTTCAGCTTCCCTCCCCTCTCTGATGCAGCCCACAATTGCAGAGTCAAATGAAACATCTGCAGGTGGCAGGAGTCCGAGTTATACCTGAAGTCCGAGGTGTAGATGGTGAACAGGAAGGGAGAGAGGACCGTTCCCTATGGGGCCCCTGTGTTGTTCACCACCATGTCCGAGACGCAGGTCTGAAGCCTGACATATTGTGGTCATCCAGTCAGGTAGTTGGTAATCCAGGACACCAATGGAGCATTCACCCGCATCTTTGGCAGTTTGCTCCCTAGCAGTGCTTCTCCCTAACAATGGAGAAGTAAAAACACGTGACAAGTCAAGTCAATCCATGTCAAGTCAATTCAATCCATTTCAAGGGCAGACCAAGCAACTCATTGCATTGTCATTTCAATTCCAATTTTGCATTGCAGTTTCAAGCACAGGCAGGGCAGGCCAAACAACTCATTGCATTGTCACTTCATTTCCAATTTTGCATTGCCATTTCAAGCACAGGCAGGCAGGCCAAACAACTCATTGCATTGTCACTTCATTTCCAATTTTGCATTGCAGTTTCAAGCACAGGCAGGGCAGGCCAAACAACTCATTGCATTGTCACTTCATTTCCAATTTTGCATTGCAGTTTCAAGCACAGGCAGGGCAGGCCAAACAACTCATTGCATTGTCATTAAGGGCTACCAAATCATTTATTGCAAGTACATTGCAGACTCACAGTTCAGTTGATTCACAGCTTAGAATCACAGTTGGGACCTCTCCCTCACGATCTTCCAGAGTGACTGACTCACGTCCAGGCATCCGGGGTTTTATAGTCCTACCTCCCCCCCCCCCAGAAGGGGCGTTACCTTCATCATGGTGATTGACAGGCGAGAGGACCAATCAGCTGATCTCAAGATTGTTTAAATATTCATAACTTTTTTATTTTTCATCGATTGGAAAAATCCTCGGGGCTGCCTCAGCGGAGGAGGATTGTGAGTAAGATGGGCAAAAATCATAGCGATATACGGTAGTGTTTCTTCTAAAATCAATATACAGCGCAGACAGGAAGTGGTCAAGATGAGACTTTTAGTTATATAGATGATGTTTACCAGAAAAGAACACCAGTCCTTGCCTTGATTTTAAGATCTTTCATTTTATTAATCTGAAAATAATGGGCATATTTTTCATGAACTATAATGATGATATGGGCTGAAGATGAAAATTTCACCTCTTTTTCTTTGTCTGTACAAAATTATCTATGTTAATTCCTTTTCCCAGAGCAAAGGACATTAAAACATACCTTCCATGGACAAAGGAACCTGCAATCACAGTGTAGTTCACAGATCCATAACTAGCATGTGAGAAGATGTTTCTAACCAACCATGCAGATGGTTGTCAAGAATGTTTTGTTAAGAAAGTGACACTATATATTTTCTAATTAGAAGACGAACAGAAAAAGAACCTTTAGAAATCTTTGTTATTTGGAGTTTATTGTATTGTATTGTATTCAATTTTATTGTCATTATCTCATTAAGAGACAACGAAATGGATTTTCCTTACAGTCATGTATCATAAAAATAAATAATAAATCAATAAAAAAGCACAAACACAGAAGTCCACGACAGAACATAACCCCACAGCGGCACCAAAGTTAAGGAAGGTACCATAGTCCAGCCAGCCTCCCCGCCGATCTTCCCAGATGTTCACCCGTAGTCGGGGCCTCCCGAGCACCCGCAGTCGCCACCACGGGTGGCCCGATGCTCAGGCCCTCTCGCCGAGAACGGTGGAACCCCGACGGAGAACATCCTCAGCGGCCCGGACCTCCAAATCAGCCACCTCCCACCGGAGTCCACGGCTCCCGAAGTCCACAGGCCGAGCCGGGCGGAGTCGCAGGACTTCGCGATGTTGGTCAGCGCCGCCCGCGTTGGGAGCTCCGCGAACCACAGCTCCGCGCTGTCAGTGCAGCAGGCCCAGCACTCCGGAGCTCCAAACAGCGATCCCCGGTAAGGCATCGCCCGCTCCGCGATGTTTCCAACGCTGCGCCGCTGCTGCTGGAGCTCTGGTCGGTCCCGGCAGGAAAGGCCGCGCCAATCCAGTAGGTAGGCCGCGGGGGGGGGGGGGGGGGGCGAGGACGCGACTCGAAAAATAGTCGCGTCCTCTCCAGGAAGCGACTGAAGGACGGTATCCCCCTTACCGTACCCTCTTCCCCCCCACATAAAGACAAAAACCCCACAAAAAACGTTCTTCAAACATAACAAAAACATAACAAAAAAAACAAAAAGATACCGGACTGAAGGCGGAGGCAGCTAGCAACAGCGCCACCGGATGTCACATTGAGTATGGGCTGTTATTTTTTTGTATTTAATAAATTGTATGGTATTGTATGATATTTTATTATACTTTTAAACTCATAAGTACTGAAAGAAAAGGAATATGTTGGGCATAAAGCATTCATTATTGTCACAGCACATAATTGCTCCTTGAAGATAATCAATTTAGTTCCAATTGGGAGGTTTTGTAAATTAAATGAAGAGTAACACATACAAGACGCACGCCACCAGTGGGATTATGGTGCTGTATTAAAAGCATTATTGGCTGTAAGTTAGTTTGCACAAATATTGTTTCTTTCAGCAGTCTACAAATGATAATGCTTTAAGATGCAGTAAATCCTCTTTGTGATTATTTCAGACTTGAACAAAGGCCATTAGAAAACTTGATCAAGCACTTCCTGGTATGGGACATTACATCTCAGGACTATGCAGGATGATGTCATTCTGTGCGCAAAATCTTTTTAAAACCATTGTAGGAGAATTTCAACGCTGGGATTCTGTCATTGGGCACGTTCTGGATAATTATGTCCTGCTCCCGTGTTGTTGAGCAGGGGGGGATGCAGCTACACAATGCTGGCCTTGGGGCACCCCTTCAGCAATGAACGTGCCTCAGTAACTCTTGCCCACACCTACCCTTCTCTGCCAACCTGGATATGCTGCAACCCAACTTGGCAATCTCTCCCATTTTGCTGCTACCTCTAACCAGCCCGGCCCAATCCTACATGCTTTCTTTTGTCCCTGATCTTCCATTCAAGACATTGTGTTAACAGTAATTAAACACACCTGTGCAATTACAAACACCTGTGATCCATGTGTCGCAAACATTATGGTGCCCTGAAATTGGGGGACTATGTATAAACACAGCTGTAATTTCTACATGGTGAAACCAAAATGTATAAAAATGGCCTTTATTAGAAGCTGATAATGTGCACTTTAACCACGTGATTTTTTTCTATTACAAATCTCACATTGTGGAATACAGAGGCAAATTAATAAATGATGGGTCTTTGTCCCAAACATTATGGAGGGCACTGTGTGTCCTGCTTGCTGTTTGGAAGCCCATGGTACAATCCCATTAGAGTGCTTGCACCTTTTTGATTTTTAATCTCTAGCCAAATCCCCTCAGTGGATGAACCCTCCAGTTCTTCTCTAATTGCCGCCATGACAGTTCTCCCTGACCCCCCCATTTCAGGGCACCATAATGTTTGGGACACATGGCTTCACAGGTGTTTGAAATTGCTCAGGTGTGTTTAAATGCCTCCTTAATGCAGGTACAAGAGAGCTCTCAGCACCTAGTCTTTCCTCCAGTTTTTCCATCACATTTGGAAACTTTTATTGCTGTTTATCAACATGAGGACCAAAGTTGTGCCAATGAAAGTCAAAGAACCTAGCCACTGTGTGGCTAGGTTCAGCTCCAACTCTATAATCAAGTTTGCTGATGACACTGTGGTGGTGGGCCTGATCTCAGACAACGATGAGAAGGCCTACCGGGAGGAGGTGGCTGATCTGGCACTCTGGTGTCAGGACAACAGCCTCCTCTTGAACATCAAAAAAACGAAGGAGCTGATCGTGGACTTTAGGAGGGCACAACATCCGAGGACGTACACACCATTGAGGATAAATGGGGATACTGTGGATAGGGTGAGCTGCTTTAAATACCTGGGAGTCCACATCTCTGAGGATATGACATGGACATCACACGCTGCAGCACTCGTGAGTAAGGCAAGGCAGCGCCTTTACCACCTCAGGCAATTGAGGAAATTCAGAGTGTCGCTGAGGATCCTCCAGTGCTTCTACTCAGCGGCTGTAGAAAGCATCTTGCCCAGAAACATCACAATTTGGTTTGGGAACTGCTCTGCCCAGGACAAGAAGGCTCTGCAGAGAGTAGTGCATTCGGCCGAACGCACTATGGGAACTACACTCGCCCCCCCTGCAGGATCTATACATCAGAAGGTGCAACTCCAGAGCCAATAAGATCATGGGAGACCCCTTCCACCCCAGCAACGGACTGTTCCAGCTGCTACGGTCAGGCAAACGCCTCCGTTGCCATGCTGTGAGAACGGACAGGTTGAGAAGGAGTTTCTTCCCAGAGGCCATTAGGACTGTAAACTCCTAACTCACCCGGGATTAACTTTACTGGACCATTCTACTGGTTTTTTATTTAATTTCTGTTTTTTTTCCTTTTTCCTTCCTCCCACAATATGTAATATGTAAAAGAATATGTGATTCTGTTCCATTCTGTTTGTAGTTTGTTGTTGGTTTGTTTGTTTATTGCACAAAGTCCGCGAGCATTGCCACTTTTCATTTCACTGCACATCTCGTATGTGTATGTGATGAATAAACTTGACTTGACTTGAGAAGCCATTATGAGACTGAGAAACACGAATAAATCTGTTAGAGGTATCAGCCAAACCTTAGGCTTACCAAAATCAACTGTTTGGAACACCATGAAGAAGAAAGAGAGCACTGGTGAGCTTACTAATCGCAAAGGGACTGGCAGGCCAAGGAAGACCTCCACAGCTGACGACAGAAGAATTATCTCTATAATAAAGAAAAATCCCCAAACACCTGTCTGACAGATCAGAAGCACCCTTGAGGAGTCAGGTTTGGATTTGTCAATGACCACTGTCCACAGAAGACTTCATGAACAGAAATACAGAGGCTACACTGCCAGATGCAAACCACTGGTTAGCCGCAAAAATAGAATGGCCAGGTTACAGTTTGCCAAGAAGTACTTAAAAGAGCAACCACAGTTCTGGAAAAAGGTTTTGTGGACCGATGAGATGCAGATTAACTTATATCAGAGTGATGGCAAGAGCAAATTATGGAAGAGAGAAGGAACTGCCCAAGATCCAAAGCATACCACCTCATCTGTGAAACACGGTGGTGAGGGTGTTATGGCCTGGGCATGTATGTCTGCTGAAGGTACTGGCTTACTTATCTTCATTGATGATACAACTGCTGATGGTAGTAGCATAATGAATTCTGAAGTGTATAGACACATCCTACCTGCTCAAGTTCAAACAAATGCCTCAAAACTCATTGGCCGGCGATTCATTCTACAGCAAGACAATGATCCCAAACATACTGCTAAAGCAACAAAGGAGTTTTTCAAAGCTAAAAAATTGTAAATTCTCAAGTGGCCAAGTCAATCACCCGATGCGAACCCAATTGAGCATGCATTTTATATGCTGAAGACAAAACTGAAGGGGACTAGCCCCCAAAACAAGCATAAGCTAAAGATGGCTGCAATACAGGCCTGGCAGAGCATCACCAGAGAAGACACCCAGCAACTGGTGATGTCCATGAATCGCAGACTTCAAGCAGTCATTGCATGCAAAGGATATGCAACAAAATACTAAACATGATTACTTTAATTTACATGACATTGCTGTGTCCCAAACATTATGGTGCCCTGAAATTGGGGGACTATGTATAAACACTACTGTAATTTCTACATGGTGAAACCAAAATGTATAAAAATGACCTTTATTAAAATCTGACAATGTGCACTTTTTCTATTACAAATCTCAAATTGTGAAGTACAGAGGCAAATAAATAAATGATGGGTCTTTGTCCCAAACATTATGGAGGGCAATATAATGGAATAGACGTGGAGTGCATCTACACAATCTATACCTCTCTATTTTATACACCTCGAAAGATCGCCCCTCATCCTCCGGTGCTCCAGGGAATAGAGTCCCAGCATGCTCAACCTCTCCCTATAGATCAGACCCTTGAGTCCAGGCAACATCTTTGTAAATCTTCCCTGCACCCTTTCCAACTTAACAACATCTTTCCTATAATATGCCTGACAACAGCTAAGAAGAAACTGTCCCAGAATCTAATGTGCGTTTTCACACTGCTATACGATTTGCCTAACAGGAGTGGGGGGGAAGAGAGTGCGACTTGTCCTTGATTATGCTGGTGTCCTTGCCGAGGCAGCGTGAAGTGTAGATGGAGTCAATAGGAGGGAAGTTGGTTTGCATGACAGCCTGGTCTACGTGCAAAATTATCTTGCGGTCATGGTTGAAACTGTTCCAAAACCATGCTGTGATGCATCCTGATAAATTGATTTCTACATCTGTGGATGTTGGTGAGAGTGGTTAGGTACATGCCAAACTTCCTAAACCTTCTAAGGAAGCAGAGCTGTTGGTGTGCTCTCTTGGCCATAAACTCTCGGCCATCATGACGTGCTTTGTCTCTCAAAGCATTTGATGATGGTGGATGTCAAGGCCACTTGACGGTCGTCGGCAATGCATGAGATCCTGCTTTTAGTTTAGTTTAGTTTAGTTTAGTTTAGTTTAGTTTAGTTTAGAGATACAGCACGGAAACAGGCCCTTCGGCCCACCGGGTCTGCGCCGACCAGCGATCCCCGCACATTAACACTATCCTATATTCAGATTCAGATTCAGATTCAACTTTATTGTCATTGTGCAGTGTACAGTACAGAGACAACGAAATGCAGTTAGCATCTCCCTAGAAGAGCGACATAAATATGAGCAGTAAATAAATAAATCTAATAAATCCTGGTGGGAGGAGTGCCCGGGGGGGGGGGGGGTGTGATTGGCAGTCACCGAGGTACAGTGTTGAGTAGTGTAACCGCCGCAGGGAAGAAGCTGTTCCTGGACCTGCTGGTCCGGCAACGGAGAGACCTGTAGCGCCTCCCGGATGGTAGGAGGGTAAACAGTCTGTGGTTGGGGTGAGAGCAGTCCTTGGCGATGCTGAGCGCCCTTCGCAGACAACGCTTGCTTTGGACAGACTCAATGGTGGGGAGTGAGGAACCGGTGATGCGTTGGGCAATTTTCACCACCCTCTGCAGTGCTTTCCGGTCGGAGACAGAGCAGTTGCCATACCATACTGTGATGCAGTTGGTAAGGATGCTCTCGATGGTGCAGCGGTAGAAGTTCACCAGAATCCGAGGAGACAGATGGACCTTCTTTAGTCTCCTCAGGAAGAAGAGACGCTGGTGAGCCTTCTTGACCAGAGTTGAGGTATTGTTGGTCCAAGAGAGGTCATCGGAGATGTTGACCCCCAGGAACCTGAAGCTGGAAACACGTTCCACCTCCCTCCCGTTAATGTGGATGGGGGTGTGCATGCCGCCCCTAGACTTCCTGAAGTCTACAATGAGCTCCTTGGTCTTCTTGGAGTTAAGGGCCAGGTTGTTGTCAGCGCACCATGCTGCTAGGAGCTGGACCTCCTCCCTATAGGCCGACTCATCGTTGTTGCTGATGAGGCCAATCACCGTTGTATCATCTGCATACTTGATGATGGTGTTAGTACCATGTACAGGTGTGCAGTCGTAGGTGAAGAGGGAGTAGAGGAGGGGGCTCAGCACACAGCCCTGTGGAACGCCGGTGTTCAGGGTGAGGGTTGAAGAGGTGTGCTTGTCTAACCTAACAGACTGGGGTCTGTTGGTTAGAAAGTCCAGTATCCAGTTGCAGAGGGAGGGGTCGATGCCCAGGTCACCGAGTTTGGTGATCAGTTTAGAGGGTATGATGGTGTTGAATGCTGAGCTGTAATCGATGAACAGCATTCTTACGTAAGTGTCTCTGTTGTCGAGGTGGGAGAGGGCGGAGTGAAGTGCCGTTGAGATGGCATCCTCCGTACTCCTGTTCTTGCGGTAGGCAAACTGATAGGGATCCAATGTGGGGGGTAGGCAGCCTTTGAGGTGTGCCAGGACCAGCCTCTCGAAGCACTTGGCGATGATGGAAGTAAGTGTAACTGGGCGGAAGTCGTTGAGGCTTGCCGCAGTGGAGTGTTTTGGCACCGGCACGATGGAGGTGGATTTAAGGCACGTGGGCACAACTGCTTGGGCAAGTGACAGGTTGAAGATGTCAGTCCAGACGTCTGTCAGCTGCGCAGCACAGGCCCTGAGGACGCGCCCGGGGATGCCGTCGGGGCCAGCAGCCTTACGTGCATTAGTCCTACTCAGTGCCACGTACACGTCGAAGGGGGTGAGTGAGAGGGGCTGGTGATCGGCAGGGAGCACCGCCTTGATGGCCAACTGCCGATTGTCCCTATCGAAACGGCCATAGAAGTGGTTGAGCTCCTCAAGGAAGGAGGCGTTACTGGATGTGGGGGTGGTGTTGGTGGGTCTAAAGTCCGTGATGGCCTGGATGCCTTGCCACATGCGTCGGGGGTCGGAGTTGTTGTTGAAGTGCTCCTCAATCCTGAGTTTATGGCAGTGCTTGGCCTTCTAGGGACAGTTTTTACATTTACTAAGCCAATTAACCTACAAACCTGTACGTCTTTGGCGTGTGGGAGGAAAACGAAGATCTTGGAGAAAACCCCCGCAGGTCACGGGGAGAACATACAAACTCCATACAGACTGCACCCGTAGTGAGGATCGAACCCGGGTCTCTGGCGCTGCATTCGCCACTGAGGTGGTCTTGCAGCAGGTGGGTACATCAGAACGGAGTAGGGAGAGATTACAGATGCCTGAGAATACTCCAGCCTCTTGGTTCGCAGTGCTTGTGCAGGGTCCGGGATTCCACCCCGGCCAGTTGCTTTCTGTGGGGTCACACTCAGGAAGGCCAATCTTATTTCTACAACAGTGATCATGGGAAAAGGCCCACTCGAGTCTGACGTGCTGGATACCATTGCCCTGTGGACCTCCTGCTCAAAATGAGCATAGAATGGAGTGCCACACTATAACCAGTGTGCCTGACTTGGCTTGGCTTTGCATTCACCTTCCTTGTGACTGACAAAATGAAGAAAAGGTGCCACAGCTATACTAAAGTAGTTCGTACCGTGTGTTTTATGTATTGCCTCACCTTAAAAATTTTCTTGTAGATGGAGAAGAATTAATTTAGTTGTTTTGCTCGGAATGATATTCAACATAGACAACATGGGCTGAAGGGCCTATTCCTATGCTGTACTGTTCAATGTTTCTATGCTATTCTGTTTCAAAGGTAAGCACCTCAAGTGTAACCTGTGTAAATTGGTCAGTTCTGCTGCTGCATCTCTGGCCACATTCATATGCCAAATGATAGACACAAAAAGCTGGAATTACTCAGTGGGTCAGGCAGCATCTCTGGAGAGAAGGAATAGGTGACGTTTCGGGTCGAGACCCTTCTTCAGACTGAGAGTCAGGGGAAAGGGAAATTGAATACAGAAAGTGTTACATTTTGGGACGTCGAACAAGGGCAGGACCTACACAGTAAATGGTAGGCCTCTGGGTAGTTTTTTAGAGCAGAGGGATCTTGGGGTGCAGGTGCATGGTTCCTTGAAGGTCGTTGTAGGTAGATAAGGTGGTCAAAAAGGCTTTTGGCACTTTCATCAGTCAGAGTATTGAGTATAGAAGTTGCATGTTGCAGTTGTATAAGACGTTGGTGAGACCGCATTTAGAATATTGTGTTCAGTTCTGGGCCCCATGTTGTAGGAAAGACATTGTCAAGCTTGAAAGGGTTTAGAAAAGATTTCCGAGGATGTTGCCAGGACTAGAGGGTGTGAGCTATAAGGAAAGGTTAAGTAGACTGGGTCTCTAGTCCAAGGAGCACAGGAGGATGAGGGGAGATCTGATAGAGGTATACAAAATAATGAGAGGAATAGATCGGGTAGATGCACAGAGACTCTTGCCCAGAGTAGGGGAATCGAGGACCAGAGGACATAGGTTCAAGGTGAAAGGGAAAAAATGTAATAGGAATCCGAGGGGTAACATTTTCACACAAAGGGTGGTGGGTGTATAGAACAAGCTGCCAGAGGAGGTAGTTGAGGCTGGGACTATCCCATTGTTTAAGGAACAATTAGACAGGTACATGGATGGGACAGGTTTGGAGGGATATGGACCAAGCGCAGACAAGTGGGACTACTGTAGCTGGGACATGTTGGCTGGTGTGGACGAGTTGGGCCGAAGGGCCTGTTTCCACACTGTATCATTCTATGATTCTATGACTCTATGAGAGATATAGACGGTGATGTAGAGAGATGTAGAACAAATAAATGAAAGACATGCAAAAAATTAACGATGATAAAGGAAACAGAGCATTGTTAGCTTTGCTATGTGAGAACGAGTACAGACAATGAGACTCATTGTCTCATTGAACATTGACTTCTCCAATTTCAGGTAGTCCTTGCTTTCTCCCTCTTTCCCCTCCCCTTCCCAACTCTCCCTCAGCCCACTGTCTCTGCCTCTTCCTTTCTTCTTCCCGCCTCCCCCCCACACCCCCACATCAGTCTGAAGAAGGGTCTCGACTCGAAACATCACCTATCCCTTCGCTCCATAGATGCGGCCTCACCCACTGAGTTTCTCCAGCATTTTTGTCTACCTCTGAGACTCAACAAGATTACTTTGAAGCTAGTATGACGGAGTCATGATTCAAGATTGAAGATTAAATTTAATTGTCACATGTACCAATCAAGGTACAGTGAAATTTGTGTTCACTTTCTTTCATTCCTTTCCCCTTTAAATGTTAACAGCTAACGCTTTAAAACTGTCTCAATGGTAATCCCACACGCATATGTATCATGTGCTTAGGGAAATTTTTGCAAACAGCATTTGAAAAATATTTAAATGGAATGACCTTGCAAATTAAAGCAGATTAGCTCTCTGTGGACATTATTTACATGGTAAAATGCAGGGTGACATAACCACCCTTTACATGTCAGCCAGGAAACCTAATTACTTAAAATACTTCCTCAGAGACAAATGAAACAATGTATTGCATTACCAGAGTCTCGGCAAAACTAATTAATCCCACTCTCACGTTGAACTCAAAGAGTCACAGGTCCTCACTGAGCATGAAACTAAATTGAGAAAATTAGAGCTGCCCACGTCTGTGCCAGAGGTCTCCATTACATAAACATCAAAGAACGAACAAGGATTGTGATGCAGTCAGCAAATGTTCATGTGACTCAGGGAATGAAGCATGACAAACCCATGCTGTCTCTTCATTATAACCATTACAGGAGCAAGTGCAAATTATATTCACTTCCTTCAGCAATGGGGCTGAACGGCTTACATGGAACATAAACACAGAACAGTGCGGCTTAGGAACAAGCCCTTCACCCACAAAGTCCGAGGCAAACATGTCATTAAACTAATCTCTGCCTGCACATGATCCATTCCCAGCATACCGACGTGTCCATCTGACACCCTCATCAATCCCATATTTCTATCAGCCTCCACTACCACTCATGGCACCACATTCCAGCCCACCCACCACTCTCTATGTAAAGGAAGTTACCACGCACATCTTTAAACTTTGCCCCTCTCACCTTAAAGCTACGCCCTCTAGTCCTTGACATTCCCACTCTGAGAAAAAAGGTTTGACTGCCAAACCTATCTTTGTCTCTCATCATTAATGCACTTCTATCAGGTTTCCTCTCAGTGACTGATGTTCCAGAGGAAATAATCCAAATGTGTCCAATCTCTCCTGATAGCTAAAACCCTCTAATCCTGATAGCATTCTGGTAAACCTCTTCTGCGCCTCTTCACATCTCGACATCCTGCCTGTAAAAGGATGACCAGAACTACACACAATACACGAAATGTGGACTAAATAAAGCCCAGCGAAGCTGCAACATAACCCCCTGAGTCTTACACCCAATGCCTCAACCGATGAAGGCAAGCATTCCATATGGCTTGTAACAACTCTATATACCTGGGTTGCTATCTTCAGGGAGTTATGGAATTGGACCCCACATCAATGCTGTTAAGGTTCTTGCAATTAACCACTCCTAGCAACTTGCTGACCAGCCCACCTACATTTACTACGTCCAAGTCATTTATATATGTCACAAACAAGAGAGGTCCCAAAACAGATCCCTGTGCAACTCCACTGGAGAATCCAATGTCTGTACCATTAAGCTGTAAGCTACAAAGTGGAATATGAGGTGCCACTTGTAAGGACCTCCAGGGTAGGGATCCCCAGATTGCTCCCAGTGCCAAGTGCTAGTGAGGGAACATGAAGATAGGACAGATGAATGTGTGGCTCACGAGTAGTTACAGGGATTCAGATTTGTTGATAATTGGGATCTCTTTTGCAGCAGAGGTGACCTGTACAAGAGGGATGGGCTGCACCTTAACTGGAGGGTAATCAATATCCAGGCAGGCAGGTTCACTTGTGCTACATGGGTGAGTTTAAACAAGATTGGCAGGGGGGTGGGATCCAATGCAGGACTAAGGCTGGTGAAAGGTTACAAGTCGCTATGGATGGTGATAAAAGAAAGTTCAGTGGACAGAATAATCAGCAGCACAGCGGGGAGTGAGGAAGGACTGTTGGATTGAATCTCACTTATTTTAACGCGAGTGGCCTGACGGGTAAGGTGGATGAACTCAGGGCATAGATGAGCATGTGCAACTGGGATGACGTAGCCGTAACAGAAACCTGGTACTGGCAGCTTAATGTTCCAGGGTACAGGTGCGACAGGAGAGATAAAGGTGGGGGTAAAAGAGGAGGGGTGTTCTTTATTGATTAAGGAGAATGTCATGGCAGTAATCCAAGATGACATTACAGTGAGTCTGTGTGGGTGGAGCTAAGAAATAAAAAGATGATCACATTGTTGAAAATGGTATACAGGCCCCCAAATAGTCAATGGGAATAGACAACTCTGCCAGGAAATTACAGGCAACTGTTAGATGAATAAGGTTGTTATAGTGGGGAATTTTAGACAAAAGACAATAGACAATAGGTGCAGGAGTAGTCCATTTGGCCCTTCGAGACAGCACCGTCATTCACTGTGATCATGGCTGATCATCCACAATCAGTACCCAGTTCCTGCCTTCTCCACATATCCTTTGACTCTGCTATCTTTAGGAGCTCTAACTCTTGAAAGCATCCAGAGAATTCTCCTCCACTGCCTTCTGAGGCAGAGAATTCCACAGATTCACAACTCTCTGGGTGAAACAAAATGTCCTAATTTCCGTTCTAAATGGCCTACCCCTTATTCTTAAACTGTGGCTCATGGTTCTGGACTCCCCAACGTTGGGAACATGTTTCCTGCCTCTAGCATGTCCAATCCCTTAATAGTCTTATTTGTTTCAATAAGATCCCCTCTCATCCTTCTAAATTCCAGAGTATACAAGCCCAGTCGCTCCATTCTTTCAACATATGACATTCCCGCCATCCTGGGAATTAACCTCGTGAACCTACACTGCACTCCCTCAATAGCAAGAATGTCCTTCCTCAAATTTGGAGACCAAAATTGCACATAATACTCCAGATGTGGTCTCAGTACAACTGTACAAGGACCTCTTTGCTCCTAAACTCAACTCCTCCTGTTATGTTTTTCTTCTTGTGGAAGAAATATTAATATCCTTCCTTACTTAATTTTGATTGGAATTGTATAAGGTAATGAAAGGGTGCTTGGATGTGACAATTGGCAGCTCTCGCTTGACCAGGTGCAGAAGAGGTTCGTGGGAATTGGTAAAGTAAGATTAGACGTATTACCTCGTGTCTGGGAATGCTTTGAACGATGGATGGTAAATGTAAACATGAAATAGTAGAGAAGATAAAAAAGTTTGTTTTCCCTTTTGTGAGGAGTTACAGTCGACCACCTGTGCTCCCAGCCGCTAGTGACATAGAAATGTTACTGTAAATGGGGGGCTTATGATAGGTTCGGAGAGGGGATGAAGGGCTCGGAGAGAAGATTGACATTAACAAAAGTATGTTATGACTAATGAAATAATTGCTTCCCATGTAGTAGATAGTATATTTTCCTATAGCTGTATCTAACTAAAACAAAAGTTGTTTACAGCACAGTATAACTGTGCACTAATTCTGCTGTGAAGTCAGAGAACTGGTGGGCAGTTTACTGCAGCCATCTCTATATGATATCATGCAATAAAATCTCAAAACAAATCTGCAAAGTCTCCACTTTTCATTTCCTATTAATTTCCCTCTAAATTAATTTCTTGCACAGAATTTGGCGTAGTCGGCAGGATCCCAATTATAACGGGATTCAAATGAATACAAAGGGTACTAAAAGGGAATGATAAAATAGTCCTCACCGAAAGGGGGACAGTGGGGGCTTCCCAGAAAGAAGGGAGAGCCCCCAGGCAACCTAGCTTAACTGGCTGGTGATTCACGCTTAGCCAAGAGGCCTGTGGGGTGTGGCGAAATAGTGGAGAAGATCATTTTCTCACGCTGGACGTAGGATAAATTGAAGCAGGTGCCAGAGCGTGCTATAAAAATTGAAAGGTGGCTTCGAGGTTTGCGGACTGAGTAAAACTGGTGCGCGCAAGCTGTGAATAGAATATTATAAGACATTATACAAGATACAAGATATATTTATTTGTCACATGTGGCAGTTGGCACAGTGAAATGTGATCACCATACAGCCATACAATAAAATACAGAACACAACACACGATAGTTCAACATAAAACATCCCCACACAGCAGAATCAAAAGTTTCCCACTGTGAGGGAAGGCACCAAAGTCAGTCATCTTCCTCGATGTTCATCCGTGGTCGGGGCCTCCGGAGCCCTCCGCAGTCGCCGCTACGGGCAGCCCGCCGCTCAGGCCCGCTCACCGGGATGTTGGAACTCCGACATCGGGACTGGAGGACAACCTCAGCGGCTTGGACCTCCGAATTGGCCGCTTCCTACCAGAGTCAGTGGCTCCCGACGTCCCCAGGCCACACCGGGCGGAGATTCATGCTGGTGGCCCTCGGCAAAGGGCCCCAGGGACTCCGCGATGTTGTAGTCAGCGCCGCCTGCATTGGGAGCTCCGCGGACCACAGCTCCTCGATGTTGGAGCAGCGGGCCCAACGCTCTGGAGCTCCAAACGGCGATCCAGGAAGGCATCGCCCGCTTCACGGTGAATCCAGCGCCGCGCCGCCGCTGCCGAAGCTCTGGTCCGGTCCCCGGTCTCAGGTAGGAAAGGCCGCTCCGATCCCAGTGGTAGGCCGTGAAGAGGAGGGGCGAGGACGTGACTCGGAGAAATAGTCGCATCCTCGCCAGGAAGCGACTGGGAAACGATTTCCCCCTTACCCTACCCCACTCCCCCACATAGAAAAACAAAAGAATCCCCAAAACAAACAGTTTAGACAAATTAAAATTTAAAAAAGAGGGGGAAAAACGGACAGGCTGTAGGCAGAGGCGCCTTCAATGCAGCACCCCTAGTGGTCTTTGAATCCGTGGAAACCTAACTTTTGTTTTACAGACTTGTGAAAAACATTTGGGAGGAAATAGTAGTCGATCGGAGAAATCTAATTCTACTGATAGAGAGAGTCCTGAGGAAATGAAACAGGTGGTCCAGGAGGGAAAGATGTAGATAAGAAAGAACATTGCCAAGGTGATAAAAAAGACCAAAAGACACTGGGAAAAGGTAGGAGATCCTATTGTTTCACTGGGATCGCCAGTAAATGTGGTAATAAAAAAGAACAGAGGTGACCAATGTCCAGTAAATCTTTGTGGAATCTAGCTAATCGATCAAATGATTTGGCACAATTAATATTTGCAGTGGTGGTGTTATTAGTGATAGTTGGAGTGCTGTGTGTAACTTTAAAATGGATGGATATAATAAAGAAATAGATGGAGATGGAGAAAAGACACCTGCCCCTAGAGGAGGAGAAAGGTGTGAAGCAGAAAGAGGGAAATGAGGGACCTGTACGTATAATACCAAAGCAAGTGGCAGCAATATGATGATCAGCAGGCTCAGGGAAATGAGTCCCTCACTCACTGGTTGGCCTATGGAGGAAAGGAGGCTATAATGAGGGGAGGTGGTGCGATGTTTGCAAAACAAAGACGACACGATCCCGGATTTTATAGCCCGATTTAAGAGTAAGTGGGAGGTACGTGCCGGAGTGTCCCTAGCTGAAAATGGGCCTCCAGCTGTTCACACTTTACTCAATTGTTTACTGCCCCGACAGGCTCAAGTTTTTAAATTGGTTAATCTAGAATGGCAAAATAAGTCATGGGAAAATGTGATAACAGTACTTGTGAACATGGAATGGGCGGGTGTCCAGCCCCTTACAGACATTTTTATAATCTCTAGAACACCCCCACATCACCCCGATCCTGGCCTCTCTCCACTTGCTCCCTGTGCGGTTCCGTATAAACTTCAATATCCTCCTCCATGTCTACAAAGCCCTCAATGGGCTTGCCCCCACCTACATAAAAAGTCTTCTCACCCACCACTCCACCTCCAGGCCCCTCAGATCGGCCGACTTGGGGTTGCTGAATATCCCACGGTCTAGGCATAAGCTCAGGGGCGACCGCGCCTTTGCGGTTGCAGCCCCGAGACTGTGGAACAGCATCCCCTTTCCCATCAGAACTGCCCCCTCCATCGACTCTTTTAATTCAAGACTAAAAACTTATCTATACTCCCAAGCCTTTCCTGACGTCCTCTGAGTGAGGGCTACATGTATATGTATGTAGTTTGTTTTGTTTATGCTATTCTTATAACAAATGTAAAGCACTTTGGCCAACGAGAGTTTTTTTTTAAAATGTGCTATATAAATAAATGTGACTTGACTTGACTGACACTCCTGTTACTGGGAAGACAGGCTCTGTGCAAACTGGGAGCAGTCTTACACTGTACTGCACACCGCATGTTTATGGATCTCCCTGAAATGCAGACACGTCAATTGCTAAATTTTATTAAGGAGGAAGAACAAGGGCAAAAGATGTCCATCCTATATTGTCTGCAAGCCGTACAGTCAATTAATTAATCAAATCTATTGTGCTCTGCAAAGAGTGCAGGATTCAAAAGGCCAGTATTTATAGTATTTTGTCAAAACCAGCCAAGAACATAAGCAAACACATAGCATGGCATTATATACGCGCCTCCCTGATCCCGGATACCAGGAAAGAGTCTCCCCCTGTTAAATAAACTCGAACAATTAACAGTGACCCCTTATTTGTTTTTTGGGGTCCCGGGATTAGGAATAATGGTCCACTTCTCTCAAAACCAAAGGGATCGATTTGAGATGGGAGACACTTCTGAGTCACACTTGACCATAGCTACTAGACCTCCAGCAGCAGCGAAGGAAATAGGAGAGATTATAAAAAGGCTGAAGGACCAACAGTTCATTCATGTTTTAAAGTTGCCAATGGCAAAAGGAGAGATCCAGATTGACTTCTTTAATGACACAGAAGGAAAGATCATATGACTCAGAAAAGAATGGGACACTATTTTTGAAAAGCAACAGTTGCCTACTGAAGATTCGTCAAGGTTACCAATGGCTCTGGTCCAAGTACCCTCTGAACTATGGGCAAAGCATAAGAATCATGTGGGACGAGTGCAATCAGCCCCTGACCATAAAGTGACTTTAAAAAAGGGTGCTGCCTTGCCATGTTTGAAACAGTATTGACTGACCCTGGAGGCTGAAGAAGGGATAGCTATAGTCATTATATTTTTATTACAACAAGGAATATTAGTGCATGGCTGTCCGAAGGTGTGCTGGGTGCGGTCGCACCCCCCCTTTTGTTCCTAAAAAAAAATTGAGAGTGAAAACTATTCTACACCAGGACAGAGGGAGCGTTGCCTTTGGGCTCCTTGGCCCTCTTGCAACCGTACAGCCACCGTGGCGTTGCGCTCGATGACCGAGAGAGCAGAGGCTTGTTCTTCCCCCAGAGCGGCTCGTTGCCGCTATCGCTGCTGCTGTGCCGGGATGGCTCGCTCTCCGAGTCTGGGCAGCTCATGCTGCGAAACTTGAGGGCAAGGCTTTCGAAGGCGGCGTCGGCGGCAAACTTCTCCCTGGCCAGTTCTCGATCACCTCGGGCTCAAGTCCGCCGTGCTCGAAGAAACTGTCCAAGCCCGAGCAGGCTCAGGAGAAGCGGCAGCTGAGGTCGGAGTGCGAGCGCCACAATCCGCCTTCACCAACCAGCCGCTTGAGCGGCTCCTTGTGGCGACCTGCTGCTGCTTCTCGGGGCGCTGCTGGCGTGGTTACTTGTGGGGGGGGAGGGGGACGGGGGAGAGTAGGGGGGTAGCAAAGAAAGAGGCAGGGGGAGGGGAGAGGAGGGGAAGGGAGAGGAGGGGGGGGGAGATGAGGGGGGAGAGGAGGGGAGGGGATGGGAGAGGAGAGGGGGAAGGAGCAGCGGGCAGCAGGGAGAGTGAGCGGGGAGCGGGCAGCAAGTAGCAGACGTCAACCAAAGGAGGAGGTAGGGGTGGGGGGGGGGGGTAGTGATGACACTCGCAGCGCGAGCAGGACAGTGCAGACTTCAAAGTTTGTCAGATTTTTGAAGATTTTCATTTATAATTAGAAATAAAGCATGACATTTTCAGATAAGGCGTTTTGGACTCCAGAAGAAAGATCTCGACCGGAATATGTAAAAAATTTACTGTTAGCAGGTCGTCTTTTCGAGAAGATGTGATTATACACTAACAAATACACACACAAACAAACACACACATGAAAAAACACACACACATCCAAGATCAGACTTTTAATAGTTACTGGACCAAGGGGGACCCATTGGGTCCCTTCCCCTCAACGCGCGGTTGTGGTGGAGGGGGGGGGTGGCCTGTGGTATCGCACATACACTAGCCACCCCCCCACACACACACACACACACACTAACCACCCCCCACACTTCACACATTACCCAACCCCCTTGATATTATATTAATATTATTCATTGGCTCCTTTTACCCCATCCCCGCCCTATCCACTCACGCATATCCCTCAACTCGCAGGCGCATCTGGAGAGGGAGGGGGCAGAGACAGAGAGAGAGGGGCAGAGACAGAGAGGTGCAGAAACAGAGAGAGAGGGGGGAGAGAGACAGGGGGAGAAGGGGGGGAGAGAGAGGGGGAGAGAGAGGGGTTAGAGAGAGGGGGAAGAGAGACAGGGGGGAGAGAGAGGGGGGGAGAGAGGGGGGAGAGAGGGGGAGGGGGGAGAGAGAGGAGAGAGAGGAGAGAGGGGTGGAAAGGGGGGAGAGGGGGAGGAGATGGGGGGGAAGGGGGGGAGTGGGGGGAAGAGGGGGGAGAGGGGTAGTGGAGGAGGGGAGCAGGGCGGGCAGCGAGCGGAACAGGCGGCAGCGAGCGGAACGGGCAGCAGCGAGTAGGTGGGAAGCTGCGGGTGGCCCCGGGCTGGGCTTGCGAGCAGCACGGGTGTCGTTTTTTCGAGCCGATGTGATTATACACACACACGCACACACACATCCAAGATCATAGTTTCAAGTATATAAGATAAGATATGATTGAATCAAAATCAAGAATTATACATTCACATTTCAAAAATGGTTTCACAATTCAGTAGTACTGATTTTCAGTATTCCATACTGATATTTGAGAATACATGAGGTTGCAAGCAAAATACTGATATGTAAAATTCCAGTTTCTGTCCATCAAAATATGGAAATGCTCGGTGAAACTTGGCAGCTCTGCAATTATTCACAATCACATTGTGTTTGAGAATTCAAAATGTGATTTGTGATTTTCATGATGGAAATTGGTCAAACTAAATGTTGTATTCACATGTTGAAATTGATTTGATGTGAAGTTGTTAGGTCAGGAGGACCATTAAAGGTGCACTGCACACACTAACAGTCGAACAGTAACAGGCAATCAAATCAACACACAAAACGTTTTCTAAAACTCTGTCTTGTTATTTAAGTTTGCAGATGACACATCTGTGGTAGGTCTTATTACCAATAACATCGAAACCGTTTACCGTAGGGAAGTAGAGGAGCTAGTAAGGTGGTGTGAGAACAACAACCTCATACTTAACATCTCAAAAACTAAGGAGCTGGTTGTTGATTTCAGAAAGAGGGCCACCCCCCTCCTCCCTCTCTTCATCAATGGAGAGGTGGTTGAGAGGGTCACCTTCTTTAAGTTCCTCGGGACCACCATACATCAATCCCTATCATGGGAGCTCAACACTAGTCTCATAATCGGTAAGTGCCACCAGCGACTCGACTTCCTGCGGCAGCTCAAAAAATTCAGGGTCAGTCGACCAGCCATGACCCACTTCTATAGGTCTACCATAGAAAGCATACTCACATTCTCCATGCTTGTCTGGTATGGTCACACAACTTCGCAGGATAAGATTCGGCTGGAGAGAATAGTGCGCCGAGCTTCTAAGATCATCGGTTGCAGCACACTTCCCTCAGTGACATCACTTTACTCAACAAGACTCACCAGAAAGGCCAAAAAAATCATAGCAGACCACTTTCACCCGGCACATCACCTCCCATCAGGAAGGAGATATAGAAGCATTAAAAGTAAAACATCTCGCTTCAGAGACAGCACCTACCTCCAAGCCATCAGATATTTGAATTTGCACTAATCACTTTGCATTTTCTTTTGCACTTGCACCTACGTTTAACATGACGCTGCTGGGTACTGTCCTTCCTGTATATATTGTCCTTCGTACGATATTGTCTGTATTATTTATTATTTATTGTGGTGTATGTGGTGGATGTATTGTACTGAATTGTATCTGTCTGAGAGCGAACCAAGACACATTCCTATCAACTTGTTGACATGGCAATAAACTTCTTGAATCTTGAATCTTGAATCTTGAAAAAAAGGTTTTCTTTATTGCAAAAACTTACAGTGTTTTATTTGTAGTTTGTGCATGCTCCTTTATAACATTTATATAACATTTGACAACAGTACAACTTGATTATTAAAACAAGGACAACTTCAATTCTTGATTTTAAAAAATGTACACAACAATGACCCCAATCATCCCATTCCACCCACTCATTACTCTTGACTCAACCAAAATTATTTCTGAACTATTGGTCATAAATATGGTGCAAAAATGCTCCAAAATAAGGCTCAGAATGCACCAGAGCATCTAAAACCCCAAGAGCTTCCAGGGCCCTTAAGCGGGCCCTGGACCCCAGCCGCGAGGGACATCGAGCTTTGAGCTCATGACGTGGCGTTGTGCACACATTATTTCACATAACATTTTTGTAATCCTGTCATGCCACCCCCCTTTTTGAAAAGCTTCGTACGGGCCTGGAGTGAAAACGCAAAGTCCGTGGAATACTCCTATTCTGCCATTCCCGAAAGTGGGAAGATGTAACGAATGGCCTTTTGTCCAAGACCTGAGAGCTATTAACAGAATAGTGATCCCTATTGCTCCTTTAGTACCTGACACAATATTATTCTGTCATCTATACCGGCGGAAGCCGACACCTTTATAGTAATTGACCTATGTTCAACCATTTTCTCCATACCCCTGCATAAAGAGAGCCAGTTCCTGTTTGCTTTTACCTACACGGATCAACAATACACCTGGACTAGGCTACCCCAGGGGCATACTGAAAGCCCAGCCATATATGCAGCAGCAGTGAAAAATAATCTTGAGGAATGTCAATTATCAGAGAGGTCTACTTTGATCCAGTAATATCGATGAGCTTTTGGTTGTCTCTGGGACAGGTCCTGATTGTAAAGACTCAATTAAATTGTGGCAACATTTGGCAGGAAGAGGGCATAAAGTATCCCTGGAAAAATTACAGTTCTGCCGGCCTAGTGTATAGTATCTGGGATTCCAGCTGCAGGAAGGCAGAAGTAGTCTTGGCAAAGATAGACAAAGAAGGACATTCTCTCCTTCTTAGGCATGGTGGGTTACTGCAGCCAATGGGTCCATGACTGCAGGGAACTAGATGCAGCATTGCGTTCAGCCACCTTGCCCTCCAGAGTAGCATGGACTGCAGAAAGAGACCAGGTGTTTAGAAATCTAAAGAACGCTATGGTTACTGCTCTGGCGCTGGGATGACCAATCTATAAAATGCCCTTTCAACTTTATGTAAATGAATTAAAGGGGTTTGCGACTGGAGTCCTGGCTCAAGAGCATGGAGGGTAAAAAGACCGGTAGCCTATTATTCCGTGGCTTTAGCAGCTGTAGTAAATGGCATGCCAGCCTGCTTGCGAGCTGTCACGGCAACAGCTAGAATGATAGAAAAATCAATCCTCATCATTCTTGATCATCCATGTGTAGTGACTGGTCCTCATGCCGTGATGTTATTATTCAACTCAGCAACTACACAGCATTTCACAGCCGCTAGAAGAACAGGATTTGAAGTTATCCTTTTATCACATCCTATCAATGATCACCTGCTATAAACCCAGCTACCTTTGTACCGCTGCCAGAAGAAGGATGTGACCATGATTGTCTATTGTTTGTAGCAGTCACTGCCACTCCCCGGCTGGACTTAAGCGTCATCCGATTGATAATCCTGACCTGGTCCCTATTTACCGATGGCTCTTCACACCGACCTAGCAATGACAGATCATTAGCAGGATATGCGGTGGTCACACCACACCAAGTGCTGGAGGCATATGCTTTACCATCCAGAACGTCTGCTCAGGCAGCTGAGCTGTATGCCCTGACTCGTGCCTATATATTGGCAAAAGATAAAAGTGCTAATATCTACATTGATTCTCGCTATGCTTTTGGGGTCGTAAATGACTTTGCGCATATATGGGAAAAATAGAGGATTCATCACATCAACAGGAAAGACTATTAAGCATGATAAACTGGTCTTAAATTTATTGGATTCTATTCAATTGCCATGGCAAATTGCAGTTATTAAATACGAAGTTCATACATCATCGGATGATGTATCAAAGGGAAACAGATCAGCTGATTATGTAGCCAAACAGATTGCCCTCAGGCAAACCACACAACTACAAGCGGCTAAAATTAAGTCTGCAGCACAAAGAAATCTCCCGGTTAGCATTGAAATAGCCCAGTTACAGGATGCCCAATGCCTAGCATCACTCCAGGAAAGGAATTGCTGGAGCAAAGCAGGGTGTTATCAAGGGTCCCCAAACATGGCGTCGAAGGACGAGAAGCTGAAGCAAAGAAGTCAAAGCCAAATAGCCGAATGGAAACGAATCCGAAATGCCAAATAACCTAAAGCATATGAAGCCGAAACGGCAACGAACCAAAAGCATACGAAGCCGAAACGCCAACGAACCAAAAGGGCGGGACGCCTAAAATCCAATTAACCGAAAGGCTGCATCGCCTAAAAGCAAACTCACCGAATGGCCGTTCTGCCGAAACGCCACCTAACCGAAAGGTTGCGTCGCCTATAAGCCAACTAAAGTCAAATAACGGACATGACGTCACCGGGGGGCGGAACCCCCGTGTCCATCACATCACTGGCCGGTGGAGACAGGAGGGTGGGGGTCATTTTCCCACACAAGCCATTATTTGACTTCGGCTGAGCGTCATCCGGTTGTGATGTGATGTGATGGGAGAGGAGAGGGGGAAGGAGCAGCGGGCAGCAGGGAGAGTGAGCGGGGAGCGGGCAGCAAGTAGCAGACATCAACCAAAGGAGGAGGTAGGGGTGGGGGGGGGGTAGTGACGACACTCGCAGCGCGAGCAGTACAGTGCAGACTTCAAAGTTTGTCAGATTTTTGAAGATTTTCATTTATAATTAGAAATAAAGCATTACATTTTCAGATAAGGCGTTTTGGACTCCAGAAGAAAGATCTCGACCGGAATATGTAAAAATTTTACTGTTAGAAGGTCGTCTTTTCGAGAAGATGTGATTATACACTAACAAATACACACACAAACAAACACACACATGAAAAAACACACACACATCCAAGATCAGACTTTTAATAGTTACTAGACCAAGGGGGACCCATTGGGTCCCTTCCCCTCAACGCGCGGTTGTGGTGGAGGGGGGGGGGTGGCCTGTGGTATCGCACATATACTAGCCACCCCCACACACACACACACACACACACACTAACCACCCCCCACACTTCACACATTACCCAACCCCCTTGATATTATATTAATATTATTCATTGGCTCCTTTTACCCCATCCCCGCCCTATCCACTCACGCATATCCCTCAACTCGCAGGCGCATCTGGAGAGGGAGGGGGCAGAGACAGAGAGAGAGGGGCAGAGACAGAGAGGGGGAGAGAGACAGGGGGAGAAGGGGGGGAGAGAGAGGGGGAGAGAGAGGGGGTAGAGAGAGGGGGAAGAGAGACGGGGGGAGAGAGAGAGGGGGAGAGAGGGGGGAGAGGGGGGGAGGGGGGGGGAGGGGGAGAGAGAGGAGAGAGAGGAGAGAGGGGTGGAAAGGGGGGAGAGGGGGAGGAGAGGGGGGGAAAGGGGGGGAGTGGGGGGGAAGAGGGGGGAGAGGGGTAGTGGAGGAGGGGAGCAGGGCGGGCAGCGAGCGGAACAGGTGGCAGCGAGCGGAACGGGCAGCAGCGAGTAGGTGGGAAGCTGCGGGTGGCCCCGGGCTGGGCTTGCGAGCAGCACGGGTGTCGTTTTTTCGAGCCGATGTGATTATACACACACACGCACACACACATCCAAGATCATAGTTTCAAGTATATAAGATAAGATATGATAGAATCAAAATCAAGAATTATACATTCACATTTCAAAAATGGTTTCACAATTCAGTAGTACTGATTTTCAGTATTCCATACCGATATTTGAGAATACAAGAGGTTGCATGGAAAATACTGATATGCAAAATTCCAGTTTCTGTCCATCAAAATATGGAAATGCTCGGTGAAACTTGGCAGCTCTGCAATTATTCACAATCACATTGTGTTTGAGAATTCAAAATGTGATTTGTGATTTTCATGATGGAAATTGGTCAAACTAAATGTTGTATTCACATGTTGAAATTGATTTGATGTGAAGTTGTTAGGTCAGGAGGACCATTAAAGGTGCACTGCACACACTAACAGTCGAACAGTAACAGGCAATCAAATCAACACAAAACGTTTTCTAAAAAAAGGTTTTCTTTATTGCAAAAACTTACAGTGTTTTATTTGTAGTTTGTGCATGCTCCTTTATAACATTTATATAACATTTGACAACAGTACAACTTGATTATTAAAACAAGGACAACTTCAATTCTTGATTTAAAAAAATGTACACAACAATGACCCCAATCATCCCATTCCACCCACTCATTACTCTTGACTCAACCAAAATTATTTCTGAAATATTGGTCATAAATATGGTGCAAAAATGCTCCAAAATAAGGCTCAGAATGCACCAGAGCATCTAAAACCCCAAGAGCTTCCAGGGCCCTTAAGCGGGCCCTGGACCCCAGCCGCGAGGGACATCGAGCTTTGATCTCGTGATGTGGCGTTGTGCACACATTATTTCACATAACATTTTTGTAATCCTGTCATGCCACCCCCCTTTTTGAAAAGCTTCGTACGGGCTTGGAGTGAAAACGCAAAGTCCGTGGAATACTCCTATTCTGCCATTCCCGAAAGTGGGAAGATGTAACGAATGGCCTTTTGTCCAAGACCTGAGAGCTATTAACAGAATAGTGATCCCTATTGCTCCTTTGGTACCTGACACAATATTATTCTGTCATCTATACCGGCGGAAGCCGACACCTTTACAGTAATTGACCTATGTTCAACCATTTTCTCCATACCCCTGCATAAAGAGAGCCAGTTCCTGTTTGCTTTTACCTACATGGATCAACAATACACCTGGACTAGGCTACCCCAGGGGCATACTGAAAGCCCAGCCATATATGCAGCAGCAGTGAAAAATAATCTTGAGGAATGTCAATTATCAGAGAGGTCTACTTTGATCCAGTAATATCGATGAGCTTTTGGTTGTCTCTGGAACAGGTCCTGATTGTAAAGACTCAATTAAATTGTGGCAACATTTGGCAGGAAGAGGGCATAAAGTATCCCTGGAAAAATTACAGTTCTGCCGGCCTAGTGTATAGTATCTGGGATTCCAGCTGCAGGAAGGCAGAAGTAGTCTTGGCAAAGATAGACAAAGAAGGACATTCTCTCCTTCTTAGGCATGGTGGGTTACTGCAGCCAATGGGTCTATGACTGCAGGGAACTAGATGCAGCATTGCGTTCAGCCACCTTGCAGACTGAGCCCTCCAGAGTAGCATGGACTGCAGAAAGAGACCAGGTGTTTAGAAATCTAAAGAACGCTATGGTTACTGCTCTGGCGCTGGGATGACCAATCTATAAAATGCCCTTTCAACTTTATGTAAATGAATTAAAGGGGTTTGCGACTGGAGTCCTGGCTCAAGAGCATGGAGGGTAAAAAGACCGGTAGCCTATTATTCCGTGGCTTTAGCAGCTGTAGTAAATGGCATGCCAGCCTGCTTGCGAGCTGTCACGGCAACAGCTAGAATGATAGAAAAATCAATCCTCATCATTCTTGATCATCCATGTGTAGTGACTGGTCCTCATGCCGTGATGTTATTATTCAACTCAGCAACTACACAGCATTTCACAGCCGCTAGAAGAACAGGATTTGAAGTTATCCTTTTATCACATCCTATCAATGATCACCTGCTATAAACCCAGCTACCTTTGTACCGCTGCCAGAAGAAGGATGTGACCATGATTGTCTATTGTTTGTAGCAGTCACTGCCACTCCCCGGCTGGACTTAAGCGTCATCCAATTGATAATCCTGACCTGGTCCTATTTACCGATGGTTCTTCACACCGACCTAGCAATGACAGATTATTAGCAGGATATGCGGTGGTCACACCACACCAAGTGCTGGAGGCATATGCTTTACCATCCAGAACGTCTGCTCAGGCAGCTGAGCTGTATGCCCTGACTCGTGCCTATATATTGGCAAAAGATAAAAGTGCTAATATCTACATTGATTCTCGCTATGCTTTTGGGGTCGTAAATGACTTTGCGCATATATGGGAAAAATAGAGGATTCATCACATCAACAGGAAAGACTATTAAGCATGATAAACTGGTCTTAAATTTATTGGATTCTATTCAATTGCCATGGCAAATTGCAGTTATTAAATACGAAGTTCATACATCATCGGATGATGTATCAAAGGGAAACAGATCAGCTGATTATGTAGCCAAACAGATTGCCCTCAGGTAAACCACACAACTACAAGCGGCTAAAATTAAGTCTGCAGCACAAAGAAATCTCCCGGTCAGCATTGAAATAGCCCAGTTACAGGATGCCCAAAGCTTAGCATCACTCCAGGAAAGGAATTGCTGGAGCAAAGCAGGGTGTTATCAAGGGTCCCCAAATATGGCGTCGAAGGACGAGAAGCTGAAGCAAAGAAGTCAAAGCCAAATAGCCGAATGGAAACGAATCCGAAATGCCAAATAACCTAAAGCATATGAAGCCGAAACGGCAACGAACCAAAAGCATACGAAGCCGAAACGCCAACGAACCAAAAGGGCGGGACGCCTAAAATCCAATTAACCGAAAGGCTGCATCGCCTAAAAGCAAACTCACCGAATGGCCGTTCTGCCGAAACGCCACCTAACCGAAAGGTTGCGTCGCCTATAATCCAACTAAAGTCAAATAACGGACATGACGTCACCGGGGGGCGGGACCCTCGCGTCCATCACATCACTGGCCGGTGGAGACAGGAGGGTGGGGGTCATTTTCCCACACAAGCCATTATTTGACTTCGGCTGAGCGGTCATCCGGTTCGTTGGCTTGTAGGCGACGCAGCCTTTCGGTTAGTCTTTTCGGCATCCCGCCCTTTCGGTTCGTTGGCATTTTCGGTTATTTAGCGTTTTGACTTCGATTCCATTCGGCTATTTGGCTTTGACTTCTTTGCTTCGGCTTCTCGTCCTTCGACGCCACGTCCGCACATGGTTATCAAGACCCCATTGTCTGGATCCACCCTGATGGTCGGGTAGTTTGTCCCAGGAGCCTTGCCCATGGACAGGCACACATGGGAAAAATGGGGATGGCACACGCATTGTCCCAGCAATGGTATGCACCAGGTATATCAGTTGATAATTGATAAGGTTGCAAGAATATGTCTGGTGTGTCAACAAAATAATAGAGGGAAGACGCCTGCAAAATTTGATCACCTACCACAACCTGAAATGCCTTTTGAGAATTTGCAGATTGATTTTGTACATATGCCCGCAAAGGGTTTTAAGTACATTCTGGTCATAGTTGATATGTTCTCTAGATGGGTGGAAGCACACCCCATTAGGAGGGATGATGCAAGAACGGTAGTCAATGTTTTAATGAAAGAAATAATACCTAGATTGGGGATACCCATGGGAATAAACAGTGAAAGAAGAACTCATTTCACCAGTAAATTAGTTCAGAACTTGTCGCAGGCTCTTGGGTTCCAGTGGAAATTACACATACCATATCAACCACAGTCCTCAGGGATGGTAGAAAGAGTAAATGGTGAGTTAAAAGTTACTTTGGCCAAAGTATGCCAGTAAAATAGGTTGTTGTGGCCAGACGCCATGCCCGTAGTGATGTATACCCTGAGAAATCAGAAAAATAGAAACACGGGCCTTACACCTCACGAGATATTGATTGGACAAGCTATGACAACAGGAACCTGACCTCCGATGACTCCTGAGAAGGTAGCCCTGATATGGAATCTTGAAAAATTCTTAAGATACGCTCAAGCCATGTGTGAAACAGTTGG
>CM075978.1:154151376-154176612 GCA_038087875.1 Malacoraja senta | reverse complement strand
AACAGGTTAAGAGTGCTTCCAAGATGCTGCCCAACCCAGGCGACTATTTGCGTGCTCTCCACAGAAGCAGATCTTTAAAAAAAATTAAAATAGACTTTATTCTAGTAAATAAATATATACAATACAGGAACCGTGCAAAAAATGTGTCCGACATTCTCGGAGGCTAAACATACATTCAATACTGTTTACACAAATCATACAATTTTACCGTACACTCTTGCCATTCATGTGGCCCACTGGCATGAAATCCCTTCCCTTATTTTGTGGGGCGTTTTGTGGGACCACACCTGGTCCCCCAATGTCAAGCAGTGGAAAGACCCTAGACAGTCATCTTCCGCCACAGAGCCTTGACGACCGAGCTTCAGTGCGTCCCTCAGCACGTACTCCTGTAGTCTGCAGGGGGCCTGTTGGCAACATTCCCTGACGGGTGGACTACAATCACATCTTACAACCACTCCACACTGTTAAATCAGTACTCCTATAGCAACATGTCTTACTTTAGTCCCTTATCATATATCTATACACTGTAAATGACTCGATTGTAATCATGTATTGTTCTTTCCGCTGACTGGTTAGCACGCAACAGAAGCGTTTCACTGTACCTTGGTGCACGTGATAATAAAATAAACTCAAAACAGAAACTGGACTGGCAGGTTAATGTTCCAGATGCTACAGCAGATAGAGGTAGGGGTAAAATATGTTTCTTTATTGATTAAGGAGGATGTCACGGCAGTGGTCAGAGGTGACATTACTGACGGTTTGTCTAGTAAGGCTATATTGGTGGAGCTGACGAACAAGAAAGGGACAATCACCTTGTTGGGGTGTACTACAGACACCCAAATAAACAACGGGAATTAGAAGAAAAAATATGTCAGTAGATTGCAGACAGCTGCAGGACTCATAAGGATGTCATAGTCGGGCATATTATGGGGCAGAATTTGTCAACTGTGTTCAAGAAAGTTTCCTATGGCAACATGTAAAGGGCCCTATTGGAAAGGGTGCAGAGAAGACCAACAAGGCTGTTGCCAGGACTCAAAGGCCTGAGTAAAAGGGAGAGTTTGCTCAGGCTAGGACTTTATTCCTTGGTCATAAGTGATAGGAGCAGAATTAAGCCATTTGGCCCATCAAGTCTACTTCGCCATTCAATCGTGGCTGATCTATCTCTCCCTCCTAATCCCATTCTCCTGCCTTCTCCCCATAACCCCTGACACCTTGAAGAGCAGGAGGGTGAGGGATGATTTTATAAAGATCATGAGAGGGATAGATTAAATGCATGGAGTCTTTTGTCCAGAGTAAGGGAATCAAGAACCAGAGGACATGGGTTTTCAGATGATGGGGAAAGATTTAATATGAACCTGAAGGGGACCCTATTACACAGAGGGTGGTAGATATATGGAACAAGCTGCCAGAGGAGGTAGTTGGCGCAGGTACTATCACAAAGTTTAAAAAACATTTGGACAAGGACATAGATAGGATAGGTTTAGAAGGATATGGGCCAAATGTGGGCATGTTGGGCCGAAGGGCCTGTTTCCACTCTGTATGTTTCTACTCAACCTCTCCCTACAGCTCAGACCCTCTAGTCCTGGCAACATCCTCGTAAATCTTCTCTGAACCCTTTCAAGCTTGACAATATCTTTCCTATAACATGATGCCCAGAACTGAACACAATATTCCAAAGGCGGCCTCACCAACGTCTTATACAACTGCAACATGACCTCCCAACTTTGATATTCAATATCCTGACTGATGAAAGCCAATGTGCCAAAAGCCTTTTTGACCAACTTATCTACCTGCGACTCCAACTTCAGGGAACCATGCACCTGTACTTCTAGATCCCTCTGCTCTACAACACTCCCTAGAGGCCTACCATTTACTGTGTAGGTCCTGCCCTTGTTAGACATGCCAAAATGCAACGCTTCACATTTCTCTGTATAAAATTCCACCAACCATTCCTGTGCCCACCTGGCCAATTATTCAAGATCCTGCTGCAATCTTTTACAACCATCTTCACTATCTGCAAAACCACCCACTTTCGTATAATCGGCAAACTTGCTAATCTTGCCTTGTATGTTCTCATCCAAATCATTGATGTAGATGACAAACAGTAACGGGCCCAGCACCGAACCCTGAGGCACACCACTAATCAGAGGCCTCCAGCCTGAGAAGAAACCTTCCACTATCACCTTCTGCTTCAATAGACAATAGGTGCAGGAGTAGGCCATTCGGCCCTTCGAGCCAGCACCGCCATTCAATGTGATCCTGGCTGATCATCCCCAATCAGTACCCCGTTCCTGCCTTCTCCCCATATCCCCTGACCCTAAAGATAGTGATCTTTAAGAGCCCTATCTAGCTCTCTCTTGAAAGTATCCAGAGAACCGGCCTCCACCCTCTGAGGCAGAGAATTCCACAGACTTCCTTCCATGAAACCAATTTGCTATCCATTCAGCTATCTCTCCTTGGATCCCATGCGATCTAACCTTCCAGAGCAGCCTACCATGCCGAACCTTGTCGAATGCCTGACTGAAATCCATGTATAACAACTTCTACACTCTGCCCTCATCGACCTTTTTGGTCATGTCTTGAAAAAAATCAGATTTGTGAGACACGACCTCCCACGTACAAAGCCATGCTGACTATCACTAATCACCCCTTGTCCATCCATATGCCTGTATAACCTGTCCCTCAGAATACTCTCGAGTAACTTTCCAATTTTCCCTGCAGCCCTTCTTGAGTAGAGGCACAACATTTACCACCCTCCAGTCTTCCAGCACCTCTCCTGTTTTTAAGGACGACTCGTAAATTTCAACCAGGGCTCCCGCAATTTCCTCTCTAGTTTCCTGCACTGTTCTCGGATATATCTGAGCAGGTCCTGGAGATTTGTTTACCTTCATACACGACAGTACCTTTAGTACTTCTTCGATGGTAACACTGACTGCTCTGAAGACACTTCCATTGGCTGCCCCCAAGTTCCTCCGTCCTACTGTCTTTCTCCTCGGTAAATACAGAGGACCTTCACCCATTGAGGACCTTCACTCATCTCTTGTGTCTCCACACAGAGGTGACCACTTTAATTCCTGATAGGTCCCACTCTCTCTCTAGTTACCCATTTCCCCCTTATGTATTTATAAAATCTTTTGGGATTGTCCTTAATGCTACCTGCCAGAGCTATCTTCTGGCCCATTTTGCCCTTCTGATCTCCTTTTTCAGTTTACTACTGAGTTCCTGAAACTCCTCCAGGGATGCACTTGATCCCAGCTGCCTATACCTGTCCCATGCATCCTTCTTGTTTTTGAACAATGCCTCAATTTCCCTTGTCAGCCAAGCTTCCTTACGTTTGCCTGCTTTGCCCTTCACTCTAACGAGGATGTAAATATCCTGAGCTTTTGTCAGCACACTTTTAAAAACATCCCACTTGGCCGATGTTCCTTTCCCCTCAAATAACCTGCTCCAGTCAACTTGAGCGAGACCTTCTCTCATACCCTCAAAGTAGGCCTTACCCCAATTGAGCATTTTAACTTGTGGACCCTCTCTGTCCCTTTCCATAACTATCTTAAACCTAATCGAACTGTGGTCTCTGGTCCCAAGGCTCCTCCACAAAGACTTCATTAACGTGCCCTTCCCAATTTCCCAATGCTAGATCCAGTGTTGCCCTCTCACATGTGAGGGCCTCTGCATACTGCTTAAGAAAACTCTCCTGAACACTTGTGAGGAATTGCGCCCCATTTAAACCCATCACACTATGATTTTCCCAGTCTATATTCAGAAAGTTAAAATCCCCAACCACAACAACCTTATTTGACCTGCAGCTGTCTGCAATCTCATGGCACATTTGTTCTTTTAATTCCCATTGACTATTCGGGGGTCTGTAGTACACCCCCAACAAGGTGATCATCCCTTTCGTGTTCCTCAGCTCCACCCGTACAGCCTCACTAGATGAACCGTCTGTAATGTCACCTCTGACCACTGCCTTGACATCCTCCTTAACCAAGCCCCCCTCCTCTTTTTCCCTCACCCTGTCTCTCCTGAAGCTCCTGTACCCCAGAACATTGAGCTGCCAGTCCTGCCCCTCCCTTAACCAGGTTTCAATAATGGCTACAACGTCCCTGTCGCTCGTACCTATCCATGCCCTAAGCTCATCTGCCTTATCTGTCAGGCCCCTTGCATTAAAGTACGTGCAGTTTAAACCAACCCTCCTTCCTCACTCTCCGTCTTTCACCTGCCTATTCTGACCACTAACCTTTCCCACACCACCCTCCATACCAACTTCTAACCTCTCACCTGCCTCTGTCCTATATGATTGCTGCTGCATTTTGAGACATTCACAGTGAATGGGAGGGCCCTGCGAAGTGTTGTAGAGCAGAGGGTACTAAAAGTACAAGCACATAGTTCCTTGAAATTGGCATAGCACGCATATTGTGTGGTGCAGAAAGATTTTGTCATGCTGGCCTTCATCACTGGCGGCACAGTGGCGCAGCTAATAGAGCTTATTAGCCAGAGACCATAGACTGGCGCTATGGTCTCTTGGGACCAGAAACCTAGCGCCAGTTACCCTGGATCGATCCTGACCTCGGGTGCTGTCTGTATAGAGTTTGCAAATTCACCCTGTGACCAGATGGGTTTCCTTTGGGTGCTGCCATTTCCTCCCACATCCCAACAATATGCAGGTTTGTAGGTTAGTTTGTGTCTAAATTTCTCTGAGTGTGTAGGTGGTGGATCTGAAAGTGGAATTACATAGAACTAGTGTGATAGACACAAAATACTGGAGTAACTCAGCGGGTCAGGCAGCATATCTGTTGATAATGATGGGGAAGATGCTGCCTGACGGGCTGAGTTACTCCAGCATTGTGTGTCTATCTTGAGCGATTGAAAGATATAGTAAGGAAATCTATTCACACTAGTTCCATACTGTAATAAAAATGAACTGCAGATGCTGGTTTATACCAAAAGATAGGCATCCAAGATTCAGTGGAGGTATAAAATACTCAGCAGGTCATGCATCAAAGAACATAGAACAGTACAGTACAGGAACAGGCCCTTCAGCCTACAATGACTGTGCTGAACATGTTGCCAAGTTAGGCTTTCACCCTATTTATTCCTCTCGTGATTTGATACACCTCTATAATATCACCTTTCAGCCTCCTGCACGTTAAGGAATAAAGTCCTAGCCTGCCCAACATCGCCCTATGGCTAGTGCTGTCTGAAGAAGGGTTTCGGCCAGAAACGTTGCCTATTTCCTTCGCTCCATAGATGCTGCTGCACCCGCTGAGTTTCTCCAGCATTTTTGTGTACCATCGCCCTATGGCTCACGCACTCAAATCCTGGCAATATCCCAGTGAATCTTCTCTACACTATTTCCCACTGAGTTACTCCAGCATTTTGTGTCTATCTTGAGTGATTGAAAGGTACAGCAAGGAAATCTATTCACACGAGTTCGATACTGTAATAAAAATGAACTGCAGGTGCTGGTTTATACCAAAAGATAGAGCACCTCAGATTCAATGGAGGTATAAAATACTCAGCAGGTCATGCATCAAAGAACATAGAACAGTACAGTACAGGAACAGGCCCTTCAGCTGCTCAGAGGAATAGGCAGCATCTCTGGAGAGAAGGAATGGATGATGTTTTAGGTTGAGACCCTTCCACAATCATTCACTCAGTCAGGGAATTGAGTATAGAAGTTGGAACATGACATTGGTGATGACGCACTTGGAACATTGTGTTCAGTTGTTGGCACCCTGCTATAGGAAAATTGCCTTTAAATTGGAAATAGTGTAGAGAGATTCACTGGGATATTGCCAGGACTTGAGGGTGCGAGCCATAGGGCGAGGTTGGGCAAGCTAGGACTTTATTCCTTACAGTGCAGGAAGCTGAGAGGTGATATTATAGAGGTGTATAATATCACCAGAGGAATAAATAGGGTGATAGCTTAACTTGGTATCATGTTCAGCACAGTCATAGTAGGCTGAAGGGCCTGTTCCTATACTGTACTGTTCTATGTTCTTTGATGCCTGACCTGCTGAGTATTTTGTACCTCCGTTGAATCTGAGATGCGTATGTGTATGTTTGGGAAGGACAAAAGAACAGCACTGGCAGCTAGAGATCTAAACTTCTTGGTACAATCCTTTCTAATATCATCAATTTTCAGAAGGACGCTATGGTTTATTCACTTGAAAAATCATATTTATTGGAAACTGCTTCAGGACCCTGTGTGTGGCACGGTGTAGTTGCGGTAGAGTTGCTGCATTACAGCGCCAAAGATCAGGGATCGATCCTGACTACGGCTGCTGTCTGTACGGAGTTTGCAAACTCTCCCTGTGTCCGCGTGGGTTTCTTTCGTGTGCTCCGGTTTTCTCCAACCTTTCAAAGATGTGAGACTTTCTAGGTTAATTGACTTCTGTAAATTGTACCTAAATTGAGGATAGAACTAGTGATTGTTGATCAGTGCAGACTAAGCAGGGTCCGAAGGGCCTTTTTCCATGCTGTATCTCTAAAGACCCACTGAACTTGTGAAATGTACAATCAATTCAGTTTCTTCACCCTTTAATCCAGAAAATAACACACAGAAGTAACTAATTCAAAGTGAACAATGCTGACAGTTCATACTCTAACTAATTTTGAAGATTTGAATCCCTAAATGTTCTGTGACAATTAAATGATATATTAACTGAAAAGACAATCCCAATCAACAATCTTAGGATGGAAAAAAAATCAAAAACAATAATTACGACGAGAGGGGCAAAGTTTAAAGGAGACTAGACCAAGTGGGACCCGTCGGGTCCTGTCCCCTCAACACGTGGTTGCGGGGGGGGGGGGGGGTGGGGGGGAGCGTCTGCGGTGTCACACACACACTAACCACCCCCCCCCCCCACACACACACACACGCACACACATTAACCACCCCCCCCCACACACACACGCACACACACTAACCACCCCCCCCACACACACACAAACATTAACCACTCCCCCCACACACACACTAACCACCCCCCATTGATATTATTTTAATATTATTAATCGCTCCTTTTACCCCATCCCCAATCCACTCACACATAGCCCCCAACACGCAGGCGCGGTTAGAGAAGGAGAGGGAGAGAGGGCAGGGGCAGAGGGAGGGCAGGGGCAGAGGGAGGGCAGGGACAGAGGGATGGCAGGGGCAGAGGGAGGGCGGAGACAGAGGGAGGGCAGAGGGCAGAGGCAGAGGGGGCGGGGGGCAGAGAGGGAGTGGGAGGGGAGCAGAGAGGGAGTGGGGCAGGGGGAAGAGAGGGAGGTGGGTAGAGTTTGAGGGGTTGGGGAGGAATGTGGCATCACAGGGAAGGGCTGTTTCCCGAACGCAATACTCCCTCACTCAGGCTTGTGGCTCCAGGTTCCGGCTTCTGCCCAGGTCCAGTCGCCGGGCTCGGGCTTGGCCTGCGGCAGCAACCTCCCCACCATGCGCGGACCCGGGGCAAACACAGTTCCCGAGTATAGGGGGGAGTGGTCGGGGGGTGACGTCACTCGCATTGCGAGCAAGAACGGCAGGCACGCAGACCCATTGTGACGTCATTAGCGAAAGACAGCCGGGTTTTTTTCATTTTTTAACGATTTTCTGAACATTTTCATTAATAACTCGAGAAATAAAGCATGAATTTTTCAGATAAGGCATTTTGGAGTCCAGGGGAAAAACCTCCCGGAATTTTTTCGCAAAGATGTGATTACACACAAACACACACACAAATAAATATACCACAGTTTTAATAGTTACTAGACCAAGGGCAGTCCCGTTTGGTCTGCTCCCCCAAAGCACCCGTCCCCTACCTGCAGCCCCTACGGGAATCGTGGGGGGCAGTGAGGGGGGCAGAGATGGAGTGGGGATGGCAGGGGGGGGTAGAGTTTGAGGGGTGGGGTGGGGGGGCATCTTCACAGGGGAGGGCTGGTTCCAGAACACAATACTCCCTCACTCTCGGCTCCAGGCTGCTGGCTGGCAGGTCACGGCACCTGGCTCCCGGCTGGTGGCTGCTGGCTCCAGGCGGCAGGGCCTGAGTATGGGGGGGAGTGGTCGGGGGGGGGGGGGTGTTAACGTCATGAACAAGAAGACAGCCCGTTTTTTTCAAAGTCTTTTCAGATTTTTGAACATTTTCATTAATAACAGGAGAAATAAAGCATGAATTTTTTAGATAAGGCGATTTTGGACTCCACAGAAAAAATCTGTACCGGAATATGTAAAGCACGTTGTTTTTTCGAGAAGATGTGATTATACACACACATCCACATACAAGATCAGAGTTTTTATAGTTTTATGCTATGGAGATGGATGTGCAGGGCAACTTTTGGGTGGTGAGTGTCTGGAACCTGCTGCCAGGATTGGTGGTTGAGGCAGATACAATGGTAGCATTTAAGAGGCTCTTGGATAGGTGTATGAATATGCAGGTATTGAGAGGATATGGATTATGTGCAGGCATCATGCTTGACACAGACATTGTGGGCCATAGGGCCTGTTTTTGTGCTGTACTATGTTCTAAGACACGGGTACTATTTTCACATAATATTGTTTGAAAATCTTTTGCAATAATAAATGTTATGTTTGCTGCCCATTGTGTTTGATCAAAGTATGCCAAATCACTGCGAATGCCAAAAATATTACTCTACTATAAATTATTTGTAATTATGCTGAACATTTCAGATATTCTAACACAAATTTAGAATTTTAAACCCTGCCATTTGATACTTGAACAGCTTTGTTATTGTACATGGCCTTGTAAAGGTTTCCAAGCAATGGTTATTGCCAAGTGCTACTGCCAGATCTCTGTGTTCCCAATGTACACTGCCAGTTTTTCTCCTACCCGTTGCAACAACAAAATTGAGGTAGAATGGTGAAACTGTCTGCTCTTCAGTTTTTTTTCTTTTGTTGTTAATTCAATCCAAATTGGAGGCACGCCTCACAGTGGACTGCTTTCCCACACTCTTGACGTTCCTTTTTGATTGACCATGTCTAGGTCTTGTCTGGCTTTAACTCAGACACATAATTACTTGTACTTGAACTGCATATTTAATTGAGTTTGGAAAGGAAGCATTTATAACTAAGGGACTGTTTTATATTATACTTATGTTACCAAATCGGCATAGAATATTCGCTCTTTCTTCCCACGGTAATAATCATCAAATCATCTCTAAATATTTCTACTGATTTGTCATTTAATTAATTACTGTCTTTGAGGTGAATTAAACCAGTTAGTCTCCTGTCAGCTAATTGGGTTACTATTACAGTTTAATGCTCTTCATCACATTCATACTCAGTACTTAGGCTCTTGCTGATCACTTAATTCTGACTTTGACAATCATTTCAGCCCTATTTCTAGAGCTTAATGTAGTAACTATTTTGATCAATTACATTCACTTTACAACTCGAGAACAAAGTTAAATATTTTAGATAAAACAATTAGATGGAGAAACTCCTGTGGTCAGGATCGAACCCGGGTCTCTGGCACAGTAAGGCAGCAACTCGACCGCTGCACCACCGTGAAGTGAACATTCCCTTTGAAATACTGAAAGGATTGTGGGTGGAAAATGTGTCTGGTTGTGGAAGTGCTTTGAAATTGGAAATTGGAATGGATGTGTTGGATTGAATGTGGAGGCTGGTGGGGTGGAGATAAGGACCGGGAATTTCTATTGTTACTCTGACAAGGAGGAGTGAGATAAATGAGACATATCCTAGAGCTTTGTCAATTAATGGAATAGCCACTCTCAATGATAAGAGCAAGACATCACAGAGGCACCCATGAGGAACAAAGGAATATGAAACAAAGTGGACAGTTAGTCAAGATAACTTTAGATGTTCATGGACTTGTAATAGAATTTGGCTGCAAACTTTCCCGAAGATGGAGACAAAGAAGCTCTGATGACGATGAACGATTCAGAGATGAACTGCATGGAAGAGGATGGAAACTGGCAATCAAAGTAATGACATTTGTGAGTTCTGCGTGAGAGCAAGAACCAGCAACAAATGTTTTATGTACTGGAAAAGGAGTTGAGGAAAGGGGTCTGAATACAACCAAACCAGGGACTGTTCTTTGCATGCCATGAAGAGGCAGGCATAGGCTGGGCTAATGTCAGTTCCTATACCTTTGATCCAGAGAAGGTTAGTGAAGCTGAATAAGAAGGTACTCAATGTGAGAACAAATTCAACTCGATGAAGGAGAGTGATAGTGGAAGGGAACAAGTTGAGGCTCTGTTCTAAGAGGAAGCAGAGACTCTACAGACTATCATGGAGTGAGATGAAGGTGTAGAGGATGTGGCTTTAGATCTGAGAAAGAGATGGCACTGAGACAGACTTAATGTACAGGAGATGGGGTATAATGGAGGTAGAGAGGCATTGACACGTAGGTAACAGTCCATGGTTGTCTGTTTTGTGACCATCATCGATTTATTTGAGGCACAGGTCAGGAAAACAAAGTAAGATTTAAAGATACTCTTAAGGTAAATTTATTATGGAGTATAACTTATTAAAGCATTTGAAGCTCTTTATCTAAGAGAGTGCATGAGTGAAACTCAGCACTAGAGACCAACTCAGAAAACTACAAAAACGATGACATTCCCTACTGGAATATGTTAACTTGGTTATGTATGAGTTCCAATTTCATTTTATTTCGGAGTCACGTAAGTGATTCCATGAAGAAGCCCGCCAGAGCGCATGCGTGCCATTATGTCTTAGCGCATGGCGCAATGACTGACTGGAGGTGCGCTGCTCCTTCCAGCGGTAAGTTTAAACCTGCAGGTAAGTTTTAAAACTTATTTCCAGGTTCTGTTTTTTGTTTTGCAGGAAGCTCTGTTGCAGAGTTTTCCTGCTGGATCGGACGGAGCGCGGGGAAACCGGTTATGGTCCGTGGGGAGATCCTGGTCCGGACCGCGGAAGTGCGGGTAGCCGGCGGCCGTCAGGTTCGCTAACTAAGTCGCTGGCAATGGGGTCAGCGGCTCCGAGACGGCTATGGTTCCCCAGAACGGGGGTAAAACCAAGGGAAGTCGGTCTCGCCACCCAAGTCGCTGACAGTGCGGTCAGCGGCTCCCAGACCGCTATGGTGCCGCAGAAGTGGGGGAAATCCAGGAGTAAGTCGGTCAGGCCTTTGGACTCGGACGAGTCAGGCCAGGAGGCTTTCCTCCTTCAATGGGTAGCGTCTGCGGACGTCTAAACCCACATGGAGCATCTGATGGAGAGCTTGCTCCACAATAATACTCCTCGGGGGCCCGTGGCAGCGGCACCTGTTTCAGGGCTGCACAATGTCTCCCTCTCTGAGGAGGGGAGCATTCGGGGTCAGTTCCGGGCTGACTCAGAGCAAAAATCCTGATATAGGTCCGTAGGAGGGGCCATGTCAGCGCAGGTATCCTCAGGGGCCTGCGGCAGCACCTGTTTTCAGGGCTGCCTACGAATCTCCCTCTCTGTTGAGGGGAGTGCGAGTGGTCAGGATGTAACTGACTTGAAAGTATGCCCGTGGAGCATACTGGAGCACATGCATATGGCTCCAAGGAAATACTCACAAATGAAGGGGTTACTGCTGGAGAGTTCCCCTCACGTACCGGCAGTGAACAACGCTATCAGGGGTGACATTGGAGGCATGAAATCCAGGAAATGAAACCAGCCGCCGAATCTTCTCTTCAGGTAAGACTTATCCAACAGGTATACCTGGATGAGGAAGCAAAAGCTGTTGGCCTAATCAAGATAACAACGACGAACAAAGCTTCATCGTTTCGGTGACGACACACCCCGTGCCTCATCGGCAGTAAGCAGTTCACTGAAGCTGGTGGCAGCTTGAAAGCTGGGCAGAGGTCTTTCAGGCCAAGGTCCAAGCCGGTCTCAGAAAATATGGAATCCACACACCCTACCAGTCCTACTCTCCACTCAAGGACGGGAATAGAACCCACATCAGGGGCCTTTGGGCTTACCATATGACCACCGGTAACCATGGAGGTAGGTGGGTCTGGTTCTTCCGAAACATCTGGTATGTGGACCATTTACAAGTTGGTAATATTTACACTTATTTTTTGTATAAATGACAATGATAACATGAGATTCAGATCTGTTTATAAACTAAATGATAACGTGATTGGTTTAGTTTGCGCAGTATACAAGGCTTCCAAGCATGGCTTGGAATTAGGGCCAGAGTTGTCTTTCGAGGCAGGCTCAGTATTACGGACAGGATTGCCTTCCGAGACAAGCTAGGAAATATGGCCAGAGTTGTCTTTCGAGGCAGGCTCAGAATTATGGTCGGAGTTGTCTTTCAAGGCAGGCCCAGTATTATGGCCAGAGTTGTCTTTCGAGGCAGGCTCAGTATTGTGGCCAGAATTACCTTTCGAGACAGGGTCGGGAATCTGGTCAGAATTGTCGTTCAAGGTAGGCACGGAATTATGGCAGGTGTGGCCTGTTCATTGTGAACGATGGAGGACGTCGGTTCATCTTTGATTTAATTTGCATGTGCAACAGAGACTGTTCAGAATATGGAATTTCGGTACTGATAAACAACTGATTTCCATTCTCAGGAATCACCGGAGACATTTGAAACAATGATAACAGTTAAAGCGTTGCAAAATGGGCTAACTTCAGCTCCCAGGTTATTTACCAAATTACTAAACCGGTGCTTGGACTGACAAAAGCTCAAAAACACTTGTTCTGGCTTACCAGGATGATATTCTAAACGCTGTATTTTGCTAAAATCAACTGTTTCAACTGCAAACTATAATTGAGAAATTGAGGTTCCTCATCCATCCAGTTAAATTTAAGTTGATACCAACTAGCGTTATTGATTATTGGGATTTACCTTTAATTATTAATTTGTCTGTGACTCCGCCCTGGGGCAAGAGATTGGAAACAATAGAAGCCTGTAACAACTTTTTGTTGTTATGAAGCAGCCTTTTATTCAACAGGTGTAATTGGTAATATAGCAGCTGTGTTTCAGCTGTGCAAATTGGACTTTTGCATTATCAGAACTTACAACATGCAAAGTAGTAACCTTTCAGGTGCCATGTAGGTCATTGTTAACAGACCTATAATAATAATAATAATAATAACTTTTATTTACGGGCGCCTTATACCAAGGTCTCAAGGACACCTTACAGAGATTAACAAATAAGAAACATATAATCAGAATAAAATAAATTATAAAGACATCACAATACACAAATTAAGGACAGAATTCATTCCAAAGGCACAAAAAGGAAAATCAGAAACACAATTTGAGGAGAGAGCAGCGGCAGCTAAACCGCGCCAGCGTCCACTCTCCCCACCGACCGCCATCTTGAACACAGACTAACAAAGACACAGCACACAAAAATCATCCCCCCACAATGATTACCACTGTGGGGGAAGGCACAATCTCCAGTCCCCAACCCCAGTTCACCCAAAGTCAGGCCTAATGAGGCCTCCGCTATTGCCTCTACGGAGGCCCGATGTTCCTGGCCGTTCTCACCGAGTGATGTTGCCCCGGCGTCGGGAGAGTCCTCACAGCGGCTGGGCCACCTGGAACGGCCGCATTCCTCACCGGAGGCCGTAGCTACCGAAGCCGACAAGGCCGCGCCGGTTTGGAGCTCCAAGGCTCCCAATGTTAAAGTCGGCGCCGCCCGATCCTCTCCGCAGTCCCGCAGCCCGGAGGTGTTGACCTCAGCGGTCACAGCCTACCGGAGCTCCGACACGACGATCCAGCGCGGCGATCCAGGCAAGGAATCGCCAGCTACGCTCCGCGACAACGCTCCAGCGCTGTACCGCCACCAAACCGAGGTGCAGGGCGGTTCCCGCCAGGAGACGGCGCTCCAGGCCCGCTGGTAGGCCACGAGGATGGGTCGACGGGGCAGCCCAGAGAAAGGCTGCCTCACCGACCAGGTAGGGACCTAGAAATTTCGTTTCCCCCTTCACCAGACATTAAAAAGTAGAATGTCTCCTACAAGCAAAACGGAGACTCACTAAAACCGTAAAAAAGTGATTTAAACGGACGGCTGCTGCTTAGCAGCCGTTCCACAAGATGGCTCCTCCTCCTGTAATGCTATTACCAGCTGAAGCTACCAAAGTCACAATGGTGGATGAACAGTATTCAGCATTGCTCCAGTAGGTTTTGGTCACTAAATCGTCAGTTATATTACAAACTGATGCTAGTGCTCAAAGATGAAAAATTACGAAAGCTATCTCTAGTCACGGAGGCAGAAGGGATTTGCATGAGTTACCAATTCTCCAGTTATTGGTATCAACTATCTATAGATACTATGTGCATTCTATGGGTTAAGGCTTATTGTGCGAATATGCAAAATTTGCATGCTCAATTCCAAGTTGATACACTGTGGTGGTGGCATATGTTAGTCACATGGGTGCAATCCAGTCAAAGTATCCTGCCATATTTACCAAACCTCATTTGGTGCTGGTGTATCATCACGTAAAATCAATGACAACACAGAATGGATGTTTGATCACAAAGTATTTTATGGCTTTATGGCTCGATGGAACACCAAATATCGATATATTGGTATCCAGGCTCGGCGCAGATAGCACACAGATAAAGTGTGTGGCCGTAATCGTATAGTGGTTAGTACTCTGCGCTGTGGCCACAGCAACCTCGGTTCGTATCCGAATCACAGCAGGTAGTGTTTACATTCACCGGTTGCAAAAATATGTGGTTCACAGTGGCGAGAGATACATTCTCGCTACACGGGGGAGGAATGTTCTTTTATGTCTTTTCTCTATTTTGCCTCATCAGTCGGGTCTTGCAATAAATTCAGCAAGATCCCGCTTCAGGGGTTTTCGGACTATCTGACTGGCCTATGCAGCCATGGTTCCCGCTTATGTTGGGAATATAATAGAACCTTATATGGTTATTCTAAACATTAAAATGTTCTGGTTCAGCCTGTGCCTCGGGAAACCAGCCCTGCATAAGTATAAGTATTTTTTTTAATTTTTATTAGTCACATTCACATATACCCAGGTGTAGTGAAGTGAAATGCTTCTTGCCATTATGCAGCACACAAAAGAAGAGAATATAGACATAACACCAAGATAGTCTTAAAACAAAGAACATCCCCCCACAATGGCTCCCACCATGAGGGAAGGCACAAAGTCCAGTCCCTAACCACAGTTCACCCATAGTCGGGCCCATTGAGGCCTCCACAGTTGCCTCTACGGAGGCCCGATGTTCCAGGCTGTTCTCGCCAGGTGATATTGCTCCGGTGTCGGGAGAGTCCTCCCAGCGGCCTGGGAACCCTGGAACGGCTGCTTCCGCACTGGGGGCCGCGGCTTCCGAAGCCCACAAGGCCGCGCCGGTTGGAGCTCCACAACTGCCGATCTCATGTAGAGATCCCAGGCTCCCGGTGTAAAGTTCAGCGCCGCCGCCCGCAGCTGGTCGCTCCACAGTCCCGCAGCTCCACGATGTTTTCGACAGCGATCCTCAGCTCACCGGAGCTCCAGCGCGGCGATCCGGGCAAGGCATCGCCCGCTCCGCGATAGCGCTCCAGCGCTGTGCCGCCGCCGAAGCCGAGGTTCTGGGCGGTCCCGACAGGAAACGCTGCTCCAGGCCCGCTGGTTGGCCGCGAGGATGGGTCGAAGCTGCAGCCCGGAGAAAAGCTGCCTCTCCGGCCAGGTAGGGACCCTGAAAGGTAGTTTCCCCCTACCCTCCACGCAAAAAAATCTAGACCTCCAAACAAAACACTTAACTAACTAAAAATAAAAAATAAAAGATGAAAGGACAGGCAGCTGCTGGCTGGGCAGCCACACACAGGACAGCGCCCCCTATGGCATGATAAAATCAATTCATTGACTTGCAGACTCTAAGAAGACTGCTCCTACGGCTCGGGTTGTCAGACTGATCCATGTATGTGCTCACTGCAGAGTGCAGGGGTAGCACCAAAAGATCAATACATTTCCTCTTCAGGAGATGGGAACCGTTTTGTTTAAATACTATGTTACATATAATACGGCACGGATTACTGATGTCTTGGAGTTCATTTCAAATGGGTCTTTGACAATAAATTAAGTTATAAAACCATTAACTGAGCCCAACGGGCCTTCTCATCATATTTCCTGCAGCGAGCGTGACCCACTCTGTCGGGTCTCACCCACTGATATCCAGTTTATGAAGGATATCTTTAACACAAGTTCTCCCAGGCCCAAGCACACGGAAGTATGGGATATTGACATTGTGTTAACACTACTTCACCAGAATGTCTAGGGGGCGCCGTCGAGTATGGCTGCCCTGCCAGCAGCTGTTAGTCTTTTCACCCTTATTTTATTTTTAGTTAGTTAAACGTGTTTGTGTTGGAGGTCTTTTAGTCTTTTTATGTGGGGGGTGGGGGGGGGGGGAGGGGGAAAGGGGGAAGCTGTTTTTCTCAGTACCTACCTGGCCGGAGATGCGGCTTTTCTCCGAGCCGTATCTTCGCCCCTTCCTCGCGGCCTACGGGCAGAGTGGAGCGGCATTTTCCTGCCGGGACCGGCCAGGACTTCAGCAGTGGCTCAGTGCTGAGGCACCATCGTGGAGCGGGCGATGCCTTACCCGAGTCGTCGTGCAGTAAGTTCCGGAGTGCTGTGACCGCCGACTCCAACATCGCGGAGCTGCGGTCTGTGGTCTGCGGTCTGCGGAGCTTCCAGCCGCGGGCGGCGCTGAACTTTAAACACCGCGGAGCCTGGGATCTCACGACGAGGTCGCCAGAGTTGGAGATCCGAGCCACGTGGCTCGTGGACTTTGGGAGCCACGGTCTTCGGGGAGGAAGCGGCCGCTCCAGACACTCCGGGCCGCTGAGAGTGTTCACCCGACGCTGGAGCTCCATCATCCGGCTGGTGGGCCTGAAGCATCGGGCTGCCGTAGCGGTGACTGCAGAGGCCTCGATTGGCCCGACTATGGGTGAACTGGGGATGGGACTGGACTTTTGCTGCCTTCCCCCACAGTGGGAACCATTGTGGGGGGATGTTTTTATGTTTACTGTTAAATTCTTTAATGTTGTGTATTATCTTTATTCGTGTGCTGCATTGGCAAGTCGAATTTCACTGCACCAATTGGTGTATGTGATAATAAATGTCCTTTGTCCTTTGTCTTTGTCCTCATAAAATAAAGATCAAACTTCAAACTTAGGTAAGTTCTCGTTTAATCTTACTATTTTACTTCGGAGTCACGTGAGTGACTACGTGAAGATTTTAAAGCTTTGTGATTTCATGCCGTGGATCAATCCCGGCTTCTCACTGCATAAATTGACTCGGAACGAGAATAATCAATCATGCATTCATAATAACATTTGTAACACAAATGCAGTAATTCATTTTTAATAATGAAATTAATCAGATCCCCTTTAAACCAGAGGAATTTACACAGAACTTAAAATAGTTTCTGCAAACAACCCCGCATTAACAATAGGCCAATGGTAAAAATGTTGAAACATCAACTCATTAGACCACCCGGCGGCTGCGAGGATATGGTCGACGGGGACGTCTTTCGCCCAGGCCACCGACGTTGCTGCTGCCCTAGTCGAGTGAGACGTAAAAACATCAGTGTTAATACCAGCAGCTGTTAAGACTTCTTTTATCCATCTGGAAATAGTCTGTACTGAAACTCTCTTGTGTGGTTTCTTGTGTGTGATCAACAACCCAGTTTCCATATTTCTTAAAGTCTTTGTGACCTCAATGTATTGTAACAAATATGTTTTAACACAGAGACAAGGATCATTTGGATATGCTTCTAGCACAAATTTAAATCCTGTTACACCTGGCCTACTTTGCTTTAGTAGGTCATAGATATAGAATGTAACCTTGTCTTCAGTTACTTCCATCCTGTCTATTTGTAATTTCCCAAGTGTTTGCACTCGTTGTGCTGTCACTAATGCCATAAGCATGACTACTTTCATACTGAGCTTGGCCAAAGGTAAAGACACACTTGGTGACCATTCACAAAGTAGTTTCAGCACCACACTTACATCCCAGATTGTCATGTACCTAGGTTTTGGTGGTCTGGAATTAAAGATTCCTTTCATTAGTCTGGAAACAAGTGGGTGTGACCCAATTGGGTTTCTTTCTGAATCCAGAACCAAATATGAGGACAATGCACTTCTAGCTAAATTAATTGCACTATAACTCAGACTATTATCATAATAAAGTGTTGACAGAAATTCTACAACATCTGAAATATCTGCAGTACTATATTCCACATTTTTCTGTACACAGAATTCTTCCCATTTCTTAATATACGAAAGGTACTGTTTTTGAGTGCTCTTCCTCCAGGCTGCCGTAAGCATGTCCACAGTACGCTCAGACAGTCCTCGCCCCCAAAAAGGCCTTCTTAAAACCTGCAAATCAACAAACCCAAACGATCATATAATGGATGTTGTCCCCCTGTTACAGGGTGCAGTAATAGATTCTTTCTTTTTGGAACTTTCATCAATTTTTGTGATGTTAATTCTAATATCAATGGATACCATGGTTGTGTAGGCCAATCTGGTACTACTAATACCCCTGAAGCAGCATCTTGCCTGATTTTAAACAAACATCGGCTTATGAGGCAGAAAGGTGGAAATATATATGAAAACATACCACCCCAATGTAGCGAGAAAGCATCAATCGCCACTGCTCCTGGATCTGGTTCCCATGACACATATCTCGCTAGCTGATGATTCAGCCTAGATGCGAACAAGTCGATGTCGGGCATTCCGAATGTGATTACTATATCATTGTATACCTCTTGATTCAACATCCATTCTTTATTATCATGGAACTTTCGTGACCTGGTGTCTGCTATCGTATTCATTCTACCTGGTAGATGGATAGCTGAAATCCAATTATTCTTTTCAATACACCAAGACCAAATTTGATTATCCATTTTGTCACATGACACCGACTTGATTCCACCCATATGATTAATATAGGCAACTGCTGTTGTGTTATCAATTTGAACTTGAACATGCTTATTAGTTGTGTCAGAACAGTAAGCTTGGAGCCCATAGAAACATCCTAGAAGCTCCAAATAGTTAATTCCCCATGTCTGCAGTAACAATGACTCTTCCTGATTCCATCTGCCTCCGCAGCTAGATGTTAAGTCAGTTGCACCCCATCCTAGTGCACTGGCATCAGTTTGTAATATCATGGAAGGTTGTTCAATCAGCATTTTGTTGGAACTACGAGACATGTAGAATCCACCACTGCAGATCAGAAACAGCATTTGTTGTTAGTTGCATGGTTCTATCAAAATGACCAACATGCATTCTCAGTGCCTGTTCTCTAAGTCTCTGCAGCTGTTGATAATGTAATGGTCTGAATTGGACTGCTGGGAATGCTGCTACTAATTTTCCCAGTACACGAGCCACCTGTCTAATTGAGGGTTTTTGCTCGTTTAGGAGATTACTGCAAGCTTTAATCAAATCCACCCTTTTTTCCCTGGGCAAAGTAATATTCATTTGGACTGAATAAATTGTGAACCCCAAATAATTAATAGAGGTACATGGTGTTAACCTTGATTTCTTTGGATGAATTAGAAACCCCAAACTTTCAAAAGTTGATTTCACAACTGCAACAGATGCTTCTGTTGACTGTTTTGTATTTCCTATAATCAAGACATCATCCAAGTATGCCATTAGTACATGCCCCTGGCTTCTCAGCAGGCCCAGAATTGGTTTTAACAATTTTGTGAATATTCTGGGTGCAGACGTTAACCCATTAGGCAGAGCTTTGAACTGCCACAACTGGTTCATCCATTTAAATTTAAGATACTTCCTATCTTCTGAATGAACAGACACTGAATAATATGCATCTTTCAAGTCTATAGTTGCCATATAACATGCTTCTGAAATAAGCTGTTTGGCAGTCACAAATGTCTCCATTTTAAAATGTCTAAATTGCACAAAAGGATTCAGATTTGTCAAGTCTAGAATAATCCTACATCCTCCATCCTTTTTTGATCGAGGGAATATATTTGACACAAATTGGTGACTTTGGTAGACTGATTCTTCAATAACCTCTTTTTTATATAGGGTTTCAAGTGCGACCTGAACCTCCATCACTTCTTTTTGTACAAAGTGGAGAGTTCGGCTAGGAACATGCTGAACAGGCAAATCATAATTTGGATTGAATTCAATTCGAAATCCTTGTATATTATTCAGGATTACCACATCTGAAGTAATTTTCTTCCAATTATTATAGAAGAAATGTAACCTGCCTCCAACCTTTGGACTTAATCCAGTTAGTATGTTTCCATGAGAACCAGGTCCACCTACCTCTTGAGTTATTTGAGTACCCTGAGATTCCTGGGTTCTCCCGGAAGCACGGCCACTGGTTCTTGCTCCCGCTGCAGGCCGCCAACTACGTCCCTGCGTTGATGAGCAACTTGGTCCAGGATCCGTATGACGTCTGAAAGGATACTTCCTCTTTACAGACTTTACAACCATTGATGTTTTCATCAATCCTGTTTTCGCTTCATCTTCCAACTCTTTAATACGTCTTCCGAGATCCTCTCCAAAGAGTAAGTTGGGTAATTGTATATTACTTGGTTTGCAGAGTGCTGCGAATTTTGGATTCATAGTAGGCCGTATAACACTTTTCCTCAGACAATTGACCTCGAAGTGGGAGCTGCATAGCAACCCTAGTGCTTCCTGATGCAACTCCGTCATCTCTTGGCTTTTATCTGCTATTCTGGCAAAAGCAGTAATTCCAGAACCCAGCAGCTTTAATATTCTCTGCAATTTTAATTCTTGAGTTCTCATAGTCATACTCAATTGATTCCAGATGATTTGATTCACTCCTGCTGCTTTCAGCAACACACAGTTGCTTGGGGTCTCATGCTTTTTTTGCAGTATCATCCATCTCCTGCTGTTCCAGCTGATGGGAAACCAAGTAATTTATTAAGGAGGCCAGCTCATCTCCTAGTGGCTCTCCTGACCCTGACGGGGCAGCGAATCATACTGCCAGTGGTGGAATATCTGGTATCTGCAGTTCTTCACCTTGTATAGCCTCACCGTCAGAGTCGGGGTCTGAACTCTCATGACCCATAGCACTCTCCTCATCTCTGAGGGTGCATTCCATCAGCCCTGTGCCAGGTGCTGTTAGGCTGCTTCCAGCAGCTTGTATTTCAGTACACTTCCTGAGTGTACTTTGCTCCAACAGCCTATGCAGAAGGCTTTCCATCTGGCTAATACGCACAGTCAAAGTCTACAGAGAGATTTATGCCGGTTGGAAGAGTGGGCTGAAAGATGGCAGATGGAGTTTAATGCTGATAAGTGTGAGGTGCTACATCTTGGCAGGACAAATCAAAATAGGACGTACATGGTAAATGGTAGGGAATTGAAGAATGCAGGTGAACAGAGGGATCTTGGAATAACTGTGCACAGTTCCCTGAAAGTGGAATCTCATGTAGATAGGGTGGTAAAGAAAGCTTTTGGTGTGCTGGCTTTTATAAATCAGAGCATTGAGTATAGAAGTTGGGATGTAATGTTAAAATTGTACAAGGCATTGGTGAGGCCAATTCTGGAGTATGGTGTACAATTTTGGTCGCTTAATTATAGGAAGGATGTCAACAAAATAGAGAGAGTACAGAGGAGATTTACTAGAATGTTGCCTGGGTTTCAACAACTAAGTTACAGAGAAAGGTTGAACAAGTTAGGGCTTTATTCTTTGGAGCGCAGAAGGTTAAGGGGGGACTTGATAGAGGTCTTTAAAATGATGAGAGGGATAGACAGAGTTGACGTGGATAAGCTTTTCCCATTGAGAGTAGGGAACATTCAAACAAGGGGACATGACTTGAGAATTAAGGGACAGACGTTTAGGGGTAACATGAGGGGGGACTTCTTTACTCAGAGAGTGGTGGCTGTGTGGAATGAGCTTCCAGTGAAGGTGGTGGAGGCAGGTTCGTTTTTATCATTTAAAAATAAATTGGATAGTTATATGGACGGGAAAGGAATGGAGGGTTATGGTCTGAGGGTACGTATATGGGACTAGGGGAGAATACGTGTTCGGCACGGACTAGAAGGGTCGAGATGGCCTGTTTCCGTGCTGTAATTGTTATATGGTTATATGGTTATATAAAGGCAGTATCTAGCCCTGGAGCTTCCATTGCCTGGGACTCCTCCTCCGTGGGCCGTCTGGATTTAAACTTGGCCTTTCGCCCGACAGGCGCTGACTGAGTTTTCATCAGTCCCAGGTCCACAGTCGCTATGCTCACCGCTGGCGACTGTACCGGGGTTAGAGGTGGTTGGCTTGTACCCGGAGATTCCCGACTTTCTGCCGGCTGAATCGCACGCCTCTTCCCCCTGCCCGTTTTTTCCATGGTGTCTGTGGAAAAATTCCAAACACCCACAGAAAACGGACCTGGAAATACTTTAAAAAAGTTTCTACTTACCTTGTAGTTGTAAAAACTACAAACCACTGGAGGAGCTCTGCTCCTCACGTCCGTTTGCGTCTGACATAATGACGCGCAGGCGCACTGGGCGGGGTTCTTCATGTAGTCACTCACGTGACTCCGAAGTAAAATGTCCTTTGTCCTTTGTCTTTGTCCTTTGGCTCCAGCTACATCCTTATTTTTGGCCCGGCTCTCATAAGGTAGTTACCCTCAGGGCACTGGTCTCAGCGCAACGGGTCCAGTCACTACATAAATTGCGACTGGACAGGATGGTTACACCTGCAAATAAAATAATATAATATTTTACATTTATGATTTAGTTAAGTAGAGCAGGCCAGGGGCGTCAAGTCTCAAACTAGTTCTCATGAATACCCCATGGACCTTCGGTTATGTGTGGTCACACATTTACAACAATACGTCAAGGTCACCTAGAGCCTTAGAGGCTCTGATACTAGCAATGTTTGTTAGTTATGGAAAACCTCATAAGAAGGTATCAGTTCAGACCATCTTCAGGTGGTTAAAACGGGGTTTTGGCTTATGTAGTAGATACTAATATTTTCTCATCTCATTCCACCAGGGCTGCTACAACATCAGCAGCAAGGTTTACGTACGTTCCGCTGGACTACATCCTAGCGACTGCAGGATAGTCTAACGAACGAGCTTTCCAAACATTTTATAATAACCCATAGCCAGACCGGTATTTGCCAACTCTATTTTAGGTTCTATTTTATAGTTTCCTCCCGGATGAGAGGGTTACTATTATTATTATTTGTTCATTAAATAGCTTCAGCATGTTTTAAATCCATGTCATGTCTGTATGCATTATCAATGTTTCCCTTATCTGTGGTCAACTGATGCAGTTGTGTTTGTGTGGACTTTTCCACGGCATGAAATCACAGAGCTTTGAAATCTTCATGGAATCACTCACGTGACTCCGAAGTAAAATAGTAAAATTAAACGAGAACTTACCAGTTTGAAGTTTGATCTTTATTTTATGAGGAGTTACGATGAGCGAGTACGTGCCCTCCACTCCCAACCCTCGTATCATAATGGTCATCTGGTAGTTCTAGTTTTCTCTAATCTTACTATGTCACTTCAATTACTGTTATCTGTGATTTCACACCGCTGCTTTGAAGATTGACACGCATGCGCTCTGGCGGGCTTCTTCACGTAATCGCTCATCGTAACCCACAGACATAATTGAATGTGACATTTTCTACATAGTCTGCTGCAGATAATGTCTTTAGATTGCTTGAAAGATAGATGAAATTATGAGGGGATTAGAAAAAAGAAATCATTAAAAGATAATAAAAAAAGTTTTTTCTGATAATGGGGGTGTCTGAGAGTTTTAAGGTGAGGAGTTTTAGAAGAGACTGGACCAAGTGGGACCCGTTGGGTCACATCCCCTCAACAAGCTGTTTCGGGGGGGGGGGGGAGGGCCTGCGGCATCACACACCCACACTTAAGGTCCTGCCCCACTTAGGAGTCATTTGCCCGTCATTTACGCGACATCTTAAAAATTGGTTGGCGCGTCGTGAGTGACGTATTCGGTGAGGCGAATGCAGTGACGTGCGGTAACGCACGGCGCCACAGGATTTTGTGAGGCTCAAAATCTTCGCGCGTCACCTGAGTGACGTATTCCTTGCGCACGCTGATGTACTGATGGCGCACGCTGACGGACTGACGGCATACGTGTAGCACGTGGTGATGCATGGTTACGCACTGTGACGCACAAATGTTGCCTATGCTAATTTATTAATTGTCACCGTGCTTCAACGTCTGTAACAATGCGCCGCCCGTACGCCGTTGGCGCGCTATTTGCGAGTCATTTGAGCGCCGCACCACGTGACCACCTGGGTATAAAGCGCGCGTAGTTTTCAAAAATTTTCACCATAGTATCCTTGATTTTCACTGGGAAAATTCTTGCCATGGAGATCAGACTAAGTACGAACAACATCGCAAATGGCTCCCAAAAGGAGCAGGGCCCTCAAGAGCACTTTGCGTGCGACTGTCGTACTGCTAGATGATTATTGCGTGACTGTCGCGTAAATGACGCCCAAGTGGGACAGGCCCTTAACAACCCCCCCCCCCACACACACACTAACCCGCCCCCTTGATATTATATTAATATTATTCATTTGTTCCTTTTCCCCCATCCCCCACCCAATACACACACATAGCCCCCAACTGCGCAGGTGCGGTTAGAGAGGGAGAGGTAGAGAGGGAGAGGGGGCAGAGAGGAAGGGGGGGGCAGAGAGGGACGGAGGGCAGAGAGGGAGGGGATAGAGAGGGAGGGGGTAGAGAGGGAGAGGGTAGAGAGGGAGCGGCATTGAGAGGGAGGGGGTAGAGAGGGAGGGCGTAGAGGGGGAGGGGGTAGATAGGGAGCTGTATTGAGATGGAGGGGGTGGAGAGGGAGGGGTATTGAGAGGGAGAGGGTAGCGAGGGAGGTGGGTTGAGAGGGAGGGGGTAGAGAGGGAGGGGTAGAGAGGGAGGGGGTAGAGAGGGAGGGGGTAAAGAGGGAGCAGTATTGAGAGGGAGGGGGTAGAGAGGGAGGGGGAGGACAACTTGTTCTATTTGATCTTATATGAGTGTGCACGCCAGGTTGATTGCATTGGTGGAAACACGTGAAGGTTGCAATCTGCCACCCTGTCCCATTGTGATGTCATATGTAAATGAGATCCATTATAATTGGACTGTGAGATGGCACTGTGACATCAACGAGTCTCCCACTGAAAACAGTTCATTTTTTGAAATAAAACGATTAAAACTTTAAAAACGTCGGAAATATAGGTTGAAATGCGACGGGAAGATGTTTATCCCGTCAAGGGAAAAAATGTAAGTAGCATGTGTGAAAATGGGAAGGCTGTGGCCAAGTGTTTTGAAAGAAGATACAAAATTAAGGTGATTAAAAGAAAGCCAACAC
>CM075978.1:154110509-154151176 GCA_038087875.1 Malacoraja senta | reverse complement strand
TATACTCTGGAGTTTAGAAGGATGAGAGGGAATCTTATTGAAACATGTAAGATTATTAAGGGTTTGGACACACTAGAGGCAGGAAACATGTTCCTGATGTTGGGGGAGTCCAGAACCAGGGGCCACAGTTTAAGAATAAGGGGTAAGCCATTTAGAACGGAGATGAGGAAATACTTTTACACACAGAGTTGTGAATCTGTGGAATTCACTGCCTCAGAGGGCGGTGGATGCCGGTTCTCTGGATACTTTCAAGAGCGAGCTAGATAGGGCTCTTAAAGATAGCGAAGACAAGGGATATGGGGAGAAGGTAGGAACGGGGTACTGATTGTGGATGATCAACCATGATCACATTGAATGATGGTGCTGGCTCGAAGGGCCAAATGGCCTACTCCTGCACCTATTGTGTATTGAAATGGGTGGAGAAATGGCAAAGGGAGCTTACTCCGAGGAAGTGTGAGGTGTTGCACTTTGGGATGTCAAATATAATGAGAAAATATCCAATTAATGGTGAGCTCCTTAACACCATTGATGTACAGAGGGTTCTTGGAGTATAATTTCATAACTCCCTGAAAGTGGCGACACAAGTCGAGTATGTGGTGTCAGGGATGATGCTGGGTTTAGCAGTAAACCACACTGAAGCTCATAGTAGGGTGAACTACTGTGGGTGGTGTACTGATATTGAAGGAGTGTTGCTATTGAGGGAGTGCAGCGGAGGTTCACCACGTTAATTCCCGGGATGGCGGGAATGACATACGAGGAAAGAATGGGTTGAGTGCTGGCTTGAAGGGCCGAATGGCCTACTCCTGCACCTATTGTCTATCAGCTATTGTCGACTGGGCTTGTATTCACTGTAATTTAGAAGGATGAGAGGGGATCTTATAGAAACACTAGACCAAGTGGGACCCGTTGGGTCCCGTCCCCTCAACGCGCGGTTGCGGGGGGGGGGGGGGCCTGCAGCGTCACACACACACTAACTACCCCCACACACACAGGGGGGTGATGGGGGGTGAGAGAGGGAGACGGGGGAGACGGGGAGAGAGAGGAGGGGGAGAGAGGAGGGGGAAGAGAAATGAGGGGGAGAGAGAGGAGGGGGAGAGAGGGGGAGAGAGGGGGGGTTGAGGGGGGGTGGGGTGAGGGGAGGGGGGAGAGAGAGTAGAGGGGAGAGAGGGGGGAGAGAGGAGGGGGTAGAGAGGAGGGGGGACAGAGGGGGGGAGGAGGGGGACGGGGAGAGGAGGAGGGGAGCCGGACGGGCGGCCGGGCTGCGTGCGAGGAGAGGGCTGCGAACGAGCAGGCGACATCACTCGCAGCGCGTGAACACAATGTGCAGCCATTGTGACGTCATCAGCCAAAGCCAGCCGAATTTCTATGTTATTTGAGATTTGTAAACATTTCATAAATAACTCAAGAAATGAGGCTCAAATGTTTCAGGTAAGCCAATTTGTTTACTTCATGGGATTAATCTCTACAGGAATATGTAAAGATTTTACCGTTAGAAAGCGCGCACACGACTTCCGGTAGCGTCATGGAACACTGAGGACGCTGCAGTGAGCTTCACTCCCGTAAAAATTATCAAAAAGCCGTTTAAAGTTAAAATAACTCAACGGAGCTGCTTGGTTTGCATAACGAAAACATCATTAGATAACGGACTTTTAAATGAGCAAGAGGACTTGTTCACGCGCACCAAAAAAAACTACTATAAGCCTCCAGCTGAAAAGTGTGTTGGATACTCTGCAAACAACTGAAGAAGGTTCTGAGGAGGAGCCCGATAGCCAAGGAGTTGTGCTTGAAATGGCTACAAAAGGAGGAAAGAAAGAGATGGAGGTAAAGGAAATGTTTGTAGAAATTACTACTACAATTAAGAGTATGGAGAATAATATGGAAATATTTTCTCATAAAATTGATGGTGCCTGTGATGAGTTAAAGGAGCTGAAGAAGCAACATAATGAGTTTGATAAAAAACTTAACTCAGAAATTGTTAGAGTCGAAAAGGATTATAATAAGAAGCTTTCTGGGGTAAATGCTAAGAAGGACAACATTGACGAGAGAATGGAAGAGATGGAAAGTGATATGAAAGAGATGATCACGGAAATAAACAGTCTGAAAAGATCAAATAAAGATGAAGCAGAAAAGCTGGCAAGAATGACTGACAAATGTTTGGACTTGGAAGCGAGATCAAGGAGGCAGAATTTGAGAATTGTTGGAGTAAGAGAAGGACGAGAAGAACATGTATCTCAAACACGTACTTTCGTTACTGAATTACTCAAAGAGGTTCTTAAACTGCCGGGAGAATTAAGAATAGATACTGTTCAACGAGTTGGACGTGTCTCAAGAGGCATAAATGCTGCTCCAAGACAGATAATTGTGAAATTTCTTGATATCTCTTCAGTGGAAACTATATTGAAGAAGATTGTTCATGGTGAAAATTTGATATATCGTGGGGAAAAGATCCGATTTTTCCGTGATTATCCTCCAGAGATTGTCCAGAGAATGAACCTGTTTACACCGACAAGAAACATATTGAGGGGTATTTCCAAAGTCAGATATGGTATTGTTTTTCCTGCAAAAATGAAAATTACATATAAGGAAATTGAGCGCTCATTTACGGACCCAGAAAAAGCATTTAAATATGCAGAAGATATCATGAGGAAAGCCCCCAAAACTTCAGAAGAAGACGACTAAAGGAATGAACATGGAACTTTTTAATTTCTAAGATGGAGCTGGAACCGGCGGAGTTCTCAGACAGTTACTGAGCTTATCTGTCTGGAATGTATTGGACAATATTGTTTAACCTTGAATGAAAAGCTCTCGTACAAAGAACGAGATAACCTGAGTATTTAACTATTATATGCTAATTACAATTAACTAACTAACTTTAACAAAACTAATATGAGTGTGTGTAGTAAATATGTATATTCATGAATAAACCATTGCTTATAAATTGTAATTAACCAAAATGTCTATAACATTACTAACATTTTCTCTCTTTCTTTTTGAGTGGGAACGCAACATAAACTTGGAAAAAAGCCAGGAATGAGGTTAACCCCTCGGTACCTGCTTGTAGGGTAGCTGGCTAGATAAATTGGTACAGTACAAATACTTATAGAAATTACAATAGGTTGTGGTTTATATTTGGATTTGGGGTTTAATTACATTAATGTTTTCTTTTTTTTTTAACTCTTTAATATTTTATTTTTGCATATTTTTGTTATTATTATTATTATTATTACTAATTTTTTTTTTTTTTAATTATTAAATTAATTTTTTGGGGGGCATTTTACTAACGCTAGTTTGATAAAGTTATACAAGAATAAACGAGATGGTTTGTAGGTTTTTTTTTTAAATTATTTTTTACGAGGTGTTAATAAGGGATTGGGGCTCACTGTAAAATAACATCAACGGAAGTCGATAATCCTTTCGCCACCTTAGGTGGCTACTTGTCTTTAAGGTACCTGCTTTTAGATACCTTAATTTCACTTTTTTTTTTAAATCACTTAATTAATTGTAAATCACAACTTTTCTTGCTTTATCTAAGGCACTTTTGGAGATGGAGATGTAATGTAAACTTAAAAATTTGGAATGACCACCCAACGTCCAGAACACGGAGGTATTTGTTTGCACCATATGTTTCAAGAACATCACTTTGATATGCAATGCAGGACGATAGGCAAATAAAGAATGGAGGAATCACATTCTGTAGTTGGAATATAAGGGGTGCCAATGAACCAATAAAGAGGGGTAAAATTTTTGCTCACCTAAAATCTTTGAAAAGCGACATAATCTACTTGCAAGAAACTCACATGAAACAGGAAACACAAATGAGATTAAAGGCGAAGTGGATAGGCCAAACATATTATTCGTCATTTACTTCTAAATCTAGAGGTACGGCTATTCTTATTCGAAAAGGTATACCGTTCAAATTAAAGAATACTATATCAGATAAAGAGGGAAGGTATATTATAGTTTCGGGAGAAATTTATGCTACCCCAATAACTATGGTAAATATTTACGCTCCGAATTTTGATAACCCTCAATTTTTTGAGAAAATTATAGATATAATACTGGAGTTTAATTATCAAAATGTCATAATAGGAGGGGATTTTAATTGTGTTTTAGATCCTTACTTAGACAAATCAGCAAAACAAAGAAGGAGTAATGCAAAATCTAAGACTAGTGAATTTCTAAATACATATATAAAAAATACTAACATAACAGATGTATGGAGATCTGCTAACCCAGCAGGAAGGGAATACTCGTTTTACTCTTCGGTACATAAAACATACTCAAGAATTGATTATTTTTTAGTGGATAGGAAATTAATGCCATATATAATTAACCCAACTTACCATATTAGTAGTATTTCTGATCACTCTCCATTGACTTTTTTAGTAAAATTTGAAGGAATGCCGGGGAAAAAATTTTTTTGGAGGTTTAACACATATATATTAAATGACCTACAGGGTTATCAATATTTGAAACAACAAATGATATCATTTTTTGAGATAAATGATACACCAGGTACCTCACCTTCTTTAATATGGGAAACTTTTAAAGCATTTATTAGAGGAATTATAATTTCATATGAAATTTTTCAAAATAAGAAGAATAAAACTGAACAGATGCTGTTAGAACAAGAAATAAGACAGTTAGAGTTAGATAATGCTAAAGATCCCACTATAGATAAACATAATAAGATAATACTACTGAAATTTAAACTTAACCGAATTCTCTCGGCAAGAGTAAGAAGATTATTCCAAATTACAAAACAGGAACATTTTGAGTTTGGTGACAAACCACATAAGCTGTTGGCGCGTCAATTGAAAAAACAGGAAAAGGAAAATACTATAAATAAAATTAAATCTGAGAATGGTGAATTACTAATACTACCTAAAGATATCAATAAAAGATTTGTTCAATTTTATCAGAATTTATACACATCAAAAACCAAAACAGAAGATAGTAAAATTACAAACTTTTTAGATAAATGTAATCTACCAAAACTTGACCTTTTGGAACAAGAAGAACTAGGAGCGCAAATTACAATCGAAGAAATAGGTGAAACAATAAAATTGCTGAAAAATGGTAAGACACCGGGACCAGATGGTTTTAGTAATGAATTTTATAAAAAGTTTCATGAGATAACGACCCCCTATCTATTTAATTTATATACTCACGTTTTTAAAGAAAATAAATTACCTGAAACATTAGCAGAATCAACTATTACGCTTATTCCAAAGAAAGATAAAGATCTAGAGGAACCGGGTTCATATAGAGCTATATCACTTCTAAATACCGACCAGAAAATTCTAGCAAAGACCTTAGCTAGAAGACTAAGCAAATATATTAGTAAATTGATAAACCCTGATCAAACGGGGTTTATACCCAAAAGATATTCATTTAATAATTTGAGACGCCTGTTTAATATAATGTACTCACATAAAAAGGAAGAAAAAGACTTAGCAATTATTTCTTTGGACGCAGAGAAAGCATTTGATCAGGTAGAATGGCAGTATTTATACATAGTATTACAAAAATTTAATATGGGAGAGAATTTTATTGCATGGGTGAAATTATTATATGATAAACCGATGGCAAGAATATTAACTAACAGCATGTTATCTCAAAAATTTCAATTATCAAGGGGTAATAGGCAGGGATGTGCTTTATCACCCCTGCTATTTGCCCTTATGATAGAACCTCTGGCTGAAAGTATAAGAAGCCATCCGAATATTCAGGGTTATAATACTAGGGACTCAAATAATAAAATTTCATTGTATGCAGACGATATTTTGTTATATATAACAAATTCACAAACGAGTATACCAAATTTATTAAATTTAATAGAGGAATTTGGGTCCTTTTCAGGATATAGAATAAATTGGAACAAAAGTGAAATTATGACGTTAAAACCTCAAGAATCCACACACTTATTGAAATTTCCCTTTAAAATAGCAACAGAAAAATTCAAATATCTGGGTATACAGATTACTAGAAAACATAAAGCTTTATTCAACGCTAATTTTATACCCTTAATAAATAAACTTAATATAATGATAAAATTTTGGAAAACACTCCCTTTATCATTAATAGGCAGAATAAATGCTATTAAAATGAGCTTCTTACCACAGTTATTATACTTATTTCTTTTTTTTTTTTTTTTAAATTTTTATTTATTAGAAGTACATTACATCACAGCCACATACATTAATACTCGTCATTTATATCTTCTTACAATTAATGTACTCCCTTTATTTTTTTTTTTTACACTAAAGAAAGAAAAGATTGAAAGAGAGAAGAAAGTGAAGGAAAAAGTGCAAGTGTAGAAAAGTGTAGAAAATGTAACAACAAAAAAAAAAGGACGAGGACCCTATGAGAGCGAAATTAAAAACAAAAAGAAAAAGAGTTAAGAAATAGGCCCTAAGAAAAGAAAAGAGAGAGAGAAGAAAAGAAAAACAAATGTTTTTTTTTGAGCATCACGTAAATAGGACATACCAACTCTTCAACTATCATCCCCCCTTACCCGACCTCAATTTTTTATTTTTTTAAAGTACTTTTGCACCCTATGTTTGTAATAATTCTATAAATGCAGACCACGTCAGGTGGAAGTGATCTGGTTTACCTGCTAGGAGGAGTCTTATCTCTTCAAGGTGTAGTGTTTCAAACATATTTGAAATCCACATATTTATAGTTGGTATTGGAGCCTTCTTCCAAAATTTTAGAATTAGCTTTTTTCCAGTTATTAACCCATAATCCATTAATTTCTTTTGAAACACATTTAGTTCTGGATCATCTTCCGTTATTCCGAAGATAATCCATTCTGCTTTGGGTATCAGTCTTGTTTTAAATAACTTTGTAAAGATTTCAAAAATTTCATTCCAAAATTTTTGAATTTTTGTACAGAAGACAAATGAGTGCGCTATAGTTGCTTCTTGGGATTGACATTTATCACAAATAGATGATACGTTTGGGAAAATTTTATGAATTTTAGTTTTCGAATAATATAATCTATGTAAAATTTTAAATTGTATTAAAGTGTGTCTTACATTAATCGAGCATTTATGTACTTTTAATAAGTATTCATTCCAACTTTCCTTTGAAATTTTAATAGCTAACTCTTGTTCCCAGTCTCTTCTGATACCCTCCGTAGATGGTATTTGTACATTTAAGATAATATTGTACAAATATGATATTAAGTTTGTTGATTCCGCTTTTGTCTGCATTGCCTCGTCCAGTACATCTGCTGGGTTATTATGATGATCTTTTATATATTTTTTCAAATAGTCGCATATTTGAAAGTATTTAAAATATTGATTATTTCCGAGTTTATATTTTATTTGTAATTGTTGAAATGAAAGTAATTTTCCAGTTTCATACAAGTCACCAAGCGTTTTAATTCCTAGTCTATCCCATTGTGTATAAGCTTTATCTATAATAGAAGGACTAAACGAAGGGTTATTGACTATAGGTAATAAAAGTGATAAGTTTCTTAATTTTTAATTTTGTTTTATTTGTTTCCAAATACGGATTGTACTATGAATAATTGGGTTCTTATTATAGTTTATGTTATTCAATTTCATTGGAGAGAGGAGGATCGCTCCAATGTTTCTAGAGGAGCAATCCTCTTTCTCCATTACAATCCAGTCTACTTGCTGGGCGGAGTTATCCATCAGTTGAATCATGTTTTTAATATTTACTGACCAATAATAATACATAAAATTGGGTAGTGCTAGACCCCCCAATACTTTAGATTTATTCAGATGGGTTTTTTGTATTCTATGTGATTTATAGTCCCATATAAAATTAGTGATATCTGAGTCGAGTTTTTTAAAAAACTTCTTAGGTAAGTATATAGGAATTGATTGAAATAGGTATAAAATTTGTGGTAAAAAGATCATTTTTATTGCGTTTATTCGGCCTATTAAAGACATCGGAAGCGTTTTCCAGAATTTAATTAATGTATTCAGTTTATTAAGTAGGGGGTCAAAATTTGCCCTGAGCATACCTTGATATGCTCTGGTAATTTCGATTCCCAAATATTTAAATTTTTCTGTAGCTATTTTAAAAGGGAATTTTAAAAGATGTGTTGAATCTTTCGGTTTTATTGACATAATTTCACTTTTATTCCAATTTATTCTATATCCAGAAAAAGATCCGAAGTCTTCAATTAAATTTAATATATTTGGTATAGTGATTTGAGGTTTTGTGATATACAATAATATATCATCCGCGTATAAAGATATTTTATTATATGAGTCTTTAGTATTATATCCATGAATATCAGGGTGTATTCTAATTTTTTCTGCTAGCGGTTCAATAATGAGAGCAAACAGCTGTGGTGATAATGAGCATCCTTGTCTATTTCCCCTTGATAGTTGAAATTTCGAGGATAATATGTTATTAGTAAGTATTCTAGCTGTAGGTTTGTTATATAGTAACTTAATCCATAAAATAAAATTCTCTCCCAGTTGAAATTTTTGTAATACTTTATCCATATAATTCCATTCTACTTGATCAAATGCTTTTTCAGCATCCAGCGAAATAATTGATAATTCTTGATCTTCAGATTTGTGTGAGTGCATTATGTTGAGTAGACGTCTCATATTATTAGAAGAGTATCTCTTAGGGATAAACCCTGTCTGATCTGGGTTTATTAATTTACTAATGTATTTACTTAATCTTCTGGCTAATGTTTTCGCTAATATTTTTTGATCTGTGTTTAACAATGCTATAGCTCTATATGAGCCAGGATCTTCTAAATCCTTATTTTTCTTAGGTATTAATGTAATCGTTGATTCCGCTAATGTATCAGGTAGTATTCGTTTTTTAAAAGCGTATTGGTACATTTTTTGTAATCTTGGTATTATTTTTTCATAAAAGTTTTTATAAAATTCATTAGTAAATCCATCAGGGCCTGGTGTTTTTCCATTTTTTAGTGAGTTTATTGTATCTTCTAATTCCTTAATTGAGATTTGTGCACCCAGTTCCTCCTGTTCCTTCAGCTCTAACTTTGGAAGATTACAGGTATCCAAGAACTTTGTGATATTATTGGAATCAATTATCGTTTTAGATGTATACAAATTCTCGTAAAATTGCGCAAATCTTTTATTAATATCCTTCGGTGTTGTTAATAATTCCCCTTTATCTGATTTGATCTTTGGTATAGTATGTTCCTTTTCTCGTTTTTTTAGCTGGCGAGCCAAAAGTTTATGCGGTTTATCCCCAAATTCAAAGTGCTCTTGTTTTGTAATATGAAAAAGTCTTATAAGTTTGGCAGATAATAATTTATTTAATTTAAATTTTAAAATTATTATTTTATTATGTTTATCTATTGTTGGATCTTTAGCATTATCTATATCCATTTGTCTAATAAGTTCTTCTAACTGTCTTTGTTCATTCTTATTCTTTTTATTTTGAAAAGCTTGATATGAAATTATAATACCCCTAATGTATGCTTTAAAAGATTCCCAAAGTAAAGTAGGCGATATATCTGAAGTATCATTTGTTTGAAAAAAGACCTCCATTTGTTCTTTTAAATATATACTCGCTTGTGGATCTTTTAAAATTTGAGAGTTAAATCTCCAGAATGAATTATTCTTAGACAATCCTTCCAGTTTTAAAAAGAAAGTTAGTGGAGAATGGTCTGAAATTGAATTTGTATGATATATTGCATTAGATGTTTGGGGGATTAATTTTGTATCCAGCAGAAAGTAGTCTATACGTGAGTATGTCTTATGTACCATTGAGTAAAACGAATATTCCCTGCCAGTTGGGTTCACAATTCTCCAAACATCTGCTATATTAGTGTTGTTTATGTAGGTATTGAGGAGTTCCCCAGTTTTCGATTTCATATTCCCTCTCTGTTTTTGACTTGATTTATCTAAGTACGGGTCTAAAACACAATTAAAGTCTCCGCCTATTATAACATTTTGATAGTTTGACTCTGCAATTATATTAAAGATTTTATTGAAAAAGTGGGGGTTATCAAAGTTAGGGGCATATATATTTACCAAAGTAAGTGGAGTGTCATGGATTTCTCCATTAACTATTAGGTATCTCCCTTCTATATCTGTTATAATATTCTTTGCTTTAAATGGTATACCTTTTCTTATGATAATTGACGTGCCTCTAGATTTTGAAGTGAATGAAGAGTGGTATGTTTGACCTATCCATTTCGCCCTTAACCTAACTTGGTCCTGAGGTTTTAGGTGTGTTTCTTGTAGGAAGGTAATGTCAGAATTATACATTTTTAGCTGAGCTAATATCTTACCCCTTTTGATAGGTTCATTAATGCCTCTTATATTCCAACTACAAAATGAGACTCCTCCTAGGTTCTTTTGTGTGGTGTCATGCATTTTGAATAATTATAGTACCTTTGAATCTTGTGGTGCGTCCATATCCCAGGTCTTTAGGTATTGGGGGAGTTTTTGAATTATTAACTTTTGTTGGTATGTCCATATTATTCTTATCACTAAACACAAAACACAAACAAGTGATTTTATGTAATAAAAAAAAAACTAAAAGAGTGAGGCTACAGTGTCTATAGTCGGCACTGTAGCAAGTGACCCACCTGTAGGTGGGAAAAAACCTTATTTTGACTTCCATTGCGTTGTTGCTCAACTCGCTCCGCTCTCTTAGTTAATCATAACATATTAAAATATTAAAACGAGGCCTCACATTCATATATATAATACAATTTTACCCTGATATTTCCTTATAACATATATATATATCAGAGTTTAATTATTAAACCAATATTTTTGATTTCAATAAGAATCAGCTGTTGGTTGAAGGGGTTAACGAGACGTGCTCCTGGACATAAGCCAGGAGCTCGTTTCTCATCCCCTCCTCCTGCTTATAGACAAGGTTACAATTTATTAAAAATTCATATTAGTATGTTAGTTCATTATTTTTTTTTTTTTTTTTTGTTAGTATTCTAATCTAACCTGCATAACTTTTAAAGTTGTTAATATGATAAGTTCTTACAATTGGTTATAACATTTTAATCAATAAGCAATTATTTTCTAATTCATATCCCGTTATAAAGTTGTTTACACGTTTTGAACAGAAAATGTCCTTGCTTCAACATTCCGGAGATAACAGTGTAACTATCCCCAGACAAAACATAGCTGAAAATTATTCGGATCTGCCAAAGCTCCCTTTTATTTCTGTTTTTCAACAATCGTTTGGGCATATTTGAAAGCGTCTTCAGGCTTAACAAATGACTTTTCAAGACCATTAAAAGAAATACGCATTTTAGCGGGATAAAAAACCCCGAATCTGACCCCTTCTCTCCCTCTTAAAAGATCTTTAACCTTATCAAATTTGTTTCTTTTTTGCACAATTTCATGTGGGTAGTCCCTGAATATCTTAATAGTGTCTTTGTCCAGCCGTAATTGTACACCATATTTGATATGGGTCATAACATATTCCAGTTCTGCAGTATCTCGAAATTTCACTATAATATGTCGTGGATAAGCTTTTCCCGCATCAAATCTTTTTCCAAATCTTGGGACACGATGAGCCACTTCGATTTTCGGTTCCTTGGGAAGATTCAACAGTTGTTTCAACAAGCCCATGGCAAATTCACGTACCTGTTCCCCTTCTGCCCCCTCTGAAACACCAAGAATCCTCAGATTCTGGCGTCTAGAACGAGCTTCCAGGTCCAGGCATTTGAATGAGACTTTCTCTAATTGAGTCCCCATTTGTAGTGATGCTTGTTCGTTTTCTCGCCTCATTTGCTCATGTTCTTGCCTCAGTTTCGCCATGTCTTCAACAAGTCGTGCCGTATTTTTCTCCAATTCCGTGATTGTCTGCATACTTGCAGCTACTGTTTCAAGTACAGCCGTGAACTTATCCGTAGTAATTACATCCATCTTATCCATTTTCTCTGATAGTCCATCTTTCACCTCATCAATTCGTTTATTCATAGTGTCCAGTAAGTCCGTCATATTCTTCTGGTTACCAGCATTTAAATCCTTCATCATCTTCTGCATTCCTTCCATCATTTTTGCCGAATTTTCCTTCATTTCCTTCTTATCTTCCACCCTATTATCCGAGATCTCATCTTTCAAATTTTTCATTGATTTTTTCAAGTCATCAAAGTCTTTCTTAGATCTTGTATCCATTTCTGCAGCCACTTCAGAGACTTCAGAGGTAACTTCAGTTTCGAACTGTTTCGACAGCTTATTCACAGCTCTCTGAGGGCTCACAGCTGGAGTCAATTTACTCATTTAAAGGGCTTCAAACCACCGTTTAAAACATCGCGTTTAACGATGACGTCATCAGCGCGGTAACCAGAAGCTCCGGTAAGGTTTTTAAAAACAATCCCGATTTTCGGACCCGTTTTACACGATAAATCGTGAAGTTTTTCGGGAGAGGAGCTGGGTGCACGTCTGTTAGTCTAACATGACGCCACCGGAAGTCATTATACTTATTTCAATCTATACCAGTATATGTACCAAAATATTTCTTCTCTAAACTGAATGCTAATATTACTAATTTTGTTTGGGATTACAAATCACATAGAATTAAAAAAGAACACTTATGTAAACCAAAAGATGTCAGGGGACTTTCACTCCCTAATTTTTTGTATTACTATTGGGCAATACATATTAAGAATATAATTTACTGGTTGGATAGTTCAACTCAACAGACAGAATGGATAAAAATGGAGAAAGAGGATTGTTATCCTTGTAATATAGGAACAATCCTCTTCTCCCCGAAAAAAATGAACAATACAATATATAAGAAAAACCCAATTATACAAGATACAATAAGAATATGGAAACAAATAAAACTAGCCTTAAAATTAAGAAACCTATCATTGTTAACACCGATAGCGAATAATCCTTTATTTAAACCATCTATGATGGATAAAATATATAATCAATGGGAAAGTTTAGGAATTAAAAGGATCGGGGATATGTATGAAATGGGAGATTTATTATCATTTCAACAATTACAATTAAAATTTAAACTGAAAAACACTCATTATTTTAAATATTTTCAGATTTGTAATTTTTTGAAGACATACATACAGGGATATCAAAAAATAACTCCTGATTTACTAGAAGAAGTAATGAATATAAAAGCTGATACACAAAAATTAATAGCATATTTATATAATAGTATCTTAAATATAGATTTACCTGTGACTGAGGTAATTAGAGAAGAGTGGGAACGGGAATTATTGATAAAAATTACGAAGGCTACATGGGAAAAGTATTTGACATACATTCACAAGTGTTCGATTAACGCAAGACATAATCTAATCCAATTTAAAATTTTACATAGATTAATATATATTACTCAAAAACAAGATTAAATAAATTTTATCCAAATATATCGCCCATTTGCGATAAATGTTTAATCCAAGAAGCAACTATAACACACTCTTTTGTTTCTTGTATAAAACTTCATGGATTTTGGAGTGATATTTTCGAAATATTTACAAAATTATTTAAGACAAAAATGGAACCCAATAATGAATTGATTATATTTGGGGTAATGGAAGACGGGAACAAATTGAGCTCATCTCAAAAGTCAATTTTTAATTATGGTTTAATAATAGCAAAAAAATTAATATTGAAATTTTGGAAAAATACACCAATACCAACGCTCAAAATGTGGATTGCAAGTATGTTGGATACCGCACATCTTGAGGAAATGCGATTCCTCCTAATAGATAAATTTGACCAATTCATAACGAGTTGGTCTCCATTTGTCGTCTTTTTGGAAACGTATGGTGCAAAACAGGTGTAAAAGCTAATCCGTGACTGCGGATGGTCAAGATTATAAATGATCTCCTTCTATTTTCTTTTCTTCTTTTCTTTTCATCTATTCTCTTTCTTCTATTTTCTATGTCTCAACTTTCTTATTTCATTCTTTATTTTTATTTTTCACACACTATATATCTCACATTTTTCTATTTTTCATTATCTAACTTTTTTCTTTTTCTTCTTTATTTCAAAAAAATTTAAAAATAAGAAGCTGTACATAAAAGGTATTATGAAAATATGATTGTATACAATTGTACTTACTTCTAATAAAATAAAAATTTAAAAAAATAAAAAAAGAAAGCGCGCACACACACGCACTCATGCACGCACGCACGCACGCACGCACGCACGCATGCACGCACACACGCACACACGCACACACATGCACACACACACACACACAGGGTTTTAATAGTCACTAGATCAAGTCTTGTCCCCTCAACACGCGGTTGCGGGGGGAGGAGGCGGCCTGCAGCATCACACACACACTAACCAACTGGGGGGGGTGCGCTTTCTGGAGCGCTGGTATGGGTGTTGTTGGCTGCAGGGGCTACTGGTCTCCAGAGGGCTAGTATGGACATTGTGGGCCAAATGGATTATTGGGGTGGCAGCTCAGTCCCTCACGCCTGATGTGCTGGCAGCTCACTCACGGCTGGTGGGCTGGCAGTTGACTCATGGCTATTCCTTGAAATTCCATTTCAAGCAAAGTGCAAGGCCACCAAATTCAAATCCATTTTCCTACCATTTCAAGCAGGGTGCAAGGCCACCAAATTCAAGTGCAGTTTCTTACCTCTTCAAGCAGGGTGCAAGGCCACCGAATTCAAGTGCAGTTTCCAACCACTTCAAGCAGGGTGCAAGGCCACCAAATTCAAGTGCAGTTTCATACCATTTCAAGGAGGGTGCAAGGCCACCAAATTCAAATGCAGTTTCATACCATTTCATGCACGGTGCAACGACAACGCAATCAAATGCAGTTTCATACCATTTCATGCAGGGTGCAAGGCCATCACATTCAAATGCAGTTTCATACCATTTCAAGCAGGGGGAAACCCCATAAGAACCACCATGAAACCACACAAAACACCACACTCACAGTTCAGTAGACATTCAGTGTGTTCAGTTGATTCACAGCTCAGACAGTCGTGACCTCTCCCTCCCCCATCATGCAGAGACTGAGCCACACCCACACTTCCGGGTTTTATAATCCCTCCCCCTCCCACCGGAAAAGGTGTGGCCTTCATGGCATGATTGACAGGAGAGAGATTCTCAACATTTTTAAAATACTAATAACGCTTTTGTTTTTCATTGATGGGAAGAATCCTCTCCACCTGATGAGCGGAGGGGAACTGAGTAAGATGGCCAAAAATCACAGCCGTAAGTGGTAGCGTTTTATCTAAAATCAATATAGTGCAAACAGGAAGTTGTCAAGTTTAGACAAACAACCATTTGCAGGCAGTACCTTTTCACTTCAACCCAACCCCTCCCCCCCAAACAACCATTTGCAGGCAGTGCCTTTTCACTTCAACCCAACCCCTCCCCCCCAAACAACCATTTGCAGGCAGTGCCTTTTCACTTCAACCCAAACCACCCAAACAACCATTTGCAGGCAATGCTTTTTCACCTCAACCCAAATCCCCCAAACAACCATTTGCAGGCAGTGCCTTTTCACTTCAACCCAAACCCCCCAAACAACCATTTGCAGGCAGTGCCTTTTCACTTCAACCCAAACCCCCCAAACAACCATTTGCAGGCAGTGCCTTTTCACTTCAACCCAAACCCCCCAAACAACCATTTGCAGGCAGTGCCTTTTCACTTCAACCCAAACCACCCAAACAACCATTTGCAGGCAATGCCTTTTCACCTCAACCCAAATCCCCCAAACAACCATTTGCAGGCAGTGCCTTTTCACTTCAACCCAAACCCCCCAAACAACCATTTGCAGGCAGTGCCTTTTCACTTCAACCCAAACCCCCCAAACAACCACTTGCAGGCAGTGCCTTTTCACTTCAACCCAAACCCCCCAAACAACCATTTGCAGGCAGTGCCTTTTTACTTCAAACCAACCATATTTTCATTTTCAAACCACATTAAGGGCACTCATAGTTGAGTAGACATGTGTTCAGTGTTATTCAGAGCTCAGAGAGATGTGACCCTCTGGCTTCCTCCATCTTGCAGAGACTGAGTGAGGCACACCACTTCCTGGTTTTATAGTCCCTCCCCCTCCCTCCAGCAGGGGCAGCAGAGAGAATGGCAATTTTTATAAAAACATTAATATCTCTCTGATTTTTCATCGATGGGAAAAATCCTCTGGTCCAGGAAGGCGGAGGGGGGCTTTGAGCGAGGTGGCCAAAAATGACGGCCGTAGATGGCGGCATTCTCTTGGAAATCACAGCACAGTGAGCCAAAAGTGGTCAAGATCAGACTTTTAGTAATATAGATAGATAGATATAACTTTCTTAAGGGATTGGACAGGCTAGAAGCAGGAAAAATGTTCCCCATATTGGGGGAGTCGAGAACCAGGGGTCACAGTTTAAGAATTTAGGACTGAGATGAGGAAAAACTTTTTCGCCCATAAAGTTGTTAATCTGTGAAATTCTCTGCCACAGAAGGCAGTGGAGGCCAATTCACTGGATGTTTTCAAGAGAGATTTAGATTTACTGTAACTCAGGGCTAATGGAATCGAGGGATATGTGGAAAAAGCCGGAACTGGGTACTGATATTGGATGATCAGCCATTATCATATTGAACGGTGGTGCTGCCTCGAAGGCATGAAAGGCACCTATTTTCTATGTTTCTATTGTCCCGTTAGAATCTTTCTTCCCTTTTGGAATGAAACGATCCTGTGTCTTCCACATTATTCCCAGAAATTCCTGTCTTTTCCGTCACCCCTGCTAGGGTCCCTTTCCAATCAACTTTAGCCAGCTCCTCCCTCATGCCTCCATAGTCCCCTTTGCTCAGCTGTAATACCTACACATCCAATTTCATCTTCACCCTCTCAAATTGTAGGTTGAATTTTATCTTATTATGGCCACTACCTCCTTGTGGTTCCTTTACCTGAAGCTGGCTAATCAAATCTGGTTCATTACATAACACCAAATCCAGAATTGTATTTCCCTTGTAGGCTCCCCTACAAGCTGTTCTAACAAACCATCTTGTAGGCACTCTATGATTCCCTCTCTTGGGGTCCAGTATCAACTTGGTTTTCCCAGTCTACCTGGATATTGAAATCCCCCATGACCACAGTCACATTGCCTTTCCTACAAGCCAATTGTATCTCCTTGCATGCTGATTGCATCTCCATCTCACTTCCATCTCACGTCTGTAGGATGACTTACTTCCTGACACCCCATGGCCTTTCCACTGTCTACAAGACACGAATCAGGCATGTGTTGGAATACTTTCAACTTTTCTAAAGTGCAGCACCAACACATTTCAAGCGATGGCCTCGCGGTGGCGCAGTCGTAGAGTTGCTGCCTTACAGCGCCAGCGACACAGATTCGATCCCAACTACGGGTGCTGTCTATACAGAGTTTCTACGTTCTCCACGTGACCTGCATGGGTTTTCTCCGAGATCTTCGGTTTCTTCCCACGCTCCAAAGGCGTACATGTTTGTAGGTTAATTGGCTTGGTGGCGCCGGATTGATGGCAGCCACTGCCTACAGCCTGTTTGTCTTTTCAATCTTTTTTTTATTTTTAGTTAATTTAAAGTCTGTTTTTGGGGGAAACTTTAACTTCTCTATGTGGGGGAGGGGGTAGGGTAAGGGGGAAACTGTTTCCCAGTCGCTTCCTGGCAGGGACGCGACTATTTCTCCAAGTCGCGTCCTCGCCCCCCTCCTCGCAGCCTACCACCTGGATCGGAGCGGCCTTTCCTGCCGGGGGCCGGGAACCGGACCAGAGCTGCAACAGCGGCGGCGCAGCGCGGAATTCACCGCGGAGCGGGCGATGCCGACCTGGATCGCCGTTTGGAGCTCCGGAGCGTTGGGCCGCTGCTCCAACATCGTGGAGCTGCGGTTTGGGAGAGCTTCCAGCGCGGCCGGTGCTGAACAACATCGCGGAGTCCTGGGGCCCTTTACCGAGGGCCGCCAGCGTTGAATCTCCGCCCAGCATGACCTGCGGACTTTGGGAGCCGCGGACTCCGGTAGGAGGTGGCCGACTCTGATGTCCAGGGCACTGAGGCCCCCCCAGCCCCGACGTCAGACTTACATCACCCCGGCGAGCGGGCCTGAACATCGGGCCGCCCGTAGCGGTGACTGCGGTGGGTTCGGGGAGGCCCCGACCACGGGTGAACACTGACTTTGGTGCCTTCCCTCACAGTGGGAAACTTTGATTCTGCTGTGTAGGGATGTTTTATGTTGAACTCTATCGTGTGTTGTGTTGTTTATTTTATTGTATGGCTGTATGGTGACCACACATTTCACTGTGTCATCTGGCACATGTGACAAATAAATATTGTATCTTGTGTCTTGTGTATGTGTAAATTGTCCCGAGTGGGTGTAGGATAGTGTTAGTGTGCGGGGATATCTGGTCAGAAGGCCCCAAAGTGCCTGTTTCTGCGCTGTCTCTCTAAACTAAACAAAACAGATCCACACAATCCAGAACAAAGCAGCTATTTGTTTGGCAACTTATCCACTGTCACTGTCAATGCTCTCCAGCTGAAGCATGGGCCATCTGCAAAATGCACCACAATAATTCATGTAGACTTCTACAATGGCAACTCCCAAACTGACAACCTTTACACCATAAACAACAGGAGCAGCTGGAAACAGCATGAACTGCAGGAACCCCTTTAAGTTGCACACTATCCTGACTTGGATATATAATGCCAGTCCTGCAATGCCACGAGGTAGAAACTCTGCAACTTCCTATTCAATGGTTTTTGTGGAAACACTCCTTTCGACTTTTAAGTGAAATTAGGGATGGGCAGTAAATGCAGGTTATGCCAGCAATGAACAGATCCCAAAAATATAGAAGGAAAACTCACTTAGTTTTCTCTTTCCAGAGAATTACCCGTTCACTTGGATTCTCCCTGTACCTGCAGTGTTCTATATCTCTCTCCTCTATTACTGCTATTCAAAACCTTCACTACCTTCTCCCAGTAGACAACAATTAGTGTAAGCCATTCTTTTCTTGGTATCCATTTCATCATGGATATTTCTCTTCAACTATGTCTTTTGGTCTAGATTTTCCAGTTTTGCCAAAAGGTCTTAAACCTAAATTGTTGACTTTATTTATTTCTTCACAGATGTTGCCTGACCTGTTGAGGATTTCTAACATTGTTTTGTTGTAAACCTGTGTCCAAGGGGAGTCTAGAACCAGGGGCCACAGTTTAAGAATAAGGGATAAGCCATTTAGAACGGAGATGAGGAAACACTTTTTCACACAGAGAGTTTGAGTCTGTGGAATTCTCTGGATACTTTCAAGAGAGAGCTAGATAGGGCTCTTGAAGATAGCGGAGTCAAGGGATATGGGGAGAAGGCAGGAACGAGGTACTGATTATGGATGATCAGCCGTGATCACAGTGAATGGCGGTGCTCGCTTGAAGGGCCGAATGGCCTACTCCTGCACCTATTGTTTATTGTCTATTGTCTAACAGCATTTTTTTTTTCATTTTGTTCATTGTTCATTTTAGTTTAGTTTAAAGACACAGTGCAGAAACAGGCCCTTCGGCCCACCGAGCCCCTGCCGACTAGTGATTCCCACACACTAACACTATCCCACACACACAATTTTGCCAAAGCCAATTAACATACAAACCTGTACGTCTTTGGAGTGTGGGAGGAAACCGCAGATCCCAAAGAAAACCCACGCAGGTCACGGGGAGAACATACAAACTCCGTACAGACAGCACCCGTAATCGGGATCAAACCCGGGTCTCAGGTGCCATAAGGCAGCAGCTCTACCGCTGCATCACTGTGCTGCCTGGTGGAGCTGTGATTTTGATTTCATTTTGGTGTTGCTAGGAGACCTGAGTGCCCATGGCTACTTCTATGATTTGTAGTAAATGAGGGGAATCGAATGAAAAGTTGTTTGGGAAAGAATAAGTTCTGCCAGTTGGAGGAGAGTGTTAGTGGGGGGAAGCTGATCTTTGTTCCAAATTAAAGAGGAGAGCTTCATGACTTTCCTAAATGTGGAGAGATAATTCTAGAATGTGTTCCATGGTGAGGATGGGACAGCGGACACCAGGGAATATGAAATTGCCGCAACGGTGGGGGGGATATCCGAGGCGGGAAGGGCCTGGACAAGGGAAGACAAGATCGAGTTGAGGTATGCGGAGGTAAGTTAGTGGGGAAAGAGTAGGCAGAAACAATGGGCCTACTAGGATAGTCCAATTTGTGGAGCCTAAGCTCGAGGCACCATCTTGCTGGAGGCTATGGAAGGGAGATCTCCAGATGTGTGATGGTCTTGGATGTTTGTTGGTTGGGTCATGTCCAGAGGCAGGTATGAGGAGGTGCCTGCGAACTGCGTCTAACTTCTGCATGGCAGAGTTGGTAAGTTGGGAGCTTTTCAAAATTCAGCAAAGCATGGGCTAGAAAAGAAAAGTAGAATAAGAATAAACAAGACATATAAAACCAAATAGTCGGAGCTTCAACAGGTATGTAAAGAAAAAGCCGAGCAAGGGGAAATATGGGTATGTTATCGACAGGAAGCAGAAGAATGGAAATGGTAGAAAAATTGCATCAATACTTTACGCCTCCACAAAAGATGCTAATAACCTGCCGTAAATACTGGATAACAAAGCGTCCCATTCAATGAAGGAAACACAAGACAGTATCAGTTAAAAGAACTGTTTGAAATACTAGTGACCCTGAAGTGTATTAAATCCAAAAGAGGTGTTTATGGAAATTGTAGATGCTCTGATTTTCATCTTCTAAAACTGTATGGATTCTTTAATACTGTATCGATTACTGCAGATTGAAGGATAGAAAATGTTAGTTCACTATTTAAGGGGAGGGGGGTGGGGGTGGGGGTGGGGGGAGAAATAGGAAACTACTAACTTGACTGGTAGTTGAGAGAACGTGGGAATCTGTAATTAAAGATGTGACCCTTTGAAGGTGGTGGTAGATTTCATCATAGTCAGCATCGTTCATCTCTTCTCAGAAATCTTGGTTGTGAATCAGTTGAAACATTGTATCTACAATGGTATAAAGGGCCTGTCCCACTTGGGCATCATTTGTGCGTCACACAGGTGGCGCGCAAAGATTTTGTACATCCCAAAATCCTGGGGCGCCGCGCGCAACCGCGCATCACTGCCTACATCACCATGCACCATGCGTGCGTAATGCGCACCATGCGCGCACCATGTGCGTCGTGACACGTAAATGATGTTGCGTAAATTACGCGCAAATGACGCCCAAGTGGGACAGGCCCTTTATGCTCCGTGGTAGCTTCCATGTTTCCCGATTGCAAATGCAAGAAACTGTATTTCACAAATGAGCTACACAACTTGAGCTTGAAAGATTATGCAGATGAGATGAGGCTACATTTGAAGCATGCAATGACATATGTTTGCAATCACTAGCATTGGAAAAACTGGCAATATTACAATTTGCTGGCCCCTACAATCAAAGTCTGCAAGTCCTCATGCATTCTTAAAAGACTGAGCATGACTGAAAGTATCAAATTGGTGAAATCAATTTAGAGAATTAAAGTTGAGAGCTGGATGTGCTTAGGACTTTGCAGCCAAATATACAACTAGAAACATTTAACTCAAACAAAACCACGAGTGAAGGGGGCTTTACAGTTATATTGTCAAGACAGTTCTATGGGGTTCGAACATAATGACGGACCAACATTCACATACCAATATAACATGAGCTACCAAGCGACCTTTGTACTGAATTTTCAGACCAAATTACTAACTGAAGGAATTGCTGGTGAATCTGTTTTCTGTGAATCTCTATTCTGGATGTGTGCACTATGTACAAAACTGACAAATCTATCGAGAGGCGGTAGCTTTGGCTTCACCATTCATACTGTAATTAATTTCCCCACAGAAACATAGAAAATAGGTGCGGAAGTAGGCCATTCGGCCCTTCGAGCCAGCACCGCCATTCAATACGATCATGGCTGATCATCTAAAATCAGTACCCAGTTCCTGCTTTCTCCCCATATCCTTTGATTCTAGCCCAAAGAGCTAAATCTAACTCTCCCTTGAAATCATCCAGTGAATTGGCCTCCACGGCCTTCTGTGGCAGAGAATTCCACATATTCACAATTCTCTGGGTGAAGAAGTTTTTCCTCATCTCAGTCCTACATGGCCAACCCCTTATACTTCAACTGTGAACCTTTGAACCTTTGACCCCTGTGGCTGAAAAACACCCATCCCCATTTCACAGTAAGCAGTTCTGACCCCCAACACAGAAACTACAATCCTTGCAACCCGCCAACACAGATAGAGGTTGTAATCACCATCACTAGTCCTTTGCATGCCCATCCAACACCAGAGCCCGATCCTTATCCTCATGACCAATCCCCCTAATCAATCACGTCATCATCCACTGTTCAACGCGGACACTATGGACACTTGCCCAATGCTTGACTGGAATCATCAGCACTCTTTTCACCACTCTGGACCCAGCCCTTGGTCCTAAAGATCAACTGGCACCCAGGAGGCCCATGATTAAATGGCCGTTGGCATGTTGCATACTGAGCAGAGCACTGTTGAATATCTAAGCTTCTTTTCCATTTTCTTGGTTGCACATTTCCCCAAATTGTAATTTATTTTCCACAGCTTTGCCTATTCTGCAACTTACCAATAATTCAATATGCCCATCATAGAAACATAGAAAATAGGTGCAGGGGGAGGCCATTCGGCCCTTCGAGCCAGCACCACCATACAATATGATCATGGCTGATCATCCAAAATCAGTACCCCGTTCCTGCTTTCTCCCCATATCCCTTGATTCCATTAGCCCTAAGATATATCTCTCTTGAAAACATCCGGTGCAACTGCCTTGGTATCTTTTACATAATTAGATACATGGTTTTCTATTCAATCATATACTTTGCATATTAAATACCATGAACAGTCGCAGGTCCAGAGACATTTTATTTTTGAAACATTTATTGCATCGTAAAAATTAGTGGACCTTCCCCTTATCCCTAATCAGTCTGAATATTTTGGCCATGTTAATAATTCCTCCATTGTCACAAACTTTAACTCCTGTATCAACTGAAAATGTAACGTATTCAGTCCTGAATTACAACTAATCAGAGACTAGCAATTTTCCGTCCACAGATATTTGGCTAAACATGTTCATAGTTTCCCAGTTTATTCCAGTCACTTTTCTTAAACAGTAGAGTGACATCTGCCATTTTTCCAGCGGTTGTTTCAGAATGGTAATCATTTTGGCATCGGCCATGTTCTCACTTGGAACCAGTGGAATCGCAGTGCACTTCAAATCCATAAATGTGTCCAAGTATCAGTTTATGTACTTCCAATCAATTTTAGGTTATCGGCCTCATGTGTTTTTTTAGGCCTCTGGTTTGCCATTCAGGTAACCAACCCACACTGTGTGCAAATGTCATTCCATATCAGAAAAGTAAGTACAACCATGTCACTTAACTGTTCAGTATTGCAGTCGACTTCACTTTGGAAGCAACTCTGTTCAGCAAAACCACAGTCAAATCACAAAGTGCACACACCTAGCCATTTGTGACAGCTGTAACCATAGTCCAACCTCTTCCCTCACATCCATGCAGGGACCCCAGCAGCACTTACAGGCGAGACAGAGATCACATGCACCTCCTCTAACCTCATCAACTGCATTCGGTGCTCCCAATACTGCCTCCTTAACATCTGTGAGACCAAGCATAGACTAGGAAACCATTTTGCTGTACACTTGCACTCTAGTGCACCTATTTCTCCCATTATTCCCCCACCCTTTCCCCTGACATCTCACACCTATTCTCTCTTTATTGTCAGTCTTTAGTTTGCTTTCTCATTCTTGTCATGTAACACCAATCAGTTGCCTGGCTTTGTCTCGCCCCCACCTCTTACCCAGCGTTTTCCCGCCTACTAGGATCAGTGAAGAAGGAACCCAACCCAAAACATCACCTATCCTTGTCCTCTGGAGATGCTGCCTGACCTGCTGGTTTCCTCCAGCACTTTGTATTTGTTGATGAAAATTCAAGGCTGTTGCTAGGACTCGAGGGGCTGAGCTATTGGGAGAGGTTGAGCAGGCTGGGACTCTATTCCTTGGAGCGCAGGAGGATGAGGGGTGATATAAATCGTGAGAGGAATAGATCGGATAGATGCACAGAGTCTCTTGTCCAGAGTAGGTGAAACAATTTAATAGGAATGTGAAGGTAACTTTTGCACACATGGTGGTGGGTGTATGGAACAAGCTGCCAGAGGAAGTAGCTGAGGCAGGGACTATCCCAATGTTTGAGAAACAGTTGAAGGTAGACAAAAATGCTGGAGAAACTCAGCGGGTGAGGTGGCATCTTTGGAGCGAAGAAATAGGTGACGTTTCGGGTCGAGACCCTTCTTCAGACTGATGTGGGGGTGGGGGGGTGGGAAGACGAAAGGAAGAGGCGGAGACAGTGGGCTGTGGGAGAGCTGGGAAGGGGAGGGGAAGGAGGGAGAAAGCAAGGATTACCTGAAATTGGAGAAGCCGTTGGGGTGCAAAGTACCCAAGTGAAATATGAGGTGCTGTTCCTCCAACCCGCGGTGGGACTCACTCTGGCCATGGTGGAGGCCCAGGACAGAAAGGTCGGATACAGAATGGGAGGGTGAGTTGAAGTGCTGAGCCACCGGGAGATCAGGTTCGTTAATGTGAACTGTGCGGAGGAGTTGGGCCAAGCCAAGAAACAGTTAGACAGGTACATGGATAGGACAGGTTTGGAGGGATATGGACCAAATGTGGGCAGGTGGGACTAGTGTAGCTAGGACATGTTGACCAGTGTGGGCAAGTTGGGCCAAAGGGCCTGTTTCCATGCTGTATGGCTCTGTTCTGTCTGCAGTTCTTTGTGCCCATATCTAATTATGCATGTTTATTTAGCTTTCATGTTGTTGAGCTGAATACCAAGATAATGAATTGCAGCATCTAATCCGTCGGAAGAAGGGTCTTGACCCAAAACGTCACCTATTCCTTTTCTCCAGAAATGCTGCCTGACCCGCTGAGTTACTCCAGCATTTAGTGTCTATAATCATTCTTTAAGATAAGTATTAAACTACCATTAAGGGCCTGTCCCACCAGCATGCGATTGCATGAGTCTAGCACGACCAAACGAGGTCGCTTGAGGCGTACGGCCGCGCGGGGCCGGTCCCACTTCGAACCGCGGAGGCGTATGGAGTTGTGCGGGGCTGGTCCAAACATCCTGCACTGTCCGAAAATTTCCCTCGCCAACAGCCTGTCGGCCCGCAGGCCCATTGACAGCGTACGCAGCGTCCTGACCTCGTATGCAGCATCTTGACGGAGTACACCTAGCACGTGGCGTTGCGCGATGACGTCCCCGCCCGGCGTGCCGTTGCGTGATGAGGTCACCGCCCGACGCTGTCCGACGTCCAAATTCAGTCGGCCCGCCTCCTGCCCAGCTGATAGGTGAGTATGTTGTCGGGACCAGACCCGCACAACTCCATACGCCTCCGGGGTTCGAAGTGGGACCGGCCCCGCGCGGCCATACGCCTCAAGCGACCATGTTTAGTCGCGCTAGACGCATGCAATCGCATGCTGGTGGGACAGGCCCTTTACTGCTGGTAGGATGAAACCTAATTGCTCTCCTGACTCATTGTATTTATGCTTTTATACTCCGTAAATGTATGTAAAAGTTCATCAATCTGTTAAAACCGCATTTTAAGGTTTCCAGATTGATCTCTTATGTACTCTGACTAAAAAGCCCAAATGCAAGAAACAGCAGCTGACTCCAGCACACCCTTTGGCTTTGAAGAAACATCACAATTTTGGGGCATTTTGTACAAATGTTTCTAATAATCTCCCAAGTTGCAGAAGTGATTGACACAGCCCACTAACGGATCACTAAACGCCTGACGGTTTCTTGCTTCACCTAACAAAAATAATCAGAGCAAGTTGAGGAAGAAAATTACAATAGTTCAAGTTCAAGTGAGTTTATTGTCATGTGTCCCGATAGGACAATGAAATTCTTGCTTTGCTTCAGCACAACAGAATATAGTAGGCATTGACTACAAAACAGATCAGTGTGACCATATACCATTATATAAATATATACACACATGAATAAATAATCTGATAAAGTGCAAATAAAGGCCGATAAATCCCCAGGGCCAGATAGGCTGCATCCCAGAGTACTTAAGGAAGTAGCTCCAGAAATAGTGGATGCATTAGTGATAATTTTTCAAAACTCTTTAGATTCTGGAGTAGTTCCTGAGGATTGGAGGGTAGCAAACGTAACCCCACTTTTTAAGAAGGGAGGGAAAGAGAAAACGGGGAATTACAGACCAGTTAGTCTAACATCGGTAGTGGGGAAACTGCTAGAGTCAGTTATTAAAGATGAGATCGCAGCACATTTGGAAAGTGGTGAAATCATTGGACAAAGTCAGCATGGATTTACGAAAGGTAAATCGTGTCTGACGAATCTTATAGAATTTTTCGAGGATGTAACTAGTAGAGTGGATAGGGGAGAACCAGTGGATGTGTTGTATCTGGACTTTCAGAAGGCTTTCGACAAGGTACCACATAAGAGATTAGGATACAAACTTAAATCACACGGTATTGGGGGTTCAGTATTGGTGTGGATAGAGAACTGGCTGGCAAACAGGAAGCAAAGAGTAGGAGTAAACGGGCCCTTTTCACAATGGCAGGCAGTGACTAGTGGGGTACCGCAAGGCTCAGTGCTGGGACCCCAGCTATTTACAATTTATATTAATGATCTGGATGAGGGAATTGAAAGCAACATCTCCAAGTTTGCGGATGACACTAAGCTGGGGGGCAGTGTTAGCTGTGAGGAGGATACTAGGAGACTGCAAGGTGACTTGGATAGGCTGGGTGAGTGGGCAAATGTTTGGCAGATGCAGTATAATGTGGATAAATGTGAGGTTATCCACTTTGGTGGCAAAAACGGGAAGGCAGACTATTATCTAAATGGTGGCCGATTAGGAAATGGGGAGATGCAGCGAGACCTGGGTGTCATGGTACACCAGTCATTGAAAGCAGGCATGCAGGTGCAGCAGGCAGTGAAGAAAGCGAATGGTATGTTGGCTTTCATAGCAAGACGATTTGAGTATAGGAGCAGGGAGGTTCTACTGCAGTTGTACAGGGTCTTGGTGAGACCACACCTGGAGTATTGCGTACAGTTTTGGTCTCCAAATCTGAGGAAGGACATTATAGCCATAAAGGGAGTGCAGAGAAGGTTCACCAGACTGATTCCTGGGATGTCAGGACTTTCATATGAAGAAAAACTGGATAGACTTGGCTTATACTCGCTAGAATTTAGGAGATTGAGAGGGGATCTTATAGAAACGTACAAAATTCTTATGGGGTTGGACAGGCTAGATGCAGGAAGATTGTTCCCGATGTTGGGGAAGTCCAGGACAAGGGGTCACAGCTTAAGGATAAGGGGGAAATCCTTTAAGATGAGGAAAAACTTTTTCACACAAAGAGTGGTGAATCTCTGGAACTCTCTGCCACAGAGGGTAGTTGAGGCCAGTTCATTGGCTATATTTAAGAGGGAGTTAGATGTGGCCCTTGTGGCTAAGGGGATCAGGGGGTATGGAGAGAAGGCAGGTACAGGATACTGAGTTGGATGATCAGCCATGATCATATTGAATGGCGGTGCAGGCTCGAAGGGCCGAATGGCCTACTCCTGCACCTATTTTCTATGTATCTATGTAAATAACAGATAATGGGTTATTAATGATCAGAGTTTTGTCCGAGCCAGGTTTAATAGCCTGATGGGTGTGGGGAAGTAGCTATTCCTGAACCTGGTTGTTGCAGTCTTCAGGCTCCTGTACCTTCTACCTGAAGGTAGCAGGGAGATGAGTGTGTGGCCAGGATGGTGTGGGTCTTTGATGATACTGCCCGCCTTTTTGAGGCAGCGACTGCGATAAATCCCCTCGATGGAAGGAAGGTCAGAGCCGATGATGGACTGGGCAGTGTTTACTACTTTTTGTAGTCTTTTCCTCTCCAGGGCGCTCAAGTTGCCGAACCAAGCCACGATGCAACCGGTCAGCATGCTCTCTACTGTGCACCTGTAGAAGTTAGAGAGAGTCCTCCTTGACATACCGACTCTCCGTAATCTTCTCAGGAAGTAGAGGCGCTGATGTGCTTTCTCGGACCAGGAAAGATCTTCAGAGATGAGCACGCCCAGGAATTTGAAGCTCTTGACCCTTTCAACCATCGACCCGTTGATATAAACGGGACTGTAGGTACCCATCCTACTCCTTCCAAAGTTCACAATCAGCTCTTTGGTTTTGCTGGTGTTGAGGGCCAGGTTATTGTGCTGGCACCATATGGACAGTTGCTCGATCTCTCTTCTATACTCATCCCCATCAGTGATACGTCCCACAACAGTGGTGTCATCAGCGAACTTGATGATGGAGTTCGCACTGTGACCGGCTACGCAGTCATGAGTATAGAGTGAGTACAGCAGGGGGGCTGAGCACGCAGCCTTGAGGTGCTCCCGTGCTGATTGTTATCGAGGCTGACACATTTCCACCAATACGAACAGACTGTGGTCTGTGAATGAGGAAGTCGAGGATCCAATTGCAGAGGGATGCGCAGAGACCCAGTTCTGCGAGTTTGGTAACCAGCTTGGAGGGGATGATTGTGTTAAATGCCGAGCTGATGAATAACAGCCTGACATATGAGTTTTTGTTGTCCAAGTGATCCAGAGCGGAGTGGAGGGCCAGCGAGATCGCATCCACCGTTGATCTGTTGTGGCGGTAAGCGAACTGCAGTGGGTCCAGGTTTTTTGTCGAGGTAGGAGTTGATTTGCTCCATGATCAACCTCTCAAAGCACTTCATCACCACAGGCGTTAGTGCCACTGGTCGATAGTCATTGAGGCACGTCACCTTACTCTTCTTGATAAATGCTACAAACATAAACACAGATGCAGAAAAAAACTCGATATAATCAACTTACCAGGCTATGGCTGTGACGAAGGCCTCACTGCCTCCTCTAGGAATGGCAATTTCATGCTCTCCTCTACAACACAATTTCAATTTGTTTCCCTTTTCCTCATTTCATGTTCAGTATTATTATTTTACTGATTCTGTTCGATTGTTGCTTGCTGAGATTAGTCACAGAGCAATTAAACGTATCAGATTGATTACTTTTCATTAAAACTAAGAAAGCTTAGAAATCTTAGCTGCTGCCCGAGGTGCTAAGAATCCAAGAACTTAGAGTTTCAACATTAGTAGATTTCCAAACTTAATGATGTTAAAATAATTGGTTGTCAAGGATTTGATAACATATTAAGATTACTAAGCAATTATCACAACTTAACACAATTATCACAACGTGTCTTAGCATTGCTGAAGCCAGGTAAAGATCCCTCAGCAGCAAAGAGCTACAGGCCAATGTCACTTCATTGCCACACCTACAAGCTGTTTGAGTGCCTCATCTTGACCCGCCTCAGCCCAGTGATCAAGGAGCAGGCAGGATTCTGGACTGGGAAGTCCTGCACAGGTCAGCTTCTCAATCTCACCCAACACACAGAGGATGGCTTTCAGGAAGGTGTCATCACAGGCACTGTTTTGGTTGACCTTTCAGCCGCTTATGATACAGTAAACCATCGCTGTTACACAAAGTACTTGATCTGACACACAACTTGCATCTAACCAACCTGGTGAAGACTCTGGTCGAAAACAGATGCTGGCGAGGCAGAAAACAGCCTCCCACAAGGAAGTGTCCTGGCACCCACCTTGTTCAATATCTATGTTAATGACCAGCCGATCCATTCCAACACCAGGAGTTTCATTTATGCAGATGACCTGTGTATTACAACCCAAAGTGCTGACTTCCTCAAGGCAGAAGCTAATCTATGTCAGGCTTTAGTCAACCTGTCCTCATACTACAAAGAGAATCAACTGAGCCAACCCATCTAAAACCCGTCTGATCCTTCCACTTGAAGAACAAGTATGCAAATTGAAGGTTGAAGATCACATGGAACGGACTCAGATTGGAGCACTGTGACACTCCAGTCTATCTCAGTGTGACTCTTGATCGATCTCTGATCTACAAAGCACATATCACCAAGCTTAAAGGAAAAGTCGGTTCCAGAAATGCTCTTCTTAGCAAGCTGAGTACCTCAAAATGGGGAGCAAATTGTACAAGCATTCGATCAACAGCTCTGGCTCTCTGTTTCTCCGCTGCCGAGTATGCCTGCGCAGTATGAGAGCGCTCGGCTCACGCAAGGAAGATTGATCCTGTGCTAAACACAAGTTGTCGCTGCATCAGTGGCTGCATGAAACCTACCAAGACTGACAACATCTACCGACTCTCTGGCATTGCACCCCCTGAAATCAGAAGAGCTGTAGCTAGTCAAAAATGTCAAAATGGCATCAAGTTGGGAAAAGGGGAAGCACAATGGGATCTGGGGGTCCTTGTACATCAGTCTATGAAAGTAAGCATGCAGGTACAGCAGACAGTGAAGAAAGCGAATGGCATGTTGGCCTTTATAACAAGAGGAATCGAATATAGGAAAAAAGAGGTCCTTCTGCAGTTGTACAGAGCCCTAGTGAGACCACACCTGGAGTATTGTGTGCAGTTTTGGTCCCCTAATTTGAGGAAGGACATTCTTGCTATTGAGGGAGTGCAGCGTAGGTTTACAAGGTTAATTCCCGGGATGGCGGGACTGTCATATGCTGAGAGAATGGAGCAGCTGGGCTTCCACACTCTGGAGTTTAGAAGGATGAGAGGGGATCTCATTGAAACATATAAGATTGTTAAGGGCTTGGACACGCTAGAGGCGGGAAACATGTTCCCGATGTTGGGGGAGTCCAGAACCAAGGGCCACAGTTTAAGAATAAGGAGTAAGCCATTTAGAATGGAGTCGAGGAAACACTTTTTCTCACAGAGAGTGGTGAGTCTGTGGAATTATCTGCCTCAGAAAACGGTGGAGGCAGGTTCTCTGGATGCTTTCAAGAGAGAGCTAGATAGGGCTCTTAAAAATAGCGGAGTCAGTGGATATGGGGAGAAGGCAGGAACGGGGTACTGATTGGGGATGATCAGCCATGATCACATTGAATGGCGGTGCTGGCTCGAAGGGCCAAATGGCCCACTCCTGCACCTATTGTCTATTGTCTATTGTCTAAAAAGAACGCCGCAGACAATCAGAGGATGAAAGACACCCCCTACACGACCACCCTTTGCTACCTCAGCGTTTGAAATCACACGGTCATTTCCTCTCTTCTGCCCATCCCCTGGACTGCAGTGCATCGTCCAGAAGGCTCAAACTCTGGGAAGAGAGACTAGAGAAATCTCCAGAAGACATTCACATGACAGTCGATCTCTCCGAGAAACTCCCACCAGGTTCCGACCGACTGTGGATAACAGACTACGGGCAGGCGTGGGGAGGAGCAGATGGAAGATGCTGGAGTGGGGATGTACTGAAGATGCAGCGGACTGCGAGTGCGGACGAGGCCTCCAGACTATGGAACATCTCCTGAGCTGTGACATGCTGCATGACACAGGACCTTGCAGAGGTCAACCACGTGGCACTAACATTTGCTCACTATTGGCAAACAGTTGTGTGATGACGCAAAATAATAATCACAACTTAATGCATGATCAAATATATATAATTTTTAATATAGAAACATAGAAACATAGAAAATTGGTGCAGGTGGAGGCCATTTGGCCCTTCCAGCCAGCACCGCCATTCATGGTGATCATGGCTGATCGTCCCCAATCAATAACCCGTGCCTGCCTTCTCCCCATATCCCTTGATTCCACTAGCCCCTAGAGCTCTATCTAACTCTCTCTTAAATCCATCCAGTGATTTGGCCTCCACTGCCCTCTGTGGCAGGGAATTCCACAAATTCACAACTCTCTGGGTTGTAATTCAAATATATATATATATATATATATGTATTTAGCTTAATTTATTAAGAGATTTTATGGGTATCCTAAGAACAAGTCCCCTTATGACAGGCGATTATATAAAGAGGAAGAGGCAAGAGTGGATGTTGGACCACTGGAAAATGATGCTGGAGAAGTGATGGTGGGGAATAAAGAAATAGCTGAAGAAATTAATAAGTATTTTGCATCATTTTTCACAGTGGGAGATACCACCAACATGCCTGAAATTCAAGAGAGTCAGGACATTCAAGAGAGGGGGTGGAAGTTAGTGGGGAGTCTATTACTAAGGAGAACCTGCTTGGGAAACTGAAAGGTCTGAAAGTGGATAAGTCACCTGGATGGACTGCACCCTGGGGTTCTGAAAGAGGTGTAGTTAGAGATTGTGGAGGCATTAGTAATGATCTTTCAAGAATCACTAGAGTCAGGGGTGGTTTCAGATGATTGGAAAATTGCAAATATTACTCCGACGTTCAAGAAGTGAGGCCGAATAGTGGAAACTATAGGCCGGTTAGCCTGACTTCAGTGGTTTGTAAGATTTTAGAGTCCATTATAAATGCTGAGGTTTCTGAATACTGAGAAGCACACAATAAAATAGGGCAAAGTCAGCATGGTTTTGTGAAAGGGAGATCTTGCCTAACAAACCTGCTGGAATTCTTTGAGGAAGTAAATAGCAGGATAGACAAAGGAGAGTCAGCGGATGTGGTTTACCTGGATTTTCAGGCCTTTGATAAGGTGCCACACCTGAGGCTGCTAAAGATGAGAGCCCACGGTATCAGACGGAAGATATAAGTATGGATAGCAGGTTGGCTGGGTGGCAGAAGACAAAGAGTGGCAATAAAGGGGGCTTTTTCTAGTTGGCTGCCAGTGACCAGCAGTGTTCCCCAGGGGTCAGTGCTGGGGCCGCTGCTCTTCGCGTTGTATATTAATGATATGGATGAGGGATTGACGGCTTTGTGGCCAAGTTTGCAGATGATATGAAGATAGGGGGAGGGGCAGAGTGTAGAGAAAGCAGAGACTCTGTAGAAGGACTTGGACAGGTTGGGAGAGTGGGCTGAGAAGTGGCAGATTGATTACAGTGTAGTAAAGTGTGGAGTCATGCATTTGGTAGTAGTAATAAAGGCATAGACTACTTTCTAAATGGGGAGAGAATCCAGAAATCGGGGGTGCAGAGGGACTAGGGAGTGCTGGTGCAGGATTCTCAAAAAGTTAATTTGCAAGTCGAATCAGTAGTAAGGAAGGGGAATACAATGCTACCATTTATTTCAAGAGAGCTAGAATACAAAAATAGGGATGTAATTCTGAAGCTATTTGGAATATTGTGAGCAATTTTTGGCTCCATATCTGAGGCAGGATGTGCTGGTATTGGAGAGGGTCCAGAGGAGGTTTACGAGAATGATCTGAGGGATGATTGGGGTAACAAATGATGAGTATTTGACGGCACTGGGCCTGTACTCGCTGAAGTTTAAAAGGGTGCGAGGGAACTTTATTGAAACTTGCTGAATAGTGAAAAGCCCTGACAGAGTGGATGTGGAGCGGATATTTCCACTAGTGGGAGAGTCGAGGACCAAAGGTCATAGCCTCAGAATTCAACAATGTACCTTTAAAAAGGAGATGATGAGGAATTTCTTTAGTCAGAGCAGTGATGGAAAGGGGGGGGGGGGGTGGTACGCAGGGGTATGGCGTTCCCCTAGTTTTCAATTTCCAGCTTGAGTTTAATGAGTACTGCAGAAAGATTCAAGCCATTTCTCACTTTATTCAACTCAGACAAAAATGATTTGTTAACTGCCACTGTTAGCACTTGTTAACAGCCAGTAGTTACAATGTATCATCAATACAGCGATCCACATTCCTCAGTAAATGTAATTGTGTTTTAACACCGCATTCCTTTGAATAAAATTCAAGGGAGAATTTCTTAAACTTACGGTCAGGGCTACCGGACCGCGAGCACGGGCTCAGGTAAAGTCATGTTATTTTATTATTTCACGTTATTTTATTTGCCTCCCTGCCCCCGTGCCTCTCTGCCTCTCTGCCTCTCTGCCTCTCTGCCTCTCTGCTCCGTGCCTCTCTGCCCTCCATGCCTCTCTGCCGCTCTCCCCTCTCCACAGCTCTCTGCCGCTCTCCCCTCTCCCTGCTCTCTGCCGTTCTTTGCCGCTAACCCCACTCTCCCCCGCTCTTCCCGTTCTCGAAAACTCGATGATGTATTTTGTAGAAAGGAGATGCATAAAATGTGCACATTTAAAAAATCTGGGTTCAGATACACAAACCTTCAAAGGCAAGGCAAGGCAAGGCAAGGCAAGGCAAGTTTATTTGTATAGCACCTTTCAACCACAAGGTAATTCAAAGTGCTTTACAGAAAACATTTGAAAACATTTGAAAGAAACACATATAAAATAACATTTAGATATAAAATGATTATTAGATTATTCAGATAATCTAATAATCAAACAGAAAAGTCTTCAGTCTAGATTTAAAAGAGCTGAGAGTTGCAGCAGACCTACAGTTTTCTGGGAGTTTGTTCCAGATATGTGGTGCATAAAAACTAAATGCTGCCTCTCCATGTTCAGTTCTGACTCTGGGGACACAGAGCAGACCTGTCCCAGACGATCTGAGAGGTCTGGGTGGTTCGTAGCTAAGCAGAAGATCAGAAATGTATTTTGGCCCTAAACCATTCAGTGCTTTGTAAACCAACAGTAGTATTTTGAAATCAATTCTTTGACAGACAGGAAGCCAATGTAAAGACCTCAGGCAAATGATATGCTACATTTTCAAATGGGAAATAATGCTTAAGAAGCTAAACTTGCATAAATCATTGGTTGTGCCATAGTTAGAATATTGTGTTCAATTTTCTGGAACGATATGTCCTTCAGCTAACAAAAGTAATGAATAATTAGTCAGAGTTAGTTATTGGTTAATGGTGCAGTAACGCTTGGCTAGCAGTTACTGTTGAATGGTATTCGATATACTAGTTAAGAGGGGGACGGATGGCAGAAAACAAGGCTCTAAATGTAAGTAAACTTTGGCAAAGTGAGGCAGAAGAGTAGACTATGCAGAACATTGACAAACAATGTGAAATGTTCCAAGATCTTCTTGGTAATAGACCTGTACACTTTGAATTGAATTTAAATTATTTGTCATTCCAAAATGAATGAAAAGAAATGAATGTTATCCCTAACAACTAAGTTCAGGTAGACAGTAACATGGCTAAGGGAGAGCCAGTAGATGTAGTGTACCTGGACTTTCAGAAAGCCTTTGATAAGGTCCCACACAGGAGATTAGTGGGCAAAATCAGAGCACATGGTATTGGATAGAATGGATAGAAAATTGGTTGGCAAACAGGAAACAAAGAGTAGGAATTAACGGTTCCCTTTCAGAATGGCAGGTAGTGACTAGTGGGGTGCCTCAAGGCTCGGTGCTGGGACCGCAGCTATTCACAATATATATTAATGATTTAGATGAAGGAATTAAAAGTAACATTAGCAAATTTGCAGATGACACAAAGCTGGATGGCAGTGTGAATTGTGAAGAGGATGCTATGAGGATGCAGGGTGACTTGGATAGGTTTGGTGAGTGGGAAGATGCATGCCAGATGCAGTATAATGTGGATAAATGTAAGGTTATCCACTTTAGTGGCAAGAACAAGAGGCAGATTATCATCTGAATGGCAGGTAGACACAAATGCTGGAGTAACTCAGCGGGTCAGGCAGCATCTCTGGAGCAAAGGAATGGGTGACGTTTCGGGTTGAGACCCTTCTTCTGTATGGTGTCAGATTAGGAAAAGGGGAAGTGCAACGAGACCTGGATGTACTTGTACATCAGTTACTGAAAGTAAGCCTGCAAGAAACAGCAGGCAGTGAAGAAAACTAATGGCATGTTGGCCTTCATAATGATAGGATTTGAGTATAGGAGCAAAGAGGTCCTTCTGCAGTTGTACAGGGCCCTGGTGAGACCACACCTGGAGTATTGTGTGCAGTTTTGGTCTCCTAATTTGAGGAAGGACATTCTTGCTATTGAGGGAGTGCAACGTAGGTTCACGAGGTTAATTTCCGGGATGGCAGAAATGTCATATGATGAAAGAATGGAATGGCTGGGCTTGTATTCACTGGAATTTAGAAGGATGAGAGGGAATCTTATAGAAACATAAAATTATTAAGGGATTGGACACGCTAGATGCAGGAAACATGTTCCCGATGTTGGAGGAGTCCAGAACGAAGGGCCACAGTTTAAGAATACGGGGTAGGCCATTTAGAACTGAGATGAGGAAAAACCTTTTCACCCAGAGTGTTGTGAATTTGTGGAATTCTCTGCCTCAGAAGGCAGTGGAGGCTGACTCATTGGATGCATTCAAAAGAGAATTAGACAGAGCTCTTAGGGCTAATGGAATCAAGTGATATGGAGAGAAAGCAAGAATGGGGTACTGATAGTGGATGATCAGCCATGATCACATTGAATGGCTCGAAGGGCCGAATGGCCTACTCCTGCACCTATTTTCTATGTATCTATGTAAAATGCTGGAATAACTCAACGGAACAGGCAGCATCTCTGGAGAGAAGGAATGGGTGACGTTTCGGGTCGAGACCCTTTTTCATACTGATGTCAGGGATGAGTGGGACAGAGATAGAATGCAGTCGGAGACAGTAAGACTGGTGGGAGAACTGGGAAGGGGAGGGGTTGGAGAGAGAGGGAAAGCAAGAGCTATTTGAAGTTAGAGAAGTCAATGTTCGTACCGCTGGGGTGTAAGCTACCCAAGCAAAATATGAGGTGCTGTTCCTCCAATTTGCACTGGGCCTCACTCTGACAATGGAGGAGGCCCCGGACAGAAAGGTCAGATTGGGAATTGGAGGGGAATGGCGTCAATTCACAGCTTTATCCTGCGCTACTTAATCCAAGGGCAAGCGAACGAGACAACAGACGAACGAAAGCAACGATCATAGAGCGGAATAGATTACATTTCTGGTTGGGACCCTTCTTTAGACTGAGTCATGGGAAAGAGGAACAAGAAACATAGACGGTACTAAGGACAAATGAATGGAAGATATGCCTATATCTCCCGTTTCCCTTGTCCCTTGACTGTCAGTCTGAAGAAGGGTCTCGACCCGAAATGTTACCTATTCCACTCCATGATCATTGCTTTCATCCGACTGAGAGAGAGGTGCAAGAAAGCAGCTATGACATATAATACACAATAAACTATGTTATAAATACACAATAAACAAGTTATACAATCTTGTACTCTTACATGGGTATGACCGCACATTAAAAAATCCCCCCCCCCCTTCCTTCCCAACCTCAGCCTTAGAGTATCCCTAGTTCCTAAAACCCATTTCCATCCCTGAGTCCGAGGGTGATGAATTTGTTGAATTCATTGCCACAGATGGCTGTGGAGGCCAAGTCAATGGATATTTTTTAAGGCAGAGATTTGTAGATTCTTGATTAGTACGGGTGTCAGGGGTTTTGGGGAGAAGGCAGGAGAATGGGGTTGAGCGGGAAAGATAGATCAGCCATGATTGAATGGCGGAGTAGACTTGATGGTTCAAATGGCCTAATTCTGCTCCTAAACTGAGAGTATCTTCTTTTTACAAATATATACTTAAACAATATTGGCTTGTACTGTTGAGAGATTTAGAAGTTGCTTCTCTGAAATCTGTTTTCATTCCTGGAAAGATGGAAAGGATTTGGACAGTTCAAGCATCAGCACGCACCTTGATCCAAAGGATTTGGACAGTTCAAGCATCAGCACGCACCTTGATCCAAAGGATTTGGACAGTTCAAGCATCAGCATGCACCTTGATCCAAAGGATTTGGACAGTTCAAGCATCAGCACGCACCTTGATCCAAAGGATTTGGACAGTTCAAGCATCAGCACGCACCTTGATCCAAAGGATTTGGACAGTTCAAGCATCAGCATGCACCTTGATCCAAAGGATTTGGACAGTTCAAGCATCAGCATGCACCTTGATCCAAAGGATTTGGACAGTTCAAGCATCAGCATGCACCTTGATCCAAAGGATTTGGACAGTTCAAGCATCAGCACGCACCTTGATCCAAAGGATTTGGACAGTTCAAGCAATTTAGCAAAAAAATCACAGATGGAGTAAAATGCAAGTAAAATGGACAAATGTGTGGTTATTCCTATGTTGGAATGAATGGAGAGAAAATAAATATATATATATATATATTTAAAATGGAAAATAATTATCAGTAGTACCTTGAGAGATGTTGGTTTCCTTGCCGTTGAGGACTTTCCACCCGATGCCGGTGTTCCAGCTTCCCGGCGGGTGGGGCCTACAACATCGGGCTGCCGTTGCGGCGACTGGCTGCGGAGCCCTCAGACTGGCCCCGATCACGGGTGGACTAGGAGGAGGACTGGACACTTTGGTGCCTTTCCCTCACGGTGGAGAGTGTCGACTCTGCTGTGGGGGGGGATGTTCATGTTGAATCTCTAATAGTGTGTCGTGTCTTTTTTATTCTACCTTTTTATTTTTTATTTATATGGTTAATTGTCTGTAAAGCGCTTTGGTTTCAGTAATCTGATTGAAAGGCGCTATATAAATAAACTTACTTTACTTTACTTTACTTTATATGGTAGGGTGGTAAACAAGGCTTTTGGGACATTGGCCTTCATCAATCAGGGTATTGAGTATAGAAGTTACAGTTACGTAAGGTTACATTTTCACATGTTACAGTTGTACAAAAAATGGTTATGGCCTCTTGACAGTACTGTATTCAATGTTGGTCACCCTGTAATAGGAACAATGTCATTGAGGTGGAAAGAACAAATTTACAAGAATGTTGCCAGGATCTGAGGGTCTGAGCTATCGGGAAAGGTTGGGCAGGCTCGGACTGTATTCCTTGGAGTGCAGGAGGCAGAGGGGTGATCTTATAGAGGTGTATAAAATCATGAGGAGAAATAGATTGGGTGAATGCACAGAATCTTTTACCCTGGGTAGGGGAATCAAGAACCAAAGGACATAGGTTTAAGTTGAGAGGGGAGAGATTTAATAGGAAAGTGAACTGGCAACTTTTTCACTCAAAGGATGATGCGTATATGGAATGAGCTGCCAGAGGTGGTTGAGGCAGGTACTATAACGTAATTTACAAAACAATGGGACATGGATAGGAAAGGTTTAGAGGGATTAGTGGGCCAAATACAGACAGGTGGGACCAGCTCAACATTTTAGTCAGCATGGACAGGTTGGGCGGAAGGGCCTGTTTCAATGCTTCATAACTCTATGACTTTATGAATGTCAAAAAATTATCATGCAGATACGAACAGCGAGTACCATGTTGGTCTTTACTGCAAGGGTTTTGGTAAGAAGTTTTGACAGGAAGTTTTGTTGTAAGTATGCAGGGCATTCATTAGGCCAGATTGAAATATTATGTACATTTGTGGTCTTTATCTCAGGAACAATAGGCTTGCCTTGGAGGAAGCACAGAATCATAGAGCACAGAAACAAACCCTCAATGGTCAACCCTCATATTGTACCCAGTTACATTAATCCCATTTTATTTTCCCCACAACTCCAGTTTCAATAACTATGTATGAGAAGTAATTTATAGTGGCCAATTACCCAATCAGCCCATACAGTTTATAGATATGGGAAGACCCGGAGGGAACCCGTACTTATAGGGAAATCAAGTGAACAATACATGAACTGCAACAGTGCTCAGGGTTGAACAGCTGAAGTAACCGCACCACACCTGCGCTGTTCACAAACATCATGTTTGAGAGGGCCATCGGATGACAAAAGATGAGAATAGGACTGTATTCTTTGGTGGGTGGAAGAATGAGAAATGTTCTCCTTGAACCAGAAGATTTTGAAAGGGCTTGGCAGGATGGATGCCAAGAGGCTGGTTCCCTTGGCTGGTGAACCGAGAATAATGGAGCAGAACATTTTGATGGGATGGCCAGATGTACACCACTTCCGAGCTCCAATCAGAAAGGAACATTTTAACCTTACACTAGACTAAGTGGGACCTGTTGGGTCCCAGCTTCACATGGGAGGGCTGGTCTCCCAACGCAATATTCCACCCCTCCACCAATTCCAATGTTGCTGGCCAGTGGAGGGGTGGAGGGGGGGGTGGGGCTTTCTGGAGCGCTAGCATGGTTTTGTGGGCTGAAGGGACTGGTTTCCAGAGGGTTAGTATGGACATTGTGGGCCGAATGGATTCTTGGGCTGGCAGCTCAGTCATTGGGACCACTCACACACACTCACCCACTCACTCACTCACTCACACACTCACTCACTCACACACACACACACACTCACACATACACTCACAAACATACATACATACACTCACAAACACATACACACACATACACTCACAAACACACACACACACACAGACACTCACACACACACATACACTCACACACACATACACACGCACATATATACACTCACACATACTCACAAACACATCACACACAGACACTCACACACACTCACAGACACACACACACACACACACTCACTGACTCATTCACCATATATATGGCAGTAAACTTTCTTGAATATGCACACGGCTGAGCGCGGCCTCTCCACTTTGGGTATTCCGCAGTCAGCAGCACTTCCACAATCAGCGTGACCTCTGCACTTACCGGAAATTATGCAATCACGCGACCTCTGCACTCACCGGAAATTACGCAATCAGCGCGACCTGTCCACTAAGCGGAAGTCACAAAATGAGCGGGACATTTGAACCAAACACAGTTGGACCTAATAAAGCATTTATTCCATCCAAACACAATCGGACCTAATAAAGCATTGCAGTTTCAAGCACAGGCAGGGCAGCAGGCCAAACAACTCATGGCATTGTCATTGAGGGCTAACAAATCATTTATTGCAAGTACATTGCAGACTCAAAGTTCAGTTGATTCACAGCTTA